>VYXH01007153.1:29122-43006 GCA_013397275.1 Burhinus bistriatus | reverse complement strand
CTCCATTCCCGGGGGGTCCGTCCCCCCACTCCCAGGCTCGCAGCGGGGAGGGGGTGGCAGTTCGTGGGTGCCATCGTCCCTGTGTTGCCCTTTGGTGCAGCAGCTGGAGGAGGAGAGGGGGGGACACACACCTCACCTTGCACCCCCCCGGTGCGCATGGGGGTCCCCCTGCCAGCCCCACTGTGCAGCCCCTGTCTTCCCAGGGCAGCCCCGCGTTGTCACCCGTGTCCCTGTCCCTCTGCAGGGGACACTGCTCCCCTCTCCCCATTTTGGGCTGCGGTGCGGGCGGCCGGAGAGGGGCAGATGGTGGCCTGGGCATGCAGCATCCCTGCGCCATGCGGGGGCTTGTCTCGCCTCCAGCTTGCTTGGCCGAGCATCCTTCCCGCGGGGGGGGACCTACTGGCACCGTGGGGACCCCCCGGCCACGTCCCCAACCTGTCCAGGGAGCGGGACCTCCACGACGGGGAGGAGCGGTTTGACAGCATCTCTCTCCAGCCTCCCCGAGAGGCGGTGGAGCTGGGCGCGCGGTAGAGGTGCCCGTGGTTTTGGGGTGAGGTTGGCATCGTCTTGTCCTCGCGGGGTGCCTGGCTGGGCTGGGGGTGCTGCTGCGCAGGCAGGGCGTGGGGTACCTGGGCACTCTGCTTTTGCAAAACCGGTGGTGATGGCAGGTCGCAAACGCTGCCCAAAGCGAACCGGTCGGTGGGAGCTCGCTGGGGCACCGGGAGCGAGAAGCTGGGGGTCCGTCGTTGCTCTTCCCGGGGTCTGGTCTTGATCTCCAGAGCTGGAGCGCGTTGTGAACCGTTGCAAACTGCTGTAATGGTGGAGGAGAGCGTGCCCGGCTGTCAGGAGTAACACGAACGAGCATGTGCGTCCGTGTCCCTGCCACTGCAGCCAGAGCTGTCTCTATTGATTCTCTTATTTTTCCCCTACTGGGAGCAATTCTTGGCTGATTAAAAGAGACCTGGCCCACGGTTAGGCTGGCAATCAGGTCCCTGGGAGCTGGGAGTCACGCAGAGGGCTGTGGGTCACCCCACTTCTCCTTGGGCTTTACGCGCAGAGGGGACGGGGGTCTCGAAGCCCCTGCGAAGTGGGTAATAAATACAGCCGCGCTGGTGACAGCGATGGCAGCCCTGGGGAGGCCGTTCATGAGCCCATGGGGTAGTCCAGCAGGGAGGTACCCAGTGGATGCCCCCCCCCGGAATTGGATCCGACTCCATCCCAACGGCAGGCAGGATGCACCCGGCACGCTCCCTTTGGTGTTCTTGGGCTCCCAGTGCTTCCCCGTTACTCGCCGCGGGTCAGGGGCCGGTGCCGGCGCTGCCGTCGGTGCCACCAGCCTGGAAGGGGCGTGCGTATCCCTGAGACACGAGGACGTGAACGCGTACCTCCACCCTCGCCCCGCTGAAAGTTTCCTGCTGTTCCTAACCCAAATTCGGCTCCTTCTGCCGGTGGCCTCGGGGGTCCTTGCGAGGCGGCCACGGGCTGCTGCCTGCCCCGGTGTCAGGGTGCTGGGCTGGCGCTCAGCAGGGTGAGGAGCCAGAATGGCCGCGCTTCTGTCCCCGCTGCCAACGCAGACCTGGCTCCGGCGACGCCGGCAGCGTCAGGCAGGGAGTGAAGAAGAGCAGGCTGGTCTCCATCAGCGGCCATGTGTCGGTGTCCCCCGCCTCTGCCCCCCCGACCCTGGGCAGGGTGGGGACAGCACCCATCGCTGCACCCCACGGTGCTGGGACCGCCCCCCCAGGGACCCTGCGGTGGGAGGCAGGGCTCGTGGGGTGGGGGGACGCGGCTGCTGTAGCCCCCCTCGGGGGAGATGGTTGCAGGGCTCACAGATCGGCAGGTCCTAGGGGTCCAGGGGACCCTGCGGAGGATCCGGCCCCGCTCGCCCTTGGCGTGGGGTTCCCAGGGATTTGCCGGCACGGGATGCGCTTCCCTGGGTTTGGAGGCACCCAACGGAGGGTGGAGGTCACCCCAAAACTGCCGGGGGTCGGACCCTGGTGCTGTCCCCGGCAGCGTGCAGCGGGGAGCGGATGGATGCTTGCCTGCTCGCTGCCTGCTCGCTGCCTTGCCGCTCGCTGCCTGCTCGCTGCCTGCTCGCTGCCGGGTTTACCTTGCACGTCCCTATTGTGTTGGTCCACCTACGCCATGCCGTTGCCATAGCGACTCTGCAATCTGATCTGCCCAACTTCTGCCTGGTTTTCCTGCTTTTCCCCCCCAAAAAACCTTTGGCCCTGCTCCCATCCCCCCGGGAAGCAGGATGGAGGAAGGAGGATGGAGGAAGATTTTGGCCCCTGTGCTGGGCTGCTCCTGCCGGCACGGGGACCGGGCAGCGATGGGGCAGAGACCGGCTGTCCCCGTCATGAGCAGGCTGAGGATGTGCTGAGCACCAAGCCCCGACCCCAGGGAACCTGCAGCACGAAAGGGGTCCCTGACCTTGGACGCGGAGGCCACAGAAGGGAGATTTTAAAGCCCAAGCGGGCAGTTGGGTGGCTGATCCTCGGGCAGGGGATTTGTCCTGATGCGTCCCTACTCCGGGGTGCGTTGCTATAAACGGACCTCGTTGTTAATTTGCTTTGTCTTGGCATCAGCAAAGGAGGGGGCTTGAGTAAGGGTCGGGAGGGCAAACCCACTGATGTCCAAGGGCATTTGTGCTCTGATGTCACCTGGGCTGCCTCGGAGACGCTGCCGTGTAAGGTCAAGGCTGTAATTGCTGTTGGAGAGCTGACGAACCCCTCTCGGAGAGAAGCCTGGCGTGTGGGCAGGCGGCGGGACGGTGCGGTCCTGCAGGCAAACTTGGAGCAGTGCAGCTGGGCCAGGGCTCTGTGGGTGATGCCTGCCATGGGGTCACTGTGACAACCTGCCATGGCATCTCTGATGACATCTGTTGGTGGCCGTCGGAGCCTCTTTGGGCTGGGGACTGGAGAGAGGTGGAGTACAACCCAAGCCCCTGCCTAAAGATGCTGGTGCCTGGGAGAGAAGGGGCAAAGCAAGCGCCTTGGTGCCCTTCTCGTGGTGGGGTCTGGGTTGGGTGACTCTCCGAGGCCCCTTTGGAGCCCAGGTCTGATGGGAACTAGACCCAGTGCTCCTGCATCCCGCCTTGTCTCGCGCTGGCCTCTCCGGCGCGCCGGCATGCTCAGGTTTGAGAGGTCCTTTGGCAATGATGTGAGACCTCAGATGATGGTATCTGCAGCGCAGTGTCGGTGTCGCTCTTCGCTCTCTCTGGTTGCTGTTTGCATTCGACTCGCTATCTTGTCACTTTGCTGTTTCCACTTTAATTCAGTTTTTCTTGTGCTGAAAAGCATTTAAAAACTTTAATAAGGAGAAGCAGATTAAATTCACTTTACTGTTATTTTTCAAGGAGATTTTTGTTTGTCAAGACATTGTGCCTGAGGGGGACTCTATCAGAAACTGGAACTCCTGAAAACGAGTTAATTAAAAAGCCGATGAAGCTGCCTCTGTCCCTCCCTTCGGTGCAGCGTGCTGGGGATGCTGCCACTGTCCATTTTCGAGGGATGCATCCGGTCCTGCCTTGTTAATCACTAACAGATTGGTGGTATAATTGCTAACCAGGGGAAGGCTGCCTTGGTCAAGGCAGTGACTCACTTGGATTTCATTTACCTCCTGGTTGTCTCTTGGGACAATCACAAAGACTGTTTGGTTTTGGTTTTTTTTTTTTTTTTTTTTTTTTAACTTAACTACAAAATGTTCTTTTCTGCCTTCCCCCAGCTCTGGTTTTTCCTCTCTTCTGCGTGTGTGTGTGTCCATCTCTCCTAGCATCCCTGTGTGCACGGGTTCCCTGCCGGCCGTGGGCTCGCAGGAGCATCTCAACCCCGGCTCTGCCCTTGCACGTGTGCTGGTGCTCCCGCTCCTAAGCGCACGCATGGCTCTGCTTTGGGGGGGGGAGTCCCCAGTCCTACTTAGTCCATCATTTTGCAGCATCCCTGGACATGACTTTCATTGTAATTCTAATCTCAGCCTTTGTAATTCTTCCTACCTGCTGCACAGCTCTGCTGCCAGCGAGCTGCGGGTTGTAACCAGGCTGTCGCTTCAAATCCTCTCTCCGGCCCGTTATCTCCCTTTGATGCTTTTGAAGAGCCAGCGATATGTTAATTCCACCTTGGCCCTCTCCTCTTCCCTTCTCTTTGTACAAATCCACCCTTGCCAGCCTGGCCGGCTGCCATGATGCTCGCGGGGGAGCCAGGCACGGCGCTGGGCTGTCCCTGCTCCGTCCCCCGGCTTTGGGGCAGCCGGTGGGAGGTGGCTGCATTTTAAGGCTGGGGCTGCTTGCGCTGCCCTGGTCCCCTGTCACTGCCACCTTCGTGGGCACAGCCCGTGCCCGGCGCGGGGTATCCGTGCTGGGGGAAGACGTCCTCTTTGGTTTGGGAGATTTGGGGTGGGAGGATGAGGACGGGCTGGGCAAAGCGCCGGTGCGGCAGCAGTGCCGGCAAGGACAGATGGAGCCCCCGAAAGGTCTGTGTGATGGTGTCCATCGCCCACTTGGCCCCGGCAGGCAGCTCCAGATTGTCCGCCTTGCACAGTCCTGCCTCTCGGCAGGGTACGGGCAGGGCAGGCAGCGCATCCCCCAACCCCCATCCAGCCCGCAGCCCCCGGCTCGGCTTGGGGGTCCCCGCGGCATTCCTGGGGCTGCCAGCCAAGGGGCTTTCCTGGAGCCGGATGCAGGGACCTGGGAGAGGGTGGGTGCCATCCTGGCGCGTGCTCTGGGTCACGCTGACCAGCCCAAATCTCTTCCAGAATATTCTTGAGTCCTTCCCACGGCACTTGGGGTTCAGACAAGCTTGTCGCCGGTTTGATGTGGAGTGGTTGTGTGCGGTGGGGATGTAATTTATGGACTTTGTGATAAGCCTGTCCAGTCATCCTAAAATAATAAATAAAATACATACCAAGGGCTGGCACGAGATAGGATCAGTAATATCAGGGTCTGAGGAAAATTACTGAGACTCTTCAACGGCAAAATAAAGAGCATAGAGGGGAAAAAAAAAGTCACTGAAGTAAAAAGTCAAGAGCGTTGTCTCCTGCCACAGATGGGGTTGGGGCCCTTTGGGTACTGGGAGAGACTGGTTTGGCCACAGCTCTTCCCGGCAGTGCTTGGAGTATTTGGCTGAAACATCCAATCCATTGTGGAGGCCCATTGCAGCCATTCAAAGGCCAGAGGGGTTTGGAGGGGGGTGAGCATCCCCTCGGTGTGAAGGCAGCATATCCATGCCTCCAGGGACCAGGGGCTGCCCTCCCCGGCCGGGGGGTCTCTGGACCCCCCTTCCTTGCCTGGGTCTACTGGTGGTGAGGTGGGGAGAGCCGGCTGCTAGCGGGGGCGAGTCTGGCAAGGGAAGGGGATGAAGGATTTTCTCCTGTCCGTTTGAAATGGGCTGTGATTTACCAAGGGTCCCTGGCGCAGACTTTTCCTGGGAGGCGGCATCCGAGTCTGGCCTTGGGGGGGTTTGGATGGGGGCTGCCCAGCAGAAGCAGAGTTACAAAACTGCTGCCCTGCCGCGGCTTGACTGGAGATGTTCCCGAATCAAGGCAGGGCACGTCAAACCCTTCAGGAGCTGACGCAATCCTGCTCACCTCTCGGAGACAGCCAGACGAGCTGTAGTTTCCCCGCGGCTCCTCCAGCCCAGCACGCTGCCGGCCATGCGGCCGCAGCAGCCCGAGCTTCTACCCGGGGTCGGATGCTTTGGCGTGACACATGGCAAGGCTGCAATTTGGGCTTTGCCCCTCCGCGTGGCTGGGCAGGTACCGGTGGTTGCCAGCTTGCCTTGGCCCCCGGCATCCCACCCCGGCAGCTCAGGCTGCAAAGAGCTGCTGGTGCAGCTGGTACGTTAATTGCTAGATACGATGGATGGCTTCGTTTAGGACCAAAAGGCATTTTCTTGCTTTCAAGCTCCTGGTGTTTTGGAAAAGCTTTACGTGCCCAGGATAGGCTTGGATCCTGCTGGTTGTTATCTAATAGTGCCTGGTAATCACGGCTCTGGACTTCTATTTCTGGTTCTGCTTCTGAGTCACGGCGTGCCCTTGGAAAAGACCTTTGTGCCTTGAGGCTTGTCTGCATGAAAACGCCGCGCTTGTTTGACTTAAATCACTTTTAAACCAGTTTTGGTTTGGTTGAGGCAGAACTTGGTCTGGGTCTACTGATGTCTTACGGAATATTGACGTGAACAGCATCTTGAATTGGAATAAGAGCGTCCTGCTGATGCTTGAGATGAGTCTAACCAGTGAATTTGCGTTTGTACACACAGAGTAGACCTCTATTTACCTTGTCAGCAGAAGGATTAATACCCCAGCAGCAGATGTGTGAGTGGATTGTTAAAGTCCTTGGGTAAATACTCCATGATGGTCTAACCTTAGATCAACTCTTTTCTCTGCTCCCAGAGCACTGGTAGGAGGCTCCTTGGCAGCCACCGGCCGTTGCAGGGACTGATGGGGACTAGGAGCTTGGTGCGGGAGCTTGCTTTCTATTTAAAATAATAATAAAAAAATCGTTGTCCTCTAAGCAACAAATCAGGTTTGCAGCCACGGTGACTGTGGTGGGGAAACAAATGCTGTAAAAAAAAAAAAAAAGAAAAAGCGAGGCAATAGGCAGGTGTGAAAGGGAAGGAAAGAGCAGCCAAGAACTTTGATCCCAATAAAACGACCGTTGGGACAAAAGCTGCCCTGCGCCCATTTCTCCCACCCCACCCATCAGCTGCACATCTCGGTGATACCAAAATGCTTCCCCTTCCAGCAAGGTGGATGGCGCTTCTCCTTGCCGGGTCTAACCTCCCTCCCGCTGGGAACGCTGCCTCCCCCAGCACAGTCTCCGGGCACCGCTGGAGCCGGGGTGCTGCTGGCGGGGCGTTAGGGGACCAGCCCCGGCTCGGGATGAAGCTGCTTGCCATGCTGCTGTGCCGAGCGCGTGCCCTGCTCTGAACTGCTTCGCTTGGCCCTCAGCGGCGGGGAGCTCGCCTGTCCCCATCCGGCGGCGCGGCATGCTGGGGATGCTCGGCCCTGGGGTGCCCTCAGTCCCCGCTTTGTCCTCTGAGGACTTACTGGGCTCCTGCAGCCCCGTCCTGGCGGCGTGAGCCCAGTGCTGCCCTGGGAGGGGACCCGAGTCTCTAACCCACGTGCCGCTCGGCTGCCCGACGGTGGGTATGGCAGCGAGCCGCGGCTCCGAGCATCCTCGGGACTTTCGGTGCCGTCTCCCGCTGGTGATTATCAGGGGGTGGCTCGGGAGAAGAAAGCTCCCGAGCTCTCCAGCTTGCTGGGCTGTAAGCGATGCCAGCTCCTGTCATTCGCTGGAGCACATCGGCTTGACACCGGTGGAAACGCCGCGAAGAAGCGGCAGAGGGAGGTAGCAGGGACAAAGAGGGGGGGATTGGAAGATCCCTTTAAAAATGAAAATTATTCCAGTTTCCAGCACCGACTCCCAGGGCAGCAGCCTGACCAGCACGTGCCGGGATGGTGTGGGCATACTGGTGACTCCAGTAGCGATGCTGGGCTGCTGTCCTGCTCCCCGCTTTGCTCTGCTTCCGTTACCTTGCGCCCTGGTCTGCATTCAACACCCATTGCCGTCCCTGCATGATCCCGCTTCCCCTTCGCCAGCCCTCGGCAGCATGAAACTTAAGCAACCCGTTGGGAGGGGACTTTAAGCAGGAGCGAGAGCAGGTTTAATGTCGCAGTTTAAAGTCAACAATTCTCAAAAGGAAAACAAAAGTCAAACCAGAATCTTAATGGTATTTTTTGTTTTCTTTTTTTGTTTTGTTGTTTTATTTTTTGTTAGCAACCCAACTACTGGAGCTTTAAGGTCAGTATTTCTGATTTTTCATGCTTCTGTTTGAAATGCATGCACTTTTCCACCCTTGCCTCATCTCTGTGTCTGTGTAGGGGGGCGGGAGCTGGGGTTTTTTTGTGCAGGATTCCTGTGCCAAAGTAGTTTGTTCTCAGCTCAGCAGCACTTTAAGCTCGTGAGAAGGATCTTACGCTTTTGGGTCAAGTTGTTGTGCAGATACAAACCTCTTCTCCGAGAGGGATGAGTCTGTGTCCTACCCTCATTTGGACCACTGTCACCCCACAGTCAAATCCTGCTGCTCTGGAGTTGTTGCACGGCAGCAGAGACCTTAATTCCGGGGAAAGGACAGAAAAGAGCCTGTCCCAGATGGGCTCGGAAACCCGCCTGCAGAGCTCCGTCCAGGTGCCTGCTCCCAGGTGGAGATACAAGGCTTGCTCTGGTTTCCAGCCGTCTCTTCCTCCAGCAAGAGCCTGTCCCCTCCCGTCGGTGGCCCTGCCGAGCGCTGGGACCTGCCCTGCTTCCCACCGCACGGTGCCGTCGGTCACCGCTCTGCACTGGACCGTTTGCCCAGCACCGCATCCCCCTTTGGGCTCCTCATCTCCCCCTTCCCCGCAGAGCCCAGGCTGGTCCCACGGGCAGGGGGCTCGGGGGGCTGGGGACAGGGGGTGGCCGGCATGCTGCTCCCTAAAACTGGGCTGTGGCAGGAGGTGGCGTTGGCGGAGAGCGAGGAGGAGGAGGAGGAACGGGCTTTGCCATGCCGGACCCCAGAGACTGGCTTGTGTTTGGCGTGTCGAGGGACTTCTAGACCAGACAGCGAAGTTATTTATTCGGCTGGTGGTGTCGAGCCCGGCGGGAGGGGAAGGGGTGGCTCTGTCCTGCGTCGGCCATCGCATCCCTGTCTCCATCCTCTGTCGCTGGGACGTTGCGGTACCAGCCTGGTCATCAGGAGGCTGCCGCAGGAGCGGCGGGATGGAGAAAGCGTTGGCGTTCGCTGTATTGCACCGGGATCTTTGTGCCTAAACCCACCTCTTCCCGGCTACACAAAGGGGACCCTGACGGGCGTCTCCTGGCAGCGCCGAGGGTCTGTGCCTGCCTGGTGGTTCCTGCCAGCNCTGTGTCCTACCCTCATTTGGACCACTGTCACCCCACAGTCAAATCCTGCTGCTCTGGAGTTGTTGCACGGCAGCAGAGACCTTAATTCCGGGGAAAGGACAGAAAAGAGCCTGTCCCAGATGGGCTCGGAAACCCGCCTGCAGAGCTCCGTCCAGGTGCCTGCTCCCAGGTGGAGATACAAGGCTTGCTCTGGTTTCCAGCCGTCTCTTCCTCCAGCAAGAGCCTGTCCCCTCCCGTCGGTGGCCCTGCCGAGCGCTGGGACCTGCCCTGCTTCCCACCGCACGGTGCCGTCGGTCACCGCTCTGCACTGGACCGTTTGCCCAGCACCGCATCCCCCTTTGGGCTCCTCATCTCCCCCTTCCCCGCAGAGCCCAGGCTGGTCCCACGGGCAGGGGGCTCGGGGGGCTGGGGACAGGGGGTGGCCGGCATGCTGCTCCCTAAAACTGGGCTGTGGCAGGAGGTGGCGTTGGCGGAGAGCGAGGAGGAGGAGGAGGAACGGGCTTTGCCATGCCGGACCCCAGAGACTGGCTTGTGTTTGGCGTGTCGAGGGACTTCTAGACCAGACAGCGAAGTTATTTATTCGGCTGGTGGTGTCGAGCCCGGCGGGAGGGGAAGGGGTGGCTCTGTCCTGCGTCGGCCATCGCATCCCTGTCTCCATCCTCTGTCGCTGGGACGTTGCGGTACCAGCCTGGTCATCAGGAGGCTGCCGCAGGAGCGGCGGGATGGAGAAAGCGTTGGCGTTCGCTGTATTGCACCGGGATCTTTGTGCCTAAACCCACCTCTTCCCGGCTACACAAAGGGGACCCTGACGGGCGTCTCCTGGCAGCGCCGAGGGTCTGTGCCTGCCTGGTGGTTCCTGCCAGCACCTTGCAAACAGTTGCCCTATTGTCTGGCGGGGCGAAGTACGCATGTCATCGCAACTCCCCTTCCTCCCTCCTCCTCGCCCAGGGATGCGGTGGCAACACTTCAAGGTCAGGCGTGTTGCTGGATGACCTTGGCGTGTTGTCCCCGGTGGGTTTGCTCTTCCTGCGGAAAAAACAGGCACTTTCCTCGGTTGGCAGCGGAGAGCGGAGGAGTCGTAAAATGCATAATATGCGCACTTGTTCCGAGTTTTCATTCTTGAAGTACTTGCAGCGTAAAACACATGCGAGCCGCGGCTCCCCGAATATTCAGCTGTCTGAGTTCTCACCGGCTGGTTTCAGCCACGTGCTCTCGGGGACATTCCTGCGCCTGGGAGGGGGAAGCCACAAAAGCCTGGAATTTTTGTAATTTTTTTGTTTTTCTTTTTTTTCTCTCTNCTGTGTCCTACCCTCATTTGGACCACTGTCACCCCACAGTCAAATCCTGCTGCTCTGGAGTTGTTGCACGGCAGCAGAGACCTTAATTCCGGGGAAAGGACAGAAAAGAGCCTGTCCCAGATGGGCTCGGAAACCCGCCTGCAGAGCTCCGTCCAGGTGCCTGCTCCCAGGTGGAGATACAAGGCTTGCTCTGGTTTCCAGCCGTCTCTTCCTCCAGCAAGAGCCTGTCCCCTCCCGTCGGTGGCCCTGCCGAGCGCTGGGACCTGCCCTGCTTCCCACCGCACGGTGCCGTCGGTCACCGCTCTGCACTGGACCGTTTGCCCAGCACCGCATCCCCCTTTGGGCTCCTCATCTCCCCCTTCCCCGCAGAGCCCAGGCTGGTCCCACGGGCAGGGGGCTCGGGGGGCTGGGGACAGGGGGTGGCCGGCATGCTGCTCCCTAAAACTGGGCTGTGGCAGGAGGTGGCGTTGGCGGAGAGCGAGGAGGAGGAGGAGGAACGGGCTTTGCCATGCCGGACCCCAGAGACTGGCTTGTGTTTGGCGTGTCGAGGGACTTCTAGACCAGACAGCGAAGTTATTTATTCGGCTGGTGGGGTCGAGCCCGGCGGGAGGGGAAGGGGTGGCTCTGTCCTGCGTCGGCCATCGCATCCCTGTCTCCATCCTCTGTCGCTGGGACGTTGCGGTACCAGCCTGGTCATCAGGAGGCTGCCGCAGGAGCGGCGGGATGGAGAAAGCGTTGGCGTTCGCTGTATTGCACCGGGATCTTTGTGCCTAAACCCACCTCTTCCCGGCTACACAAAGGGGACCCTGACGGGCGTCTCCTGGCAGCGCCGAGGGTCTGTGCCTGCCTGGTGGTTCCTGCCAGCACCTTGCAAACAGTTGCCCTATTGTCTGGCGGGGCGAAGTACGCATGTCATCGCAACTCCCCTTCCTCCCTCCTCCTCGCCCAGGGATGCGGTGGCAACACTTCAAGGTCAGGCGTGTTGCTGGATGACCTTGGCGTGTTGTCCCCGGTGGGTTTGCTCTTCCTGCGGAAAAAACAGGCACTTTCCTCGGTTGGCAGCGGAGAGCGGAGGAGTCGTAAAATGCATAATATGCGCACTTGTTCCGAGTTTTCATTCTTGAAGTACTTGCAGCGTAAAACACATGCGAGCCGCGGCTCCCCGAATATTCAGCTGTCTGAGTTCTCACCGGCTGGTTTCAGCCACGTGCTCTCGGGGACATTCCTGCGCCTGGGAGGGGGAAGCCACAAAAGCCTGGAATTTTTGTAATTTTTTTGTTTTTCTTTTTTTTCTCTCTGTTTTTTTTATTAGTAAGAAATGAAATGGGGATAAGCTTTAGGGGGCCACCCACCCCAGAGGGGTCCTCCTCGGCGGCGGCTGGGGGTTTGCAGCCACGGAGGGTGCGTTTTCTATAACCACGTATTTTTCCACCTGAGCCTGGAAGTATTTTGCATTGTAAGTGGAGCATCTTCCCTGGCTGTATCCACTGTGGAAATGCGTTACGGGTTAAATCGCCCTCTGCTTCCCGGCCGAGGGAGGCCCCCAGCTCCCTGACCCCGCTACCAAGTGGGGCATGAGCCAGCGGCAGCTGGGGATGGCTTGTCACCGGGAGAGCCCTGCGGGGAGGCTGATCCCGGCAAGCAGGTGCCGGGGGCTTCCTCAAGGCCACCGCAGCCACCTGCGTCCCCTGGGGTCTTCTGTAGGCTCAGCCTTCAGCTGGGAAAGCTGCCTCCCCCCGCCTGCCCTGCTCTTTCCCCAAAATAAAACTTTCATGACCCTTTAGGTTCCCTGTCTGTGCCCACCCTCCCGCTGCTGGGGGTGCAGAGCCAGCCCTTCTCCGTCCCTCGGCCAAAGAAGGGGGGGGCTGCGGCCAGACCCCCCGCTGATGGGGGACAGAGGGGAGCGGATGGTGGGAAGGGCTGTGCCAAATCCCCAGGGACACCCAGGGACGTGGGGTGCTGCCACCGACGGGTGCCCAGGGCAGGACCCGCTCTCCTCCTGCCCTGGCATCCCCCATCTGCCTGGGGACAGGCAATGGCACGTGCTGGCTGCGGTTTGGGGGTCTCCAGGCGTGGGCTTTGGGGGAAGAGGGGCCTCGCATTGCTGTGTTTGTCGGTCTCGGTGCTGGAGATGAGCTCTGGTACGTCGTCGGTGGCGGTGCTGTCATTGTGGAGAGGGGTCCAAGAGATCGTGCTGTCCCCAGCCCTTTGATCCTCCGCATCCCCTCGTGTCTGCGGGTCCTGCCGCAGCCTCTGCCCGGCTCCGTCCTCCCGCCCCGTGCCCCAGCGCAGCCCTGGGCTTTCTGCGCTCGCTTCTAGATTGAACCAGCCCCGCTCGGCTCACGCGTGTCCCTTCCCACCAGCTGGGTCGGGCTGTGCACTCGCATGGAGCCATCGATCCAGCCACTCCGTGGCCATCGTCACGCTGCTGCCGGTCCCCGAGTCCCCAGGCAGATGCCCGAGTCCCTCGGCCAGGGCAGCCCAGTACCCACCTGCCTTCCCATCACCTAAACCGCATCCCAGCTCGCAGCCCCCATCCCTTTTGGGGGGACTCAAAACCACGCTCTGGGTGTCAGCGTCTCCTGGGCAGCAGCATCTCAGCACTGTGGTTTGCAGGGCTCGGGGGCTCCGGGGACACATCCCTGGCTCCGGCCGGGGGGAGCAGATCCCTGCCCAGGGATGCAGTGGGGAGGGGGCTCTGCCGTGGAGAGGCAGTACCGAGGGCTGGGGGCTCCCGCTGTGAGAAGGCAGGGGGTGGGCTGGCTCCTTGCTGTCGCTTGTGGGCTGGAGGAGGAATGGGAAGAACCCAAGGCAGAGCCCGGCAGGAGCTCCTTTGGTGCCAGGACTTTAAAAGAACATCAAAGGGACGAAACCGAAAACCTGTGGGGAAAGAAATGACTAGGATGTGGAAGGGAGAAAGGGGTAGGGGGGGGACACACAGGACGCTTTTGTCTTTAAAACAAGTGTCTGGGGCTGTGGCACCCACGTTGTGCTGTGACCGCAGGGCTCCTGCGCCGGCAGCAGCCGGTGGCTTGATCGGGGCTTGGGGCTGTGGATCCGCATCCTCCGGCACGGATGGGGCTGCGGTGGCATGGCCAGGGCTCGGGGCTTCCCGGGAACGCCGTCTCCTGAGCGAGGAGCCATTTCCATCTCACCGGCAAGGCCGGTCGCTGAGCCGGTATTATAGGCAGGCAGCGCAGTATTTACTTGCAGGAGACGAGCAAATACCAGGCAGGCTTAGCTCCGATAATCCTGCCGCTCCTGCACCAGCCCTCCTCCCCGCGCCCTCCCGGTGGCCTTGGCATCCGCCGCGCTCCACGGGGACCAGCATTCACTGCGTAATATTTTATTGCCCGCAGAAGGAGGCCATTGGGATGTAGCCGGGAGGGGAGAGCAGCTCCTCCTTGCTCTCTGCTTTTGGGGCATTTGCTGGTTTTCTGACCCGTCCAGGGGAGCTGCGCTGCAGTGCTCGGTTAGCTGTTGTTCCTGGCTGTTGTCACCATTCGTTATCGCCGCAGGGACGAGAGTAGCATCCTTAGTGTGGGAATGGGGAAACTGAGGCGCGGTGGGATGAGGTGACTTGCCTGAGAGTACCCCGGGGAGATGCATCATCAGCATGACCCGCAGCAGCGTCTGGGCTGATATCCCGGATTTGGGGCTGTTTTACCTACAGCTGTTGCTGCTGAAGTTATT
>VYXH01007153.1:601-20286 GCA_013397275.1 Burhinus bistriatus | reverse complement strand
TTTTTTTTTTTTGACTGATGCCATAATTAGCTCCAGCAGATGAGCTTAATTACTTGAGGTCAGCTGCAACCCCGGGGCAGAGGCAGAAGGCAGGAGGGGTCCAGGCTCACCTGGAGCAGGGCAGCTCTCCCCGCTCCCGCAGCCATCCTGCAGGCTATAGGGAAGGCAGTGCCTCGGGGTGTTGTGCTATAGGGACCACAGTACATTGCGGTGTTGTGCTATAGGGACCACGGTGCATTGCGGTGTTGTGCTATAGGGACCGCAGTGTGTTGGGGAGTTGTGCTGTAGGGACTGTAGTGCATCTGGGTGTTGTGCTATAGGGACCGTGGGGTGTCAGGCTGTTGTGCTATAGGGGCTGTAGGGACCGCGATGCATCGGCGTGTTGTGCTATAGGGACCATGGGGCGTCGGGGTGTTGTGCTATAGGGGCTATAGGGACTGTGGTGTGTCAGAGTGTTGTGCTATAGGCACTGTAGGGACCACGGTGCATCTGGGTGTTGTGCTATAGGGACCATGGTGTGTCGGGGTGTTGTGCTATAGGGGCTGTAGGGACCGCGGTGCATCTGGGTGTTGTGCTATAGGGACCATGGTGTGTCGGGGTGTTGTGCTATAGGGACCGTGGAGTGTCAGGGTGTTGTGCTATAGGGGCAGTAGGGACCGCGGTGTGTCGGGGTGTTGTGCTATAGGGACCGTGGGGTGTCAGGGTGTTGGGCTATAGGGGCTGTAGGGACCGTGGTGCGACGGGGTGTTGTGCTATAGGGGCTGTAGGGACCGCGGTGCATCGGGGTGATGCGCTGAGGCACGCACACCACAACAGCCCTTAGCAACACGGATGCTACATGGCAACGCGGTCTCCACCCTCCTGTCGTGCCACGGGGAGGGGGAGGCAGCGATCCCCGCCCCCCCCCAGCTAAATCAATTTTTTCTTATGGTTATTCTCTCCAGACAAAACACGCCCTGGGCAGGGGGGTGTGAGCCAACGGCCTTTTGTCATCTCCTGTGACAGCTCGATGGCTTTTAAAATCCAGCCCAGATGTGGGCTCTGGTTGGGAGCGGGTTTGGGGTGGGGGGAGCGGAGATGGGTGGATGGAGACGGGGCAGGGGAAGGAGCAGAAGGGAATGGGCTGCCGGGAGACCAAAGCCAGGCTCAAGTGCATCCCTGCCAGCGTGGGTCACATCCTGGCCATGTGCTCACTGCGCTTCCCAGTGGCCAAGCATGTGTCCTGGGTCGGGAGCTGGGGGACAGCACCGTGCACCCGGAGCGAGACAACCGGAGATGGGGGGGCCACAAGCCCTCCAGGTTTCCTGGGGCTGTACGAGGGTGCGGAGCCCCAAAAACCAGCAGTTACACCCCAAACACCCGCACGCTGTGAACATGGGGGAGAGGAGACCGGGTCTCTCCATCACCTCCCGCTCACCGCAACTGCCCTACCCGCTGCAGAGCCCCCCGGGGCCCCCCATGGATGGGGCTGGTGGATGTGCTGGTCCCGGCTCGATCCAGCCCCGCTTCCCTTTCTTGATGTCAGTCTTCAAACATCTGCGCTGCCAGCGTGCTTTGTGCTAAAACAACAGCGACAAAACTAAGCAGTCAATTTTCCAGCAATTAGCTACAGCGAGAACGTTTCAAGTCCTAGAAAACCCCGCCCCGCAGGATTAATTAAATCTCCCAATTAATGTCTAATTTAAATGATGATGGTGGCTGTTATCATTTCATATTGATTTTTCTTTTTGGTGTTAAAATAGAGCTGCCGTCCTTTCCATGCCGCCTTTTCCACACCCCAGGAGCTGTTTGTTCTCTCGGTTTGATTTGCCAACGTTAAACACGTGTCTGGAAAATCAAGCCTTGTATTTCGGGGTGTCGACAGGCAGCGTTGGCGCCGCTGCCGGGCGGGTACCTGCGGCCAGGGGACCCGGCTGCATGTTTGGAGGCGTTTGTGCAGAAAACCCACGTCTTGTAGCCTGAACTTTTACGCAGTGGATATACGCTTGGCCACGTGAAATTGGACTCCTGGCATATTAAATTTTTACTGCTATAAACCCAAACCCATTACTTTCCCCCGGCTCAGGCAGCCATAAACCTTGCCGCTGCTTTGCTTCCAGAATAAGCCGGGCATTTATGTTTCCCGGGAGCTGGTTCATTGGCGTAATGGATGTGTAACCTCCTGTAATTGCTAAGGTTATTCCCGTGCTTGCATGCGAGCCCTGGCTCTGTCACCAGCTAGCTAGCGCTGGTTTTATTTCGGGTGGGTTGCCGGTGAGGGAACTCAAAGGCGCCTGGAATGGCACCGGGAGGCTTTGGAACGCAGAGCGCCGCGAGCCTGAAGCCGAAAACGTGAGCGAGCAATTGCAGGAGGCAAAGGGACCGTAAATGGTTGTACACGCTTAGAACGGGAGCTGGAGGAGGCCTTGAGCTGACACCGCATCGGGACCACGTCGGTGTGCTGACTCAGCTGAGGATCCAGGACAGAGCATCCCTGGACACGGCTCAGCCTCACCCGAGCCGCTCCATCCCAGTGCCGGGCTCCGGAGGAAAGGCGGGAGCAGCACACCGCTGCGTCCAGGGGAGCAGACGGGGCTGGGGTACCCAGCGCAGCTCTCCTCTGACCTCTCCCCTCTCCCCTTCCAGACGAGGAGCTCCCGGCATTCCCAGGGCTCCCAGCCCGGCTTAGCCGATCAAGCCAAACTCTCCTTTGCCTCGGCCGAATCCCTGGAAACCATGTCGGAAGCAGAGCTGCCCCTGGGGTTCAACAGGATGAATCGGTTCCGGCAGAGCTTGCCCTTGTCCCGGTCCACCAGCCAGACGAAGCTGCGGTCGCCAGGTACCCTCGGGGCTCGGCATTCCCTGGGACGGGCAGCACGTACCTGCCTGGCCACCAACCATCATCTCTGCCCACCTCTGGGGACCGATGCCGGCACGTGCCGGGTGCGGGATTGGTTTGGATCTGCCCAAATAACCCCAGGAGGAGCTGGGGACACTGAACACTGTGTGGGGTGGCCGAGGGGGATGAGCTGCCTTCGGCCTCGCGGCTCCAGGGTGAGGTTGGGTGGCCAGAGGTCCCCGAGCCCGCAGGTCGGGGGGTGCACGGAGACCTCCTCGCTGGCCTCGGCACGGCTTCCACGTTGCGTGGACAAGGCGTACGGGCACACCTCACCGCTTTCTGCTCCCTCTGCTTCCAGGGGTCCTTTTCCTGCAGTTCGGGGATGAGACGAGGCGCGTCCACATCACCCACGAGATCAGCAGCATGGACACCCTGCACGCCCTCATTGTCCACATGTTCCCCCAGAAGCTCACCATGGGGATGCTGAAGTCTCCCAACACTGCCATCCTCATCAAGGACGAGTCGCGCAACGTCTTCTACGAGCTGGAGGATGTCCGGTGAGGGGCGGGGGGGGGCTCAGAAATCCACCACGGGTTGATATTTTCCCTTTCTTTGAGAACATCACGAGCAAGGAAATTAGCGGGATGAAAGCAGAAGGGTGGATGTGGGCGCAGTCCTGTGGCTGGGACTTGCTGGGGGCTCGGTGGCTGCCTGTCCGGGTTGCTCACGGCTCTGCCTCTCCTTTCAGCGACATCCAGGACAGAAGTATCATTAAAATCTACCGGAAAGAGCCGCTTTATGCCTCATTCCCAGCTTCGCACATCACCAACGGCGACCTGAGGGTAAGGGGGGGATGGAGTGTCACGGGGAAAGCCTGCGGTGTGGGTGCACCCGGGGGGCTGGGACCAGTAAAGGGAGAAAGCGATGGAGACAGGGACTGGTAATTGCGTGTGTTTGTGGAAGGAGTAATGACTGCGATTCGTCTTGCCCGCTTCCAGCGTTGGTAAGTGTTACTTTAAGAGAACGGATGTTCGGGGCCTGACAGCAGGGTAATAAACATGATAATTAGGGGATTCAACAGAATAAATCATCCCGCTCCTGGATGGGAATGCGGGAGCTGCCGTTGGCCAAGGCCAGGTGAAGAGGCAGGAGCTGCACATCTTGGTCCTCGGAGGGGTGCAGCGAGGCAGGGTCCCAGCCGGGCAGAGCAAGGGCAGGGGGGCCAGCCCGCCGGGACGCCGTGCTGACCCCCCCTGCTGCCCCTTTCCGCAGAGGGAGATGGTGTACACCTCCAGGGAGTCATCTCCCACCCGCCGGCTGAACAACATGTCCCCGGCTTCCCACCTCACCTCCGGCTCCCCTCCGCCGGTTCTCCAGTCCTCCTCCCCGTCCCGCTCCCGCATGTCCTACAGCGGGGGCCGCCCGCCCTCCTACGCCGGCAGCCCCGTCCATCACAGCGAGCGGCTCTCCAACCTGCCGCCCGCCCAGGGCGTCTCACCCAGCCCCAGCGCCATCCTGGAGCGCCGGGACGTGAAGCCGGATGAAGACCTGGCTGGGAAGAACGTGGTGTTGGTGAAGAACGAGGGGCTGTACGCCGATCCCTACGGCATGGTGCACGAGGGGCGGCTCAGCATCACCTCCACCCAGTCCCTGGCTGGCATGGGAGACCCTTTCGGCTATTCGGGGGGGCTGTACAAGCGGGGCTCCGTTCGCTCCCTCAGCACCTACTCGGCGGCCGCCCTGCAGACGGAGCTGGAGGACAGCCTGTACAAGCCCAACGCGCCCATCTACAGCGACACGTACGGACCTGGCTTGGGTTTCCGTATGCCGCCCTCCTCCCCGCAGAAGATGGCTGATGGCCGGCTGGTGGACGTGCAGTCGGGGCAAAGCCCGCACAGCCCTTACTCGGGACCCCCCAGCCGCTCCTCGCCCGTCCGTCAGTCCTTCCGCAAGGATTCCTGCTCCTCCGTCTTCATGGAGAGCCCCGTCAACAAACCACGCAACCCCAGCTCCTCCGGCCCTCCGGAATTGTTTCCCGGCCCCGGCGATCGCCCGCTCTCGGGGTTTGGCTCCCCTGGACCGGCCAAGGACACAGAAACAAGGTGAGAAGGGAACCCCACCACCCACCCCACCCCCTGCGGATACGAGCTTTGCTGCTCGGGTGGTCGTCCATCGGTGCAGCTGGAGAGGTAGAGGAAGAGCGGAGGAAGGCTTTGCCCCGTCACCGCTGCGGCAGAGGTGCCGGGATGGGTAACGAAGCACCAAATTGGGCAGGGCTGAGGGGGAGCTGGAGGCAAGAAGAGAGAGGGAATGAAGGTGGGGGGAAGTAGCTGGTGACAGCAGCGCTGCTGCCTCCCCGACGTCCCTCCCGGGGCTTGCAGGGACCCAGTGGGTGGGTGCGGGGGAGGCCAGGAGAAGCTTTGAAGGGTGTGCGGGGTGCTGGCTCCTCACCCAGCCCCTCTCCCTCCCCCTGGCAGGGAGCGGATGGAGGCGATGGAGAAGCAGATCGCCAGCCTGACGGGGCTGGTGCAGAGCGCGCTGCTCCGCGGCTCCGAGGCTGAGACCCCCAGGTAAGGTGTCCTGCCCCCCTCCCGGGGGACACCAGCCCCCCGCCGTGCCCCTGTGGCCCCCTGAGCCGGTGAGGATGGAGGTGCCCGGTCCACGCTTGCTCCCCCCCCTCCCTCTTTCATTGCAGCGAGAAGACAGAAGCCACCAACGGTGGGACCCCCCCATCAGCGTGTAAGTGACTGGAGAACCAGCCCCTCACCCCGCAGCACCCCCTCCCTCTGCCCGCGGCTGCTGGGAGTCCCAGAGTGGGTGCAGNCCACTTGCTGGCAACCAGTGGGACCCCCGTCCTGCTAAGGGACAGCTCTGGGGTGGCATCTCCTCGGAGCCAGCGTGGGGGTAGTGGGTAGCCCACCCAGACCAAAGCACAGGGCAGGGGAGCTCAGGGTTTTCCCGGGAAAGCAGAGGAGCGGAGTCTGCAACCTCCCCTGGGGTGGGGGATCTTCCCTCAGCAGCCTCTGCTTGCCCTCCCTGCAGCGACCAGCCGCAGCGGCATGGGGACACCGGTGCCCGCGCCCCCGCCACCCTCTGCCACCAGCACGCCGGCGGGGCAGCCCACTGCCATCACCCGCTTGCACATGCAGCTGCACCTCCACGACCTGCAGCAGAACGCCAGCGACCTCCGCAACCAGCTGCAGCAGCTCAAGAAGCTGCAGGTGGGTATCGGAGTGGGATGTGTCTCCAACCCATCCCAGCTCTTACTGGAGTGGCTCCAGCCCCGGAGCAGGAAAATCCCCCTTTCCTGGTGACCTTGCATGGGGCTGGCTGTGGGAGAGCGAGGGGATCCCTCCCCATGCCGAGCTCAGAGCTGTCCCCACAAGTGACCACACCGGTGCCCAGTGGGGGGATCTTGCCCAACCTGAAGCCCCCCTTCCTCACCCCCGCAGCTGCAGAACCAAGAGACGGTGAAGACGATGCTGCGGCGGACGGAGACGGAGATCAGCGTGCGGGTGACAGACACCATGCGCAAGCACGAGGACCCCCTGCAGCGCCAGCGCAGCTTGGTGGAAGAGGAGCGGCTCCGTTACCTCAACGAGGAGGAGCTCATCACCCAGCAGCTCAAGTGAGCCGGGGCTGGTGGTGGGGCTGGGCATGCGAGTGGGGAGGGGGGTCCTTGCACGCTGACCTCGATGGGCCAGATCCTCCGTGGGTGTAAATCAGCGGCTCTGCGCGGTGCTAGGTCACATCCTTGACCGCACACCCAGCACGGAGGGGTCACTAGCCCACCTCCCCTCTGCCATGTGGGGACCTGCCGCGCTGGCCACCCCTGGGGCTCTCCAGCATCCCAGGGCAGCAGTGACACCCCTGCCCTGCCTCTGTGCTCACAGTGACCTGGAGAAGTCGGTAGAGAAGATCCAGAAGGATTTGGCCCACAACCACCGGCTCATCCCAGTGCAGGAGCTGGAGGAGAAGGCGGTGGTGCTCAAGCAGCTGGGGGAGACGCTGACAGACCTCAAGGGTGAGGAGGTGGCCGTGTCCGGGACTGGGTGACAAGCAGAGCCTGCCTGCGTCCGCCGGCTGCATCCTCACACGCGGGATGCTCCAGGTTGCCCTTTGCCTCTGGGTTTGCGTGTTCGCAGCTGCCGGTGTGTTCACCTGCAGCCCCGGGGCAGGTTCCCCCGCTGCCCCTCTGCCTTGTGTGCCTCCCGCAGGCTTTGGGCTGCTGCGGGGCTGAGGGCTGCACCCCCCTCTCCTGCTGCCTGTCCCTGTTTGCTCTCCTTGCTGTCCAAGGCAGACCTGCGGACTCATCCCGAGTTTCCCCCAGCTCCGACAGCTCGGAGCTGCTGCCTGCCCTCATCCCGTGGGACCTTGCCCACGCTGCCCTTCATTTTGCTGCCCCTGCAGCATCCCGTCCCCGGGCTGTCCCCATCCTGCGGTTTGGCAGCGGTCGCTGAGGTTGCGAGAAGAGGGGATGGAGGGGGGGACGGGACCATGGGGAGGGCTGGAGGGCGTGAGGCAGAGGTAGGAGCAGCTCCGCTTTCCCACAATCTTTCCGTGAAGCGGGGCTGATGCTGAGCAGCCGGCATGGCGAGCAGAGCACCGGGCAGGGAGCCAAGAGCAACCCGCTCCACATCAGCCCCTGCCACCGAGTCCCCAGGGTCCTGGGTACCAAGCCCCCAGCTCCAGAGGTGTCCACGGATGTGGAGAGGGGGGCACCTTCAGGGGCTAAAATCGATGCCTGCAGATGGACAGAGTGGGGGGGTGATGGGCACGGGGAGCAGGAGCTCCCCAAGATTCATCTGGCTCCATCTGGCAGGGTGCCTTGGCCATGGGTATGATGACCACGGTGGTTTTGGTGGGCATGGGGTCCCCTGGCACTGCCGGCTGGGCTCTGGGAGGGGCTCCCCAGCACGGCAGGGCCATGGTGACCCCCTGGCTCTCCCACCCCAGCCCAGTTCCCCAGCCTGCAGAGCAAGATGCGGGTGGTGCTGCGGGTGGAGGTGGAAGCCGTCAAGTTCCTCAAGGAGGAGCCGAACCGGCTTGATGGTCTGCTCAAGCGCTGCAAGACAGTGACGGACACCCTCGCCCAGATCCGCAGGTGAGCCCTGACCCCGGCTCCGCAGCCCTCTGGTGCTCGCCCTCACTGTCCCCCAAATAATCACATCTTCTGCCCCTTATGAGAACCTTGGAGGACACAGCTGGTCCCTTCAAGTTGTCCCTGTGCCCCCCACGTGTGTGCCGGTGTCCTCTCTCTATTATGGATGGAAATCCCAAGGGCTGTTAAAAGGCTCGTTTTTCTGCTAAGGAACTAAAAAAACACCCTCAGCCCTCTGCAGCGTGTATATGGGAGTCCCTCTTTCTAAACTCACTTTTCCGTATCACCTTGAAAAAAGCGCGGTCGCGCATCCAGATAGAAAGACAACCCTCGGCGTGACCAGAAATCTCTTTCCCGAGGAGCAGAAAAACGTTCTGCTGCAGAAAAATCATCTCCCAGATCTGATGATAGTGGCAGGCTGGGCCGTGCGCCGTGGCTGAGCCCACCTGCCTCTTCCCATTACGAGACCTTTCGGGATGGCTTACAGCTCGGCCACGCTGCGGGAGGAGTGCTCCGGTACCGGGCTCGCCTCAGGCTCACTGCTAGCCTGATTTTCTACGGAAATGAGCTTGTATGATCACGCAGTGTCTGAATCTGCCTACCTGTCATTCCCCGGCCCTAATAACTCCTGAATCCAAAGGGCAATTTCAGCCAGATCTGACGGAGGGGCAGGATTCGGAGAGATCCAGTTTCCTACAAGGTTCATGGAAATGGACAGCCAGGTAGAGGAGCTCGTTCGTGTGCTCCCCCAGGGCTGTAGCATCAACTCCAACCCCTTCCTAGACAGCAGAGAACCTCGACCTTCAGCCGTATGATGCAGAGTTGCAGGAGAGCAAGTTTTTTGTGGCATGGCTTGGAGAGGGTGCAGTAACCGCCCCCCCTCCATGCCGTGCAGCCACCCAGCGCCTTCGCTCTGTCCCTGGCAGGCAAGTGGACGAGGGTGTGTGGACCTCCCCCAGCAACCTCAGCCAGTCCCCCAAGAAGGTGGCCCCTGAGACAGACTTCAGCAAAGGGCTGGATCTGGAGATGCCCACCAGCCCCCCAGTGAGCCTCCACCACCTGACGGCTGTCACCGAGACCCTGGGCATGCCCAGCTTTGGGCACAGCCCACCCCAAACCCAGACCCACCCCTCCAAGAGCAATAACCCTTCCCGAGCTCCGGAGGTGGTACCCGCCAAGACCCAGACGGGCCCGGAGACCCCCAGCAAGAAGAGCGCGGACAAAGCCGTATCCGTGGAGGTGAGAGCCTGGGGTGGGTTCCTCAGCCGCGGGGCTCTTCTAGAGGGTCCATCCCTATGTCTCGCAGCTGAAACTGGGAACAGGAGCTGGGTCCATCCTCCTCCTTCCTGGGTTTGTAGCCGATGGGGTGTCTGGAGGGTGGGGAGCCCCAGGTGATGCTGGCAGCCTTGGGAGCGCCCCCAATTGCACATCGGGGGGGGGGGGGGCAGCTTGGGGAAGGCGCAGTGCTGGGCCCCCCACTCCTCCCAGGCTCATCAACAGGTTGGGGGGCAGCAGCAGGGCTGTGGGTCACGTCCTGCCCGCAAGGGCAGGAGAAGCTGCCATGTGGACGGGGGCTGCAACGGGCTCTGCCTGCCGTCCGCAGGCTGCCGAGCGGGACTGGGAGGAGAAGCGGGCAGCGCTGACCCAGTACAGCGCCAAGGACATCAACCGCCTGCTGGAAGAGACGCAAGCTGAGCTGATGAAGGCCATTCCCGACCTGGAATTCGCTGCCAAGCACAAGCAAGGCACAGGCAGCGGCAGCACCGCCTCCACGCCTGAGCACAAACCCTCCAAGCCGCAGCACGCACCGAAGTCGGGGGGCAAGGGGGACCCCAACGGCCGCCGGGGCTCAGGTACGGCGTAGGGAGGGCAGGGATCCACCTCCGCATCCCGGGGTTGGAGGGGGGGCCTGATCCTGCGCATGCCCTGCCGTCACCAGTGAGTCTCCCTGGGCTGAGCAATGCTGCCCCGAAGGGAGGTTTGTGCCCGAGGAGGCAGCGGGAGAGCCTCGGGTGTTGTATTAGAGGGGCAGGGAAGTCTCGTGCCCTCACAGCATCGTTTGTGTCCAGACGAACTGACGGTGCCGCGGTACCGGACCGAGAAACCTTCCAAATCACCGCCACCTCCCCCTCCGCGTCGGAGCTTCCCCTCCTCTCACGGGCTGACCACAACCCGCAGCGGCGAAGTCATCGTCACCAGCAAGAAGGAGCCCGGTTTTATGAAGGTAGGGAGCGGGGCCACGGGGTGGCTGCGGGGCTGGACTGAGCGGGTCACCATCGGCAAGACCAGCCCTGACTCCCAGTGCCCCCCACCCCTCACTGACCTGCCCCCTCCTTGCAGAAGGCCGAGTCGGAGGAGCTGGAGACCCAGAAGCCCCAGGTGAAGCTGAGACGGACGGTGTCGGAGGTGGTCAGGCCAGCGTCCACGCCTCCCATCATCGCCTCTGCCATCAAAGACGACGACGACGAGGACCGCATCATTGCGGAGCTGGAGGTGAGTGCAGGAGGGGCTGCGGGATGCCCCAGCTTACCCGCACCGGAGGCGATGCCCACCCTGCCCTGTCTGCTCACGCGTGGCTGCTCCTGGCACCTGCGGGGAACACCTTGGGATCAGGTCCAGGCAACGACATCCCAAGGATCAGCACAGCAGTGGGCTTCCCCCTCCTTGCCTGTCTCCCAGCAGGAGCACGGTGCCGCAGGGATGGGCAGCACGGAGCAGTTGTACCCTGCTGGACCCCTCGCCAGGTCCAGGTGCTGCGTGCCTGGTTCACCGTCTCTCTTCAGCACTTCCACCCCGTCTTAGGCTTTAAGCCAAACTCATTCGTTTTTTAACGCTACGCAGCTTCAGCTGGAGGTTTGTTGGGTTTTGTGCGCAGGGCACCCTGCAGAGATCTCACCTGCGACGCCGTCCTGAGGCTCTGAACCCCCCCAAGCTGGCTGTGCCCCCTGTCCTCCCCAGTTTGCTGCGGTCGAGGTGCCCAAGTGGGTTATGGATGGTTTTTCCCACTGGTTTTCCCCTAGGAGGCAGGGGGACCAGCGATGCTGCCGGCAGCAGAGGGATGGAGATGCCTCCATGGCCGATGTTTTGCTCTCTGCCAACAGTTGCTGAACCCTGGTCCTGGCTGACCCTGGCAGGCACAGGCTGTGTCGTCGTTACCCCCAAGCCTCCCTCCTCCAACTCCCCGTGTTTGACTCCCCAGGTGTTTCAGAGAAGCTCTGCCTCCCCTTTCCTTCCCAAGCTCCGTTACGATCCGCTCACGGCTGCCGTCTCCCCTGGGCACGCAGACTTGTGGCCCAACGGAGCCTCCGTTGCAGCCGAAGGATGGAAGGTAACAGCTCGCTCCGAGCGACGATCCCTTCTCCTGCCGGCGGGCTGCACTTTAACCACCTCCTTTCCCACCTCTTTTCAACTCACTCCTGCTTCTTTCTCTGATTTAACAAACTAATGGCTTCTCTCCACTCCCTCGCTCACCGCCACTGCGTGTACGGCACTGACACGGCACAGGACCGAGCACTAACCCATGCAACAGCAGCACTGGGGCTGCTGCAGCTCCTGTGAGGGCCAGACCCTGCAGCCACGCGGGTGGGAGGAAGGAATGGGCCACCCCAGCACCGCACTGGGCAGGGCACGGGGAGGGCTCGCCGCTCTCACGCCGCACTGGGCGCCTGGGGAGGGTGTCGCTGCAAGGGGACCGTGGCGGGTGATGCATGCCGTGCCCCGCGCGGGAACACCCCCCTCCACGCGCGTGGTGTGGGTGGAAGTTGAAGGGCTGGACCGGCAGCTGGTGGCTGCTGGGACCTGCTTGGGCTTGGCCCCATCACCCCTCCAGGCTGCTGAGCGGGCACAGCCCGGCTCTTTCCCGACCTTCCTGCCCTCCACCCTGCCCTGGGCTCCGGGGTGGAGAGAGCAGGAGGAAAGGAAGGTGCCCGGAGAGAGGATGGGATGGAGCAGGGGATCCCCGGGGTGAGGGAGCAAAGGGGCAGAGAGCAGGACAGAGGGTGCCGCTGAGCCCCTGGTCAGAAAGCACCTAGTGAGGGGAGCTCTGCCTCATCCAGGGCAGCTCAGCTGCTGGTGGGGGTCTGGGTACGTTGCAGGGGTCCCGCTGGGTCCCTCCCCTCTCCTGGGAGACCCAACACCAGGGCTGCATCGAGTTTGGCTGCCCCAGAGCAACATCTCCTGTCCCTGCGGGCAAGGACCCCTCTCCTCAGAGCTCGGATGGGTCCGGCTCTGGACCCAGAGCTCCATAACCATCCCAGCACTGCTGTCTCCTTCCCTCTCTGCCCCGGGTGCTACTCAGACCCCCAGGGCTGGGACATGAGTGAGACATGCCGAGCCAGGACACGCGTCCCCGCCGCCCATCCTGTGCCACCCAGCAGCATGGCATAAGCACCGTATTGCCCCGCTCTGCCATGAGGCCACGGTGCCAGCTGCATGCGGAGCCCCTGGCCAGGGCAGGGCTCGGGGCAGACATGGCTGCGGCTACAGGGGGTCACCTCTTCTGCCAGAGCATCTCTCCAGCTCGCCTTCCCTCCCTTCCGTGGAGGGCACGGCCGGCTCCGCTCCCCCGGGCATTGCACGGCTCATTGCATCTCCCTTGGGCCAGGAGCAGAGAGGTGGGGGAGGAAGGACAGCATTTTCTAGGTGACTTCTTGGTACTCAGGGTTTTAGAGGTCTGGTGCCCCTCGGCAGCTCGTTTGCGATGGCTCGTCCCCTGCCCTCAGCTCCACTGGGAGCAGCGGTGTCCTGCAGGGATGAGCAGCCCGCGAGGGCTGGGCTCTGCTCTTGCACCAGTGCCTGGCCAGTTTATACCAGCATGGGAGAAATCCCAGCTGGACTGTGGCAGTCGGGTTTCCAAAGGCATTCGGGAGGTGCAGCAACACCGACTCATTTTTGCTAAAGACTCCGGGCAAGTTATTGTCAAAATCTCCCAGACCCAGGTTGCCTTAAGCACAGTAGAAAAGCAGTCCCTGTCCGTGCTGTGGGTACCGATGGGATGTCAGGGCTGGGCAGGAGGGAGCTGAGCATCTCCCTTCCTGGCCAAACACCTCCCTGCAGCGCTACGATGCCCGGAGGCACCAGCGATGGGGTGTGCGGACACGTAGTGCTCCCCGGCAGCTCCCCGCTTCCTCCCACCGCTCTCCCCCGGCTCTTAATCTGTCTGAATTCTCTACCTAGGAGCCGTTGGCCCTGGCAGCCCCGGGGAGCAGGGCTTTCTCCCTCCCGCAGATTGTCCTCACCGAGTGGGTGTCGGAACCGCCATCCCCTGAAGCCGAACCGGAGGTGTGGGTGGAAAAGGGCTGCTCGGAGCACGGGAACCCAGCCGGCCGCGGAGGAGCAGGAGGGGAGCTTACACCCGAGGCGGGAAGGAAATGCCTTGTGTCTCCTGGCAGCTCCAAAAAGTCTCCATCCGCACCTGGGTACCCTCCAGGCTCAGCCCCGCAACCCCCGAGCAGCCCGTCCCACGCAGCAGGAGAGACTTGGAGGTTCCCTCTAGCAGCCAGCAAGGTCCCGTCTTTCTCAAAGCATAAAACGAGCTGCCCCACGGGGGCAGATGGAGGGACCGCTGCTCTGAAGGCTGCCAGCAGGCAAGAAGGCAGCAGCAAGACTTCTCACCGAGGTCCCTTGGCTGCACAGCCTCCTCGTCCCCAGGGGGAAGCCACGGGTCCCGGAGCTGGAGAGTCAGTGCTCCCCTCCACCAGCGCCATCCCTGGGCTTTCCGGTGATGGAGACCCCCGAGGAGGAGCCGGGCAGAGCGTGCGGGAGGCATCGCTCCCTCCGGGAGATTCTGCTGGGGCTTACAAACAAGCGTGGAGGGAAGACAGCTTGCCAGCCCCAGCCTGCCCAGTGCCAAGTCCCAGGTCTTTCCCAGGCAGGGATCCAGCCCCGTGGGGAAGCGGACAGTCCCGGGCTGAGCATCCCCAGGAGCAGGTCGCTGCTTTCTCAAGGCCAAACCATTGTGCGGCATCGCCGGGCCGGGGCGGCGTGGCTCTGGCTACCAGGGGCAAAGGGGGTGCGGAGGACGCCGGGGCGGGGGGGAAGGCGGAGGAGGGGCTCTGCAAAGGGCACTTGTCCCCTCACTGCTCCATGACTCCACGCAGCAAGGAGATTTATGAAGGCACGTACCAGAGACTGGATAGCCTGGAAGAAACTATCCGTGAGCTGGAAATAACCATCAGTGAGATCAGCAGCCATCCCTCGGCTGAATTTGTATTCCCTAAAGAACTACTAGGACAAGAGGGATCCGAGGATGTCGGCAAGAAGACCAGGGGAAGTTTGGGGGATGTCAAACACAGTAGCTATGACGATGGGACTGCCCTGGACCTCAGTCAGGCCAAAGATGATGCTTCCGAGAGTCCATCTCCTGGCAAGACCAAGCCACCTCTGCTACCCAAGCCGCAGCTCCCCCTCGACACTCCGCAGGTTTATTTTCTGTTATCCCTCTTGCTGTGCTCTGCCCCGGACTCACTCTGATGTCTCTCTTCCTCCACCTCTACCTGCTCCCTCCCTGTGACTCCACCTCCAGGCAGAGCCAAGGTGGAAAGCAAATCTCCTTTTCTCCCTGTCACTTGGACGGGTTTGGGAAGTGCAGGCAAGCAGGAGCGAGACTGCAGGCAGCAGAGTCGGCGGCGTAAAGGCAGGCGGTGGCTGCCCTCTGCCCCTCGCTGGCACCGGTGCCGCCTGGTGCCCGTCCCTTGCTGTGCACTAGCACCGAATTAGACACTGGCTAAGCTGGTATCTTCTGCCCTGGCGGCTTTGGGGGCTGAGCACGCTGGTCGGTGGGTCGTGGGACCGGTGAGGAGCATCCCGTGGGGCCGGTGAGGGCTGGGTGCACTGGGGGAGGAAGCGGCGCTCCTCACTTTGCCATTTGGCGTAAGCACTTCCCTAACGAACTG
The DNA here is from genome assembly GCA_013397275.1 of Burhinus bistriatus. NCBI lineage: Eukaryota > Metazoa > Chordata > Aves > Charadriiformes > Burhinidae > Burhinus > Burhinus bistriatus. Next base: position 5,474 of record VYXH01007153.1, on the reverse strand, counting down.
CGGTTTGAGCGCGGCTGCAAAGCAGCAGCTGTTTCTCCTAATTAAATCACAGCGCGGGCTCCCCGAAGCCATCCAAATTGCTTTCTGCTGGAATACGCGGGCAGCTGAATCGCTGGGAAAAGAGGGGGGGAAACGCCCTCAGCTGCTCCGAAGTCAGCCTGCTCCTTTATTAACAGTCAGCGCTGGGGAATAAATCTCCTTTTTCATTTGCAGCAATTATCTCAGCCCCGGTTCTCAGCGACACCGTGGCCCCGTTGCAGTGCTCTCGCTGGGTGAACGGGCCATCAAGTGGGTGTAGCTGCAATTTCTCCTGTTGTCGGCTCCCGTTGCACCGCCGGAGGCCGGCAAACTAGGAGCGGAGCCGCGGGGTGGATTTATGGCTGTGGCCGGCACGTGCACGGGGACGCATGAAGCGAAGCGGAGCTCAGGGTTTGGCAGGAGAGGCTGCGCGGCCGGCACCGGCTTAGTTGGTCCCGAAAGCGGAGCAGGAGAGGGCAGGTCTTGTGCCACCTGTCAAGGATGCTGCGAGTTGGTTGCGAAGGCTGAGATCCAGTGCCCGCTTGTGCCCAGGATGCTGGGGCACTGGGGAAGGGAGTGGATTTCCTTGTGCTGTGGGGTACAGGAGTCCCCGTGTCCCATCCGTGGGACCGCTGCGGGTCGCAGGGTAAGGCAGGCAGGACAGGCGGTGCAGAGAGCTGTGCCTGGCCTGATTTTACTATCCTGGCCCCGCTGCGGTAACCTGTTGGCCCTCTCCCGTCGGAGGTGCAACCTGGGCAGCACGTCCCTGGGACAGCGTCGGCGCTGCCAGTTTTGCTGCCTGCAGCAGCTGGTCCAGACGTGGCACGGGGCAGGCAGGAGGCAGCAGCGGTGGCAGGGAGGGGATCTGGGGTGTCCCAGGCAGTGGGGGGATGCGTGGCGAGCCTGCGGCGTGTGGCACTGCCTGGGCTGCCGTGCGGGCACCACTTTAGGGACCTGCAGTGCCAGGGAACATGTCTACAGGTACCGCTTCCCTCGCTGCTGCTCTTCCAAGTCTTTGTATCTGAATCTGTGCACAGCTAGGTAACAAAAACCTCTGTATTCCCACTGCCGCCGTTTCCACCTGGAATCTGCTTCTGCCTGCCGTCGCCTCTTTTCCTTTCTCTTGGCCGTGCCCCCCTGCCCCGGCGGGGATGCTCTCCCCCTGCCCTCGGTCTCCCGGTGTTTGCCGTGTCTGTCCCTGACTCCCTGTGTGCATTGCAGCGGTGGCTGTCGGTAAGTCCCGGCTGGTTTCTGAGCTCGCCAAAGCGCTGCCCGCTGGGGGCTGCTTTGGCACGTGGAGCCGGTGACCTCGTCCTTGCCTGGGTTTGCCGCCGTGGGCTGTCCTGACAGGGATGGCACGGTGGTGCCACAGAGGCTCGGCACGGCTCCAGGCATCCGATACCAAGCGTTGGCAGTGCCCAGCTGCCAACGGTGCCGGTGTGGGCTTTCACCCGCCGGTTTTAACACCCTTCCCCAAATTCTCTGTCCTGACAGAGCGGTGGCGTTTCCATCCCAGCCATGAAGGTGGTGAACCCGGCGTCCCGGCTGAAGCAGAGCCAGCAGGGCAGCCCCGACAAAAGCAAGCACATCAAGCAGCGGATGGAGTACATGCGGATCCAGGGCCAGCAGCAGGTAGCCTATCGCTAGCCCCAGCCCAGCCGGCTCTCCTGGTGGCCACGGCCCCGGCATCTCCCTCGCTGTCTTGTACAGGGCGAGGGTGTGGGTGCTGGGCGGGGGGCAGAGGAGACCCTGTGGGTGCTGCTTTTGGGGACTGGTCTCTCTCGCTGTCTCCCTTCGCCTTGGCTGAGCCCGGTGGGGCTGGGCGTGCAGGGGACCTGGCTGTTGGGGTGCAGGAGGGGGTTTTGCCCCGATCCGTGCCTGGCATGGTGTTTCCATAGCTGCCTGCTGGAGAGGGGGACGTGACTTTGTTCTGAGAGTGGCAAACTCCATTGCAAGCGTGGTGTGAGGCTGAAACCGGAGTCATTTGTCCCCCAGCCCTGTGTGCCACCGCTGCCCCGACGGACAGGGCTGAGCCCCAGCATTGGTTCCCACGCCCGGAGGGACCCTGAGATCTCCTTGTAGAACATTTTGGCCACGGAGATGAGCACTGCAGAGCCGTGTGTTTGGCACAGGGGCTCCAAGGGGCTTCACTTACCCGGGGCTGGGGCTGCCCAACCCGACCCGGGAGGTTTTGGAGAGCCAGGACCCTCCATGCAACCATGACGCCGTGGCCCCAGAAGTGGCTTGTCCCAGGAAAGGGGTGTCTCGAGCAGGGTGATGGTACTGGGGGCACCTAGCAGCATGGGGAAAGGGTGGGGGGGGCCACAGCAGCTGGAAGAGGAGCGCTTTGGGATGGGATGGTGTGTCATGTCCCCCTCAGCCCAGCACCCAGCCCTCTCCCATACCTGGGGACCGTGGGTGGCGGGGCTCACTGCCCTCTCTTCTTGCTGTCACCCAAGTGCTGGCGGTGGCTCTCCAGCTTGCTCAGGCCACAGGCAAGGTAGCCACAGCCAGTTTGCTGCCCTCCACCCCTCCTCGCCTCTCCTCCCCCCCCTCCCAGCCCTCCCCTCCTGCCTCCTGCCCCCGCGGTGGGCAGCAGCACCACGAGCAGGTTCACCCCATCCTCTCCTCCCCGCTCTGTGTCTCAGTCCCCTGCCCTGGGCCTGGCCTTAACAAACCGCCCAATAAACCCCATTTTGCTCATTCAGTTGGATCCACAAACCCTGTCGGATAAACCAAAGGTTTTTCTTAGCTACCTGGAGCTGGGTTCCAGGGGCAGGGTGGGGGATATTCATATAATTTAGGCAAATGTCACATGAGCAAAATGGGCATGTCGCCCCCCCCTTCTGCCCATTCCCCCTCCTGGCTCCGGCAAGAGGGCTCAGCCCGCCCTGGACCCCCCTTGGCTGCTCCAGTGCTGAGTTGGAGCCACGCAGGTGCTGTTGGTTGTGACCACAACCGAGATGGTCCTCAGGCAGGGTCTGTCCTCGAGGTCGGGGTCTCCCTGCCAGCCCCCCACACCCCCCCCCAGCATACATGGGTGCCTCTGGGTTTTCACACCCCCGCAGCATCAGGGAGAGGTGGGGGGGTTCCCTCTGCCCCCTCTCCAGGGCTGCCCCGTGGGCTGGGGAGCAGAGAAACACTGGCCAAAAAGGCTGTGCTGGGAGCCCCGAGGGGCTGGGAAGCATCTCCTGGCCCCCAGCACCCCGGGGAGGCCACCAAGTCCCCTTCCCTGGAGTCCACCCACCAGCACACTCCTGGCTATCCAGTGTCACCGTGCTCCTCCTCGCCCCCACCTTGGGGCATCCCATGGCAGCATCCTGGTCCCCGGCACCCACTGGTGCCTTCGCTGGGGTTGGCTGGACCAGGAGTTTTCCGTGGCACTTTTGTCCTCGCTGCCCTCCCTGTGCAGGATTTGGCTGTCCCCCCTGCCCAGCAGCCCACCACCCTGTGGTGGGGGCAAGTGGGGGGGGGCTGGAGGAGCCCTCTCCCCATTCCGGGAGGATTTGTGAGCATCCTTCCTTCCCGGCGCCCCAGCTCCCTTTGGACCAGCTTTTGCAGGAGTAGGGTTGGGTCATGTCAGCGTTGGTGATGTTCACACCAGCGCGGTGGGCGCAGGGGGCCGGGGTGGGCACCGTCACCTCTCGGAAGGAGCCGGGGCTGGCGTGGGGCTGCCGAGGCTCTGCCCCGCTCGGCTGAACGGCACCTCGGCGGCAGCCCCGGCACCGGCCGGCGGAGCTGGGTGCTGGGTGTGCACCCCTGGTCTAACACTGCCCTTCTTGTCCCCCTCCCGCCTTTCTCCCCTCTCCCCTCCGCCTGCCCGCCTCTGTGTGTGCCTGTCTGTCCACGTGTCTGTCCGTCTGTCTGTCTGTCTGTCTGTCTGTCTCTCTCGTCTCTCTCCTCCTCCTCTCGGGGACGTCCCCTTCCCGTCCAGTAACGCGTGGGACCAGCTCATCTCGTGCTCTGTTTGTGGTGGACCTTTTCCAGCTGCTTGACCTCAGGCCTAACTCAATGCTGCTTCTGAACAAACTCCCGTTTGGTTCTTGGTTGTGGTTTTTTTTTTTTTTACTTTCCTATATTTTTTTTTTCTGTTTTCCTTTCTTTTTGTCTTTTTTAAAAAAAAAAAAACTGTTTGACTTTCCTCCCCTTTCTCCTCCTCCTCCTCCTCCTTGAATCTTGCTTTTCTTTCTAGGCCGCTAGAACATCTAAAGAGGCTAGTGAGACTTCCCCCACGGTCTCAGAAAAACCCGCATCTGGCAGAACATCCATCCCCGTATTGACTTCCTTTGGGGCAAGGAACTCCTCCATCTCATTCTGAGCATCCTTGCCAGCTCCACCCAACCGCTCTCCTGCTCCTGGGGCCGGGCTTCTCTCTTCCTTGGGCTCCTCCTCCCTGGGACTTGTCTTCTTGAGGCACCTGGAGGGACCGCCACCCGTCCCTCTCTTTCTGTATTTTTTTCAATGTCTTGCTCCAATGTGGCCGACCTCGTGTCTCGCCTCTGCTCCGCCGCGGCCCGACTTGTGTCTCACCTCTGCTCCGCCACGGCCCGACTTCTGTCTCCCATCTCGCTCCGCAATGGCCAACCAGCCACTTTCTGTTTCTCTCTCTCTCTCTTCCCCCTTTTTCCTTTTCCTTTCCATTTCGGTTCGTTTGGGTTGCTGTTGGTTTGGTTTTTCTCCCCCACCCCCCACTCCTCCCCCCCTGCCATTTTCTGTTTATTTAAGAGCTCTCAGAGCTTCACTCCACCAGTTTCACCAGCTTCAAGCAAGGAGGACGCCGGGCAGCGCCCCACCCTGCTGCCGCCCACGCGGGCAGCACCCATCCCACCGCGGAAAGGTGGGAAACAGCGGCTGC
>VYXH01007148.1:0-38482 GCA_013397275.1 Burhinus bistriatus | reverse complement strand
ACTCATTGACCACCTACCCAAATAATACCACCTACTCAAAAGAGAACAATGGAAGAGGAAGATAGAGTCTGTGCACTAATTTACATAGGAGGCAAGGAATGTGTGACCAACCATTAGAGAGTATAACAATGAATATGTATTAATTGTTTGAATATGTAATAATAAATGTATATAAAATTGGAGAGTTTTAATGCAAAGGTGGACACATCTTTGGAGGAGTTATCCCCTGTGTCCTGCTCACCTACATTGTGTAGATGAGTTTTTCCCGTTACAGATTGGTAACAGGTTCAGCCTTGACTTGAGCATGAATCCTCTCTTCCCACGCTTCCTCCAACTCTTTTTTCACATACCGTTTCCTTTCTAAGTATATTTCCACTTTATTGACTCTACCTCCTGTAGTCTTTGAAGGTAGCTTCTGAAAAAATCAGTCTGTATGTGGGATGTGGGAGCTGGTGACTAGTAATATCCAAGACAAGGCACATTAATGATGGCTGAGTGAGACAGGAGATGCATGACAGGAAAAAGAAGAATCCCTTCAATACAACTCTCAGGTTGCCATTGCTAAGCGGCACGTTTTCAGTTAAACCTCAGTAGTGTCCCGGGCTGCCATTCATCTCCTGGTTTTCTTAACTGGCAGATTCCCAAAGAGACAGACAACCCTGATGACTAAAACAGGCTTTTTGATCTCCCACACTTAAGTGGCGAGTGTTTGCTGATTTATCTTGCTGTTCTGATATATCTTCCCCACCCGGAGGGCAGGTTGTTTAAAGAAAAAAAGGAGCTTGCTTGGGAATCATTACCGGCGCTGTGTTTGTTTGATGGTGTCTGCGGTGCTTCTCTTCAATAGCTGCAGATCGCTGTGGCACAGCTCTGCTCGGCCTGCAACTGCCCCGGGGATCAGGCAGCTTCTGTGAAGGTGAAGAGGTAAGGGACTGTTGAGGGATAATTTGATTTTTTAATTTTTTTTTTCCCCTCCTTCTCCAACCGTTTTCAAATGTGCACTTTTAAGACCAAGTCCAAGCAAGGGTGCTTGTGTCAGGTTAACAGTTAGTGGAGCTCTGATGTAGAAATGATTGTCTGCTTCTGAGGAGTTGGCAGTTCTCTGCATGTAGCATAAAGCTCTGAACTCAGGATTGAGTTATTTTTTTATTTTAAAAAAATCTGGTGTTTCAGTTGAAAAGAGATATACCTAGTAATGTAAAATGACAAACTGTTAGTACAGCAGCCCAGAGTCCAGGTCCACACATTTAACAGAAAATGCTGCCCACTTTCACTTCAGCTCTTTATCACATACCATAGTTTTTTATGCCTCGAGTTCTTACTGTAACTGATACTTATTCTTGCTACGTTCATTTCTGTTGATACATCAATTAACGCTAGGATTAGTTTTCAGCGGTTAAGTTTCAAAACAAAATATTCAGGTTTGATGTTCAAATTTATACTGGTACGGTACAGGTTTCTACTTTCACCCTTCACAGTCTGAATAAACTTACGAGCTCCCTCCTGGCATGTAGCTGCATCAGCTGGAGCTGCAGGAGCTATGGTCTGATTGCCACCTTAGATGTTATCTTTATAGCAGTTCAAGTGCCTAGGCAGAGGGAGTGAATATAGCTTAAAGATAGAACATTCAGCTCATAACCTTTTGTGGCAGTACTCAAGCTACAATTCTTATTTTGTAACATCTGATTGACTTTGTAGATCCATGTAAATGTAGCTGATTTGTAAAGGCAGGGTTTGAGTGTTGTGGCTCCTAATATTTGATGTCCTTCATGCTTTCATGCATGGAATTTGCATTCCCCAATTGGTCTGAAACACACCACACACGCCCCGCCTTTTTTCCCTCTAGATGTCCTGAGGCTGTATTATTGCACATAGATTAGAGTTTTGGGTGATTATATTAAATGTGGTATGAAGCATACGTGCTATTAAAGTCAAGGCCAACTACTTCCACGTTGTTTGTATGCTGATTCTATGGCAGTGAGGTCTGTTGATTTCTCCTTCTTGCTCTGTGTGGGCTGTGAGAAGAAATTGAATCGTTCCTTTCACTAGTTCCTTTCTGAACAGTTTTTGGTAGCAAAGCTATTGCACAGCTGTATGCTTTTCATGTGAGCAAAATAACACCTGTCCTGATTGTGGGGCTGCTGAAGCCACCCCACCAGGGAATTAATGAACCATGAAAATTGCCTTTCAAGATTGTATCGCTCTGTGTTCTCAGGAACACGAGGAAAATGTGCATTGAAGTTTGGCTTTATTATTTTTGCATAACCCATTACTTAGCAACATGTAAATGTGACCTTTCTCTTCTTTCAAGTCACCATATGTTTGTGTGGTGACATGGGAAGCCTTGCCACAGCCCTTTTCTTCTATGAGTAATTTGAGGTGTTTGCATATGTCCAAAACAGTCTTTTGTTTTACATGAATCTTCATTGGTTGTAAGGAAGCATAGGAATTAATTGTATGCACAGACGAGAACAGCTGTGATGAACAGAGCACATATTATGGGTACAGAGTATAGGTCAGTAAAAAAACGTAACTGATGAAGGTGAGCCATACAGGGTAAGACCCAAGATGGCTTTAGTCTGCAGCCTGTCCACTAACCAATTTAGTGGCCAACATACAAATACCTAGAGAGTGGTAAAAATAGGGCGTGCTTAGGTGAGACTTGGCCCAACTACTTTCTGCTCCTTAAAGTATTTTCACTAAGTGGCTTTTTCTCAGCTAGAGGTGGATATCTCTTCCATGAAATTGTTTAATCTCCTTTTGAACTTAGGTCAGCTTTTAGGACCCACAGTCATCTTCTGCAGTGAATTCCACACGTGTCATATTCTCCTGTTGATTTTTGACCTGGCTCCTGGTAGTTCTTGTTTGTGAACAGTTGCACTCTAACCAGCTGTGATTTTGTGTATCTGATGTCTCACAGAGCAGTAATCTTTCAGGTTCCTGCACAGAAAACCTGTACAGGCGGTCTCTTAAGACTGAGGACAAACCTAGTGACTCAGAGGGAGCATGCAGTGTTGGAAGGGTCCAGTCAGCTGTGTGGATTTGTAGGAGTAGCCTTTAAATATACTTCTGGCTCTTTGTCTCGTTTCAAACTGCTCTTTTTACTCCATAATCAGCATTTCTGATTTTTTTCTAAAAATCTGATTTGAATACGTCTTCTTTTCCTGCTCTCTGAATGTGATAATGATATGAAGTTTCAGTGTAAATGTGGCAGCTCTCTTCTGAAAATATCTCTGTAAAGTTGTAGCTTTTCATTCTTCTAATAAGTTCATTGTATATTCAGGTGCAGTACTCAATGTTGGCTTGGCAGAACTTGGAGACCATGACCAGACCTTTCTATTTTCTGATGGTTATTAACTAAAAGCCTGATTCAAACCCACTGAAATGAACATGTTGCCTTTTGATCCAATACATGGTTCCTGACTTCATGGATAACCTCTTTACTGTACCCAAGAGATAATCCCCAATCTTGTGAATCTTGGTGTGACCTTAGTCACAGAAACCTCTCACTTAACAAAGAAGAGGGAGGAGAGAAGTGGGACAGCACTGAATTTGTCTGAACTACTTGAAGAAATAACCTCTTGAAAGATTCAGTTTTTGTAACCCCTCATTATGATCAAGATCATGAGATGCATAATTATGAGGTGAAGGTAGAAGTACCTCTGTTGCTCCAGTATCAAGTCGTCTGCTACGGTACTATGGTAGCATTGCGTCTCTTGTTTTAGTCTCAGTAACACCTGGCAAATCAATTTGGGTTTTTCTGTCATGGCCAATAGTCTTGTAATGTGAGAGTTCCTACTAAAAACCTGAATAGCCACTCAGCTGTGGAACTCCCTTTCTGAAATGACAGTTTTTAAGCAAACAGGCCACTTGAGAAGATCACCAGAGGTCAAAGCATCACAGTGATTTGTTTTCAGAAGTGCAGTGCATCTGGCAGCTGCTATTGACATCAAAGGAACTTCCAGTGCTCAGATCTCTCTAATAGGCTGTCAAAATATCACCCTTCTCAGGACAGTAACTTCTTAATGTTATGTCAAATATCTAATATCTCTCAGTTCCCAGAGACAGCTGCAGCTGCCAAGAGGCTGTATTTGCTTTCTTTAACTAGTTTTTAACTGCATATGCCTTGAATTTCATTTGAACATCTGAAGACCTCTAAAATAAGATATTAGTGAACACAAAGTTGGAGGTTTTTTGTTTTTTTGCCTACGCGGTCAGTGGATGAATGATGTTTTTGAATGGGCTTCAGTAGGATTCTGTCCTTCCTCGAGTTGAAGATTGATGGTATATTTAGCTCAGTAAGTTTCCTGGAAACCAAAGACTCTGAAATACAGACTAATAGGTTGTTATCTAACCGCACAAATATGCACACATGATTTTCTGAGTCTTAGGCTTATGTTTGTTGGGTTCAACTAAGAATTACCAGGATGTTGCTGGGGTCATGCGGGAAGGGGAGAAAATGGTTTATCAGGCCAGTAACAAGGAGGAATGGATAGGCTTAGGACAGTTGAAAAATGCGTAGGAATTGTTGTCAACTAAATTTCCTTTGGGATGCTGAGTAGGCAGGGTGAAAGGCACCTGTTTGGAGATGGTGTGGTTTTCTCTGTTCTGAGTTTTCCCACAGGTGTGTAGGCCTGAGGCAGCAGCAGTCAAGGTTCAGACTTTAAAAAAAAATAAAATCTCATCCTCTCTTCCTCTGCTGGTCTGTTTTTCCCCTCCCTGCTGCATTCCTGACTTCTGAATACAGGATGCTAGCAGTCTTGCTCAAGTAGATTGTAGGCACAGGAGTAACCATGCATTTATTTTTTTTTTTATTGGGGGTTGGGATGGAAATATATGAACGCACACTTTGTGATGCATTCAGTGTTAGTGTCACATTGCAGAACTGTGTCATGGAATAAAAGTGAAATTGCACAAGGAGTACCATGAAGCCATGTGAATATACTTAGAGCTCTTAGATGCTCCGAGTAGAACAGTTTTCTCAAATTCCTCCATATAAGCTTGATTTACTGGCTCACTAGAAAGTTTCCTGCTGGCTCTCCAGTTGGTGAAACTACTTACAATGTCTCTACATATTTTTTTTTCTAAGCATGTTAAGAGACCACAGGCAGGTATTAAGCAGGAAAGTGTGAATGATGGAAGGTCTGCTGATTTTTCATTGCCTTCATTGAATACCTGCCTTAGTTCCCAATTCTAGCCCCATCTTCCTCTGGAGATGCACATGCTTGTATTTTCTACCAAATTTTTGGAGCTCCATGTATATGATCAATCCTCTCTGTGTTAGGCTTTAACTTCTGTGTTTCCCAGAAATTTTTGCAATTGAATTCATAGACAGAAGTTTCTAAGCTGATTTTAGGTTATTGTCTTCCAAACAATGCCAAAGGTTTTCTTCACCTTCGTATTTTGAATGGTCATTCATGCAATTTGTTCAGTTTGATCTGAACAAAGCCTTTCAGACAAATTTCAGCACTTTGAGTACTTCAAACCAAGGTGAAAGTCTGAAATCTTCCAAGTCAGACAACCTTTGACAGAGCATTGCCTGCCAAGCATGTATTTCTGAGGCCTAACTCAAGCATTATTTTCAAGCCTGCAGTAGTTTTTACAGGATGAAAAACTGCTGGTGATCTGTGTTACTGCTTTGAACTGCAACTTCAATTATAAGACTTGGGAAAGACATCTTTTCATTGGGAAATTTTGTCTGTCTTGTTTCTTCATATATGCCCTCATCTGTCAGAATTGTGGAAATGTTTTCAATTAAACCATGCTGACCCATGCAATAGACATGGCAGCTAAGATACAGACCAAGCTGAGGCAATGCAAGCATTCATTGGAACACTGAGCTACCTTAATGAAACCAGTTAAAGAATCTCACACCCTTCATATTTGGATTTGGTCTGGTGTGCAGAACATCCCTTCATGGATTCTTTTTAACCTCTAATGAGGAAAACAATACGTTTATAACTGGCAATCTGATAGAAGTTTATGAATGTAACTTGAAACATAAAATGGAACTGTATTTCTGTGTACAATAAATACAGTGAATATTGAAAACATTCTTTTATTAGACTCAAGAATGAGTCTAATTCAAGTGGAAGAGTTCAGCAGATAATTTCATTTTGTAATTTTTCACTTAAGAAAGCAGATGCACAAGTTTCCCTGGTGACTGTGCCACATCTGTGTCCTAGCCAAACCCTGATGACTTCTGTATGGCACGGCTTGGCGGAGCTCAGCTTCCTGGCAAGTTCCAGGCAGAAAGGTGGCCCTTTGGTCAGGGAGGGCATTGGAAGATCCAACCTAGCCCAAGTTCCCCATGCAACTTTGCCTCTGTTGTTTCTGTCTCTCTCAGTTTTATAGACTGGACTGCTTCTCGGTGCTTAATAACCTACTAACCTACCCTGGCAGTTAATTTATGCTGTAATTGATACCCTGCTGCTTAAATGAGAGTGAGTGGGAGGTCATCTGGAAGGAGGCTCGGGTTCCCTCTGTCACAGTTGCCTGATGCTGCTGGAGCTTTTTTCTTTTTCCCTGAGGTTTTAAATAAACTAAATGATAGTTCCCAGATTTCTGGGCTGTAGGGGACATGTCACTGTGTGTTGTAGAGTCAAGGCTGAGTAGTGAAGGGTGGTGGTTGAGTAGGTTTGTTGAACCTTATTGCCTTGTAATAAGGTAAAAGGCAAGAGGAGTTGGTCTGTTTTCTCAAGTGTACTGCCTGGCCATGTTTTCTTGTTCACAGGGTCCCTCAGGAGAGAGGTCAAGTCCTGTGTACATCTGCAGTCAAAAAGAGGGATGGCTCTGAAGGAGATTTGTGTAATATTTGTGATTATGTAAAAGGAGAAAAAAGACTGTGTTACTTGATTTTAGCTGGTTTCTGCCATTTTCCAAATTCATATGGGATCTCTCTCTCTGGTCATCCAAATCCCATTGCAAATCCCAAAGCCTCCTGTTGACTACTGTGGACCAGCAATCTGAAGGTGAATTCTCACCTTGTTAGCCCAGGTCATAGCTGAAGCTTGTTCGGTAGAGTTTTAACATGGCAGTTAGGCTACAGCATTCACAAATGCTTCTAAGGATAGGGACAGGAGCCTGACTATTTGTGAATGCTGTTGCATAAAGTTATTTGTGTTATCTTTGATCTATGGAATTGCTCTCATAGGGCAAAAATGAATAGAAAGATGACATAACGTTATTTTATCTACACACTTCACTCTTCAGCCTAGAAAATGCAGCAGCTGCACAGAACATATTAATTCCCTCTTGAATCTCATCTGAAATCATCATTGATTATAAAGCACTTCATATAGTCAATCTATCATGTAACACCTACTATATTCCTCAGTGATAGTCCACAGCAGTTCAACTGAGAGACACTGTTGAGTTTTGCATATTCTGTGCACATAACAGGCCCTGCAAGAGATAACATGAGTTTGAGGGGGGTGAAACTGCAGTGGTTGACTCTGGTATGGAGACCAATGCAGACCTTTGCCAGCTAAAAAACGTGTTTGATTTTCCAGATGAAGAAGTCCACTTGAATAGACCATTTTCCTCAGAAAAGGTTGCTTCTGACACAACTCCATTTTCTAACAGGAGAAATGTTTTCATAGCAATTACAAAAAAGAAAAAATAACCTTTATTTCTATATCAGCCAGCATTAGCTTAGGAAAAGCATTGCTGGCATAGATAGAGAGTTCCTGTGCTAATGAGGATTCAAAAATAGTGTTTGACTCAGAGCTAAATCCTGAAAGCTGACAAGCATCTGAGTCTTGTGCTAAATTGAACAGAAGGTGCTCAGCAGGTCTTAGTATCTGGCCTTTGCTGAACAGCAGGAAACAGGTCTGACTGACATAAGGTGGGCTTTGTTCATCACTTGATGGGTTTGTAAAGCTCTGGCATTGGTCGCTCACAGCTCTATTCAGAGATCATTCCTGTAAACAGTGTAGTAAAGCTGAGTAGATGTTGAAAGGTGATGATTTGACAGTAGTGAAAAGGAACTTTCCAGCAGCCACTGCTCCAGAAAAGTATTGATTGATGGTTTCTTCATAATTAAAGAGCAATCTACCTTGTGTGGTATGCATTCTATCAATGATTTTACCCAAACTTCATACCTACATGTCAGTTCCGATTCCATATTAGGACTACAAAGCAGTACATTCATTACTCCATGTATGGTCCCTAGCTCCAAAACAATAAAACACAACCTCTTGGGACAGATGCTCACAGATAATGAGAACTTGTCAACTTCCTTTGAAGTCAATGTGGTAGTTGTGTGTTGCACTGTGTGAGCATTTGGCCTAATAATACTGACTTTATAGTGGAATCTAATACTTCCTGGTACTGAGACCCTTTAAGAGTTTACAGGCTGACCTGGTCAATGGCCTCAGGAGCTCTTCTTTTACTGGTTAAGATCTTTTTCACCTAGACTGCTCTGACATTAAGCTGAGCCCCTGGGAGAACAATCAAAGACCCTTTCAGGAATGTTCGTTGCAACACTGAAGACATGCTTTTGTATCAGAAGGACAATCTATACTGAGAGGAGATAGACTTTCTCAATTCACACACATCAACATCTGCTTTTCCTTTTTCTTGTTATATTCCCTATACTAATTAAAATTAGTGTCTAGTTAATCTACACCTGTTGACTCATAGCTTTGACCCTGCAGTTCTAGTACTAGTTCACTTTAGGGGAAAGAATATTGTCTAGGTTACTGCAGATGAGTTACCTCTTTCTATCAGATCTTACCTGTAGGCATAAAATTGCAGGGAGTATATGCACTATTATTATTTCCTCTGCCTGTGATTGTTTTTCCTGTGGTTACACCCACACTCTGTGCTATATTGGCTTTGGAAAGGCCACAAGTTGTTACAGAAAATACTGTGTGTGAACTGTGTTACAGGATTAAGTGTGGAAATAACAGGTTTTGATAGCAAGACTCTCCAGGCAAGAATGAGAGAAATGCTTTCACAAAGATGTTCCGGAAATGGTTATTCTTACAGAATCAGTCTCGGCATTGGCCTAACTCTGGGGGCATTAACTCCCTTGGACTTGGATGTTAGGTCACAGCTGTCTGTTTCCAAAAGCAGCACAGTGCTATTCACAGTGGTTGTGTTAGCTTGATGATAGCCCCAAATAGCACAGGTTGTCCTCCAGCCTGTCAAATGAGTGGTCAGGCGTCTTAAAGTTGCTGTTCTCTGAGATTACTGATTGCACCCAATTCACGTGTGGTTGGTTTTGGCACAGTGGTAGTGTGGCTTATAAAAGCTCAAATTAAAATCAAATTTCAGTCGCACAGACGCAAGAGACAGTAGTTGGGAGGTTCTGGTGCCTGCCTCCACCAGGATATCCAGTTCTGTTTACTTGAATGATGTCTATCAATTTTACCCATAAGACAACTGTGAAATGGTTGGTGTGGTAACCATGTTCACTATGGATCTAGGGGACAGTGATCTTTCAAAAGATGGATGCTACCTACAGCACTCAATATTTTTTAAAGACTTTGCCCTGATCACTCAACTTAAGTAAATTTCCCTAATCTTTTCTGGATGCTCTCATTGTTAAGGGTGACTTCTTTCAGGATTTCAGGATGGTCTGGATTAAGGAAAACTTGATGGACTTGAGTGAAACTGTCATGCAAACCTGAACATGTTTTATGTAACAGCAGTACTGGTGATGTCTACTTTCAGTCTGTTTTTCTAGGGAAATGAGATTGTTTTGCTTTTTTCATGCTTATTATATGTTTGTGATTCTTCTCCCTGTTGGCACTGTTGACTTACAAATTTGTAGAATAGAGGGCTGAAGGAAATTCAACTTCTGCATGAGTAAAGCAGCTGAAGAGAAGAGAATCCACACGGAAAGGCTGCAGTATGAGATCTCCTTTATTAGACATCAAAGGATCTCTATGGGAATTCAGCCTCTCAAAATGAATTCGCAGATTACTTGTTCTCTGCATAGGGAGTTGTTTTTTATTTAGCGTTATTACATGGCAGGACAGCTTCTCTCAAGGGACAGTTTGTTTCTGCAAAGCCATAGCTGAGAAGACCATTCCATTCTGAGCTTCCATTTTGGTTTTGTGTTTTCTGCGCTAGTTGAAATGACACCTAAGATGTGGGTTTAGCTTCTAATTATGCCCCAACCTCATTCTGGATATAGGGCCAGTCACTGAATGCCTCTGGGACTGGAGACATTGTTTCTGATCAAAGCTAGGGATAAAGTTGTGCTTTTTGCTCTCTCACCTCATTAGAAGTTAATTTTCTCTTAAATTTTGTAGCCCACCTTGGCCCACAGGAGTAATGCATCTGCGTTGTAACGTAGCAGCTCAATAACTAACACATCTTCACTACAGCAGAGTCAGATTAATTAAAATGCTTCTTTTCCAGCACATCCGGGCTATCAGCCAGTTCTGGGATTCAAGATGTCTTTGAAGTGCTATGGGCTGTCATTTGCCTGTTTGTATTCATTTGTTAAATACTGTATGTGACACAGACTTGAGTACAGAGACAGACACAGTGAGTGTACGTAAGAGTGAAGACACCTGGGCAGTAATGGGCAGTGCAAGAAAAAATTGGAAGTGCATAGCTAAGATGCTGTGAAGTTTGGAGAGAAGATTAACAAAAGGCTCACGTGTGTGATGGTTATGGTCATTTAACCACAGTCAGGTTTCTGAGAGGAGTCATGGGGTATGACTGGCAGAGCCCTGTTTGCCCTGGATAGACAGACACGATAATAGTGGAGTCTTAGGAGGGAATTATTTTCAAAACTCGCTTAATTGTGTTCAGTCTTCCTTTGTAAACAGAACTACTGTTTTCTTCAGGCGAAATACGGGTTGGGTGGAAGATGTAGCTTTGTGGTTTCTGTGCAGCTGCAATTGTTTGCTGCACTAGACAGGGTTACTAAAGAGGCTGAAGCTCCTCAAACCTGATAGTACATTAGAAAC
This sequence comes from Burhinus bistriatus, assembly GCA_013397275.1. Taxonomy (NCBI): domain Eukaryota; kingdom Metazoa; phylum Chordata; class Aves; order Charadriiformes; family Burhinidae; genus Burhinus; species Burhinus bistriatus. The sequence continues at coordinate 27,554 of VYXH01007148.1, read as the reverse complement.
CTTGGGACTTCCATCTGGCATGCTTTATAGTTTTGGAGTTTCTCAAAATGAGAGATCAGGCCAAGCAGACTCTGTTGCCTTACTCTATTTCAAGAGATACATCAAGAGATACAAAATGGTGACAGTGCCAATTAAGACTTTTGTCTTGCTCTTTTTGCTTTAATTTTGAAGAATGAGCTAAATTTAGCTCACTCTTTTGAATTACAGAGAGTGCTTAGCAGGACAGACTCAAGAAGAAAGTCAGGTGATGGTTCTGCCCCAGAGACATGAAAGCAGAACCCCAGCTGCAATGACATGAACAGATTAGCTCATTGCCTGCTCAAATATAATAGCTGCTGCATGATGAAACAGGCTTAAAATAAAATCGGTCCTTCACAATGATGAAAAAACTCAGTCTGGTTTAATGAGATCAGGAAAATAAAAAATGAAGGAGGAAGCTGAAGCAATGACAGTAAGAGAAGGAAGTGGAGAGACCAAAGGGGGTTTTTGTGTTGGAGTATAATGTGTACTTAACAGCTGCAGAACTCAGTAGGTTTCCTTAATGAATTTTATGGGTGAGCTGGATATAATCTACTTCTAACAGTCCCAAACACTAGTGATCACAGGGATATTATCAATTTCTTTTGAACTCTACTGTTGTAAGGGAATTGAGTCGTTGGGTTTTTTTCTGCAAGGGTTACAGAAAACCAAAGGAATTGCTAAACCCAGCACAAGAAACATTCAAGCAGCTGTAAAACAAGAAAAATCTACACAGGGAGTTAGAGCAGTGTATTTATAGGGGACTACTATGCCAATTGACGGGGTTTAACAGATAAGAATAAAGAGATTGTTTTAAAGATGATGGTTTTGAGCAAGAAGGTAGTGTGTCCTGCAGAGAAATAGCTAGGCTGGGATTGTTACACGTGAGTGTGTTCTTACAGCTTGCATGGGGTGAGAGAGGTCATATGAGCAGCCATATAGTACAAGTGTCCCTGTCCAAAAAAGCTGATCATTCCATGTGACAGTGGAAAGAATAGCATTCCTGTTGATAGCTGAGTGATTCAGTGCCATGCTACTCTCCATCTTGCTTTCCTTGCCTATGGATTCCCCTTTCTCTTCTCACTTCCGTCTGCCTGGCTTGTAGAGTTGCTAACTCTACAAGAGAGCGCAAGATAGGAGCATTTCTTCATGGCCTGTTAGAACAAACACTGGCACACACAATCAGCTACAGAGAGTGTCTGTTACCCCCTCTGCCCCTTTTGCCTTTCCTTTTAGTATTTCTTGACCTATAGTACCATCATAGGCATAAGGATTTCTTATCATGCTGGGCTCATTTCTTTCTGAGTCTGTCCCTCCATAGAAGACTTTACAGCAGTTCCCCAGTCACCCCACCAACCTTGCCTTTCTGTTCCAGTCCCTGTTGATAGTTGCCTCTTTTCCTTTCCAGGGTTGGTAAGGAAACGTAGCTCCTCTCTTAACTGCGGTTGGCTCCTTGCAGCGTTTGCATATGTCAGCATCAGCTCAGAGGTCCTGTTCTCCCTTTCACCATTTATAGCTGCTAAGCCTCTGCTGTTTGTTCCAAGCAGTATCAGTCCCTGCACCTCACCACCTGCTTACGGAGTACTGGTGGTCTCTGGTTCAGTGTCCCTGTGGCAAGGTCGCTTTGTGGCAGCAAGGAGAAACTGCCTGGATTCTCTGTTCTCCGTGACTGACTTGGTGTGCTTTTTCAGCACGATTCTGATGCACAGAAAAAAAGTTCTGCTTCTATAGCTTAGATGGGTCTTCCCTGTGAAACGTGACAGAAGATGGTGCTAACCTAGAGAATATGGAGGCATGCTTAGTTATGGTTGCAGAAAAGCTGATTTGCCATATAGGCTGGCTTGGCCTCGTAGTTTTTGGGTTTGGTAGTAATGCAGCATGTTGCTACACTAAGAAAAGAACTAAGCTGTCAGTTTCAAATGCATTAGATTCACACAAAACTGTTTTTCACCAAGTATTTAAGGCCTTGTGGTTAAAAAAAAAGAAGAAGAAAAAAAAAAAAGCAAGCAAGTCATGCCTGAAAAATATGGTGCCTTCTATGATGGGGTTACAGCATTGGTGGATAAGGGGAGAGCAACTGATGTCATCTACCTGGATTTGTGCAAAGCGTTTGAGACTGTCCCACACAACATCCTGGTCTCTAAATTGGAGAGACACAGCTTTGATGGATGGACCACTTGGTGGATAAGATGGTCACACTCAAAGAGTTGCGGCCAATGGCTCAATGTCCAAGTGGAAACCAGTGCTGAGTGCAATTCCTCAGGGGTCAGTACTGGGACTGGTGCTGTTTAAGATCTTTGTCGATGACATGGACTGCAGGATTCAGTGCACTCTCAGCAAGTTTGCCGACGACACCAAGCTGTGTGGAGTGGTTGACACGCTGGGGAGGGATAAGATCCAGAGGCAGCTGGACAGGCTTGAGAGGTGGGCCCGTGCCAACCTCCTGAAGTTCAACATGGCCAAGGGCAAGGTCCTGCACATGGGTCGAGGCAATCCCAAACACAAACTGGGTGGAGAACGGATTGAGCGCAGCCCTAAGGAGAAGGAGTTGGGAATGTTGGTGGACAAGAAGCTCCATGTGAGCTNTGTGGAGTGGTTGACACGCTGGGGAGGGATAAGATCCAGAGGCAGCTGGACAGGCTTGAGAGGTGGGCCCGTGCCAACCTCCTGAAGTTCAACATGGCCAAGGGCAAGGTCCTGCACATGGGTCGAGGCAATCCCAAACACAAACTGGGTGGAGAACGGATTGAGCGCAGCCCTAAGGAGAAGGAGTTGGGAATGTTGGTGGACAAGAAGCTCCATGTGAGCTAGCAATGTGCATTTGCAGCCCAGAAGGCCAACCATATCCTGGGCTGCATCAAAAGGAGCGTGGCTAGCAGGTCGAGGGAGGTGATTCTGCCCCTCTTCTCTGCTGTAATGAGACCTGCACTGGGAATATTGCATCCAGCTCTGGAGCCCCCAACATAAGAAGGACATGGACCTGTTGGAGCGAGTCCAGAGGAGGACCATGAAGATGATCAGAGGGCTGAAGCACCTCTCCTATGAAGACAGGCTGAGAGTTGGGGTTGTTCAGCCTGGAGAAGAGAAGGCTCCAGGGAGACCTTATAGCAGCCTTCCACTATCTGAAGGGGGCCTACAAAAAAGCTGGAGAGGGACTTTTTACAAGGGCATGTAATGATAGGATGAGTGGTAACAGCTTCAAACTGGAAGAGGGTAGATTTAGATTAGGTATCAGGAAGAAATTCTTTACTGTGAGGGTAGTGAGGCACTGGAACAAGTTGCCCAGGGAAGCTGTGGAAGCCCCATCCCTGCAGGTGTTCAAGGCGAGGCTGGATGGGGCTTTGAGCAACCAGGTCTACTGGGAGGTGTCCCTGCCCCATGGTAGGGGGGTTGGAACTAGATGATCTTTAAGGTCCCTTCCAACCTAAACCATTTTATGAATCTATGAAATAAAAGTGGTAGAATTGGATCCAGGTTCAGACTAGTGTTGGTAGTTTGTACTTGATCTTCTGTTTTTCAAAATATGTAAACAGCCTGAGATTTGAAAGAGTGTGTCTTTGCTAATATTTCAAGAATTCAGAGAAGCTATGTTTGTGTTCCCTCAAGAGGCTTTTGAAATGAGTCTAGGACCTAAACCTCCAGCATAATCAGTTACGGCTTTGAGACCTTGCATAAGCTGGTTTATGCTTGATTCTGGTTCAAGTTGTGATTTATGGGGCAGTAGAATCATCCCAAGAGAAGGCAACATCCCTGACCACAGGACCTTACAGTTTCAGTGTGTAAGTAGCAAGTTTGAGGAAATCTTACGGTCTTGACTGTGGTTCTGGGTTAGGAATTCAAACCCAGCTGAGTTTTGTCTAGTCATTGGTTTTTGTTCTACCTACTTTGCTTAGTTTGGATGTCAGCAAACAAGCTTAGCTTTAAAGGAAGAGCCCGTTTGACTCATGAATATTTTGACTGCTACCAACTTCAAAGCCTAACATGAATTTCTGCTCTGACTGGCCAAGTTATAGTCTTAACCATATAAAAGCATATTCTGCTTGGTGGCCATCTTCTGGCAAGCATGTTCTCTTCCCTTGAGAGAACTTGCCATATTCCTTAAAACATCCTGCACATAGCTTTTCATTAGACATCATTGCCTATAGACTTGACTTTGTTTTTTCATGAACATAATTATTTCAAAATAACAAGTGCACGAATGTCCCTGTAGTATAAGTACAGTGCACAAGAGTAGCCATACTGGGTGAGACTCAAGGTGCACCAGTCCCCTTCTGTGTTTTCTGTCAGTGGTCGGTAGCAGTGCTTATGGGAGGCTGCAAGAAGCAGGGCAATGACACAGTGATGCATCTGGCCCAATGCACCCTCTTAGCACTCTGGGACTGTATGAACAGCCTGTGGGTAGAAGTCAGTGTTGGACTGGGTATTTTCAAAGAATGTCTGCTGTGAGGTAAATAGGCTGAGGCTGGGGATGTGTGAAATCAGCCTGAGCAATTTACCCTTGCTTGTAATGTCTTGAAATCGTTTATCTCAAAATGAGCCATATTTTGCACTGAAGCTTAAGAGCATTCCTCGAAGCAGTGAAGATGGCCCCACCCAAGGCTGCTTTGTGGCAGCAGGGTCACTCACCTTGGATGTTAGCAAACTGCCTGCTCAGGTTCAGGTCTGAGCATGCTGCCTCCCCCAAACTCCTGCCCTCAGGTTCTCCAGGGCTCCCTTTGAACATGCTCTGCATGTTTACCTGCGTTTAGATGCCCTTTGCTTTAAGTACTATGTTTATTTTGTTAGATAATCACCCCATTCTTACCTGTACCTGCAGCATGGTGCTTTTAGTTTCTGCAGAGAATGCTCTAAGTGTCGTCATCTACCCTCTAATTTAAAGGGATAATTACTTCATTCAGTGGGACCTTTGCTATGGATTTAAAATTATATCCCCCTTCGCCCCCGAAATGCAGTTGGAAGTGTAATCTGGTCTCGAGTAGTGATGTGGGTCCAAAGTTAGTGTCTTGTCATCTATTTTATATTACACTTCATGAAGTATATTTCAGAGCATGTTTCAAGCAACAGGATACTTGCAGTATGGAAATACTGCATTCCTCTGCTGATAAAAGTACATATGAATTCCAACTAAACATGTAGTTAAAGTAATTAAACCTGGGTGCTAAAAGCTGGAGTATAGTATAGTGGTGAAAAAAAAATAAACCACCTGACTTCACAGTGATCCTAAGCTTGTATGGTTTTCCAGATTGTCTGATGAGAACTAATGCTACTCAACATACTGAGGGGAAAAAAGCAGAACATTTTTAGTTACATGCCTATTTAACACATTCAAATCAGAAGCAATTAGTTTCATGATAGTGCTTCCTGATTTTCAGTCGACACCAGAGTGGCTTTGTAGCATCTTTCCAGAAACAGCTCAAGTCATATGTATTTTCTTTAGATTTCTGATAGAGTGGTACGATTGTTCCTGTGTTGTTTCCTTACATGAATCCCTCTAGTCTCTTGCCTTTCAAGACTCTTTGCAGCCTTGTTATGTCTCTTAGTTATAGTAACTTCTTCTTGTTGCTGCTTGCTAAAATGCCCAGAAAGCTTTGGGCAAGACTGAGGCTTTCCTATTTTAGGAAGCAGCTTTGAATTTTTGTTTGTGTGCCCAGTGTGACCCTCTCAGACTCTTGTTAACCAACTGATAGAGGAAATAATTTTTTTTCCTGAGTGTAAACAGTTTGGAACAAATAAACAAACATTCTTAAATGGGTGCTTTATTTATTCTTGATTTACCCAAGGACTTCAAGTGTGTTTAGTTTAAAACAAATGTGCTGCAATGCATCATCCTATAAAAAGATGTTGTTTAATGAAAAGTCACAGGAGGAGTTTCTTTGTCCTTCTTCTTCTCCCAAACCCAAGCCCAAGGTTCTGCTGTGGAAAATATACACAATCCCACAAGGAATAAAGTACCTAATGCAGTTGATACTATTTCTTCTGTGAGGGGATGGACAAAGCAAGAGATAGCTTTTCTCTTTTAAAGGTGAATTAAACACTTTCTTCACAGGTTTATTTTAGGCCCTCATTCAAGGAAGGTTTAGCTGCTTTTAGGAAACAAGTTGAAAGACATAAGCTAGCACAATGACTTCCTCAAACCAAAGCGTGGTCTTCTGGGCTGCTACTGTCATTTAGGGATGGGCTCAAGAGGTTTGTGGGGAAGATGGAGCTTTTCAGCATCAGATCAGTACTGTGGGTTCTAAGGTCTGAAGCTGTAAGCCCGTTTTAATCTTCCTGATAGCTATATAACTAGCTAAAGCTAGATTGAAAGCAGCATGCTTTGCTGAGGCTGTTTGTAGATTAATTAATTTGCCGGCTCAGAGCTCTAAGGGACTAATTTCTGCATCAGTGAAAAGCCCAGAACTGCTAACACCTCTTCCATCTTCTTCATTTCGACAAAATCAAGCCAATTAAAAGGTCCCCATTTATTTGATTTTCAGTATCTTAATTCTAAAATGCTTGTTGCTCTTATGATCAACTGTAAAACACTCCAAAAGGGACAGAGGACTTTCTCAGCCTGAAGTAACCCTGTTGTGGCAGACGCTGCTTGTCATGGCTCCACAGTCTTCTGTGCGCTCTCACATGGGGGACATGTAGCAGCTGCAGATCAAGCTTGAGGAAGGGGACTTGGCAGCCCGCAGTTGACGCAAATGGAGAATCCATCTGTTTTAAGGGTATTTTTTAAGCTGTCATGTTTACTCACTTTGAGTATATGTTCTGACCAAGGATTTAAATTTTGATTCTGAAAATCCTGAAATCCCTGGAAGGACTCAAATCCAAAACAGCTTACACGTTTTCTGCATCCCTCTCAAGGTTCCTATGTTTTCCTCCAAACCTGTTGACCTGTACGATCAACACACGAACAGCTATTTGTTAATCATAGTTGAGGTTTTGTTTATATTTTCAGTAAAGTTATCAAAACCAAAAAAATTGGGCATGTCTTCTGCAGGGATGGTGATTGTTGCAGCAGCAGGAATTGCTGCTTAGAGTACACCGCATAAAAGCTAGAGCTAATAATCATTTCTTAGCTGCTGTTGAAGAGCCTTCTTGCTTTTTTGACTCACTGTCAGGTGCACTGCATGAACCAGGATTTCATAGGAGGAGTGTGTGTGTAGGTGCCTGCATGTGGCCATGGGAGAGAGAAATCTCAGGCACTCTCCTGTCACGGTTGTTGACATTTTGCATGTGTAAATGGCAAAGTTGCCTTGGCATTGTTTTTTGTGCTCTGTGCAGTGAATGCCTGCACCTTGCAGTATTTCCTTAGAGTGGTGTTGAAAAGCAGATCATCTTAAGTTGAGATAAATCATAAATTGAGCCCTTCCAAGGGCACAAAATGTGCTGGCAGCCTCTTTTGCAAGGAAATAATTCTCTCCATCTGTGGCTTTGTTTACAAGAGGATTTTAAATATATCTTTCACCTCCTGATGATAATTAGGAATAAGCCTACTAGGCTTATTAGGTTAGAAGTCAATGAACTCCTGAAACCTATTTTTCTTAGAGTACGCTGGTGGCAGTGTTACTGCCATACTTTAGTTACTACTTTAATAATGATGGATGCTATCACTGAAATCATATGAAGAAGTGTTGTTGTATATATAGTGGTCCCTGCTATAGTTGTCCCCTTCAGTGGTCGGACAGACATCTGGGAAAGGGAAAGGTGAAACACAGTTGTTACGGATCAGAGTTATCCTGAAACCTCTGTGTTCACTCTTCTCTGCCGCGGGTTCAGCAGCATTATGACAAGAGGATCCTGTGAGAAATCATTCAACCCTTTTCCATGTCCTTCCAATTTCCTTGGAAATTTAGAGGTAGGGTCAACAAAAACCACATTTCTGCCTACCAGGAAATGGTAAAGCAAATACTTCCCAGACACCTGATTTGCTACCAGAATTGTACTCCTGTTTTTGATCTGCATTTTCAGGAAGAGAAGTTGCAATTGTGGATATTGGTCTCAGGCGTATGTGTTGAAGCTGTTTGATTTGCAAATGCCATTTGCATGTGAACCGAGTGAAAAAGGCAGCATACAAACAAAACCTTTGCAGGCAAAGAGGCTGTGCAGATAACTCCACGCATATATAAGGTCTACTTTGTAACAGCAGATTACAAATAATGACCTTTTCTCCTACAGCAGTATTTCTGCTTGGTCAGTAATAGTGCAGATCTGTGCCTGTATTCTGCATGAGTGTTGCTCCAAAGGCTTCCTCAGTGGCTTATCTCTGACAGTAGGAAATCCAGAGCAGGTACTCTCTGAAGTACAGGATGGAGAAAAGGAAGGCAATACTGACTAGAAAAAGTTTTTTGGAAATTACTGTTCCAGTGCTGCAACTCATGCAGGGGAAGGTGCAAGTATTTGAGAAGAAATAGCCAAATAAGCAAGGAGGAAGAAAGAGAATGCAAGCACCTGGGCACAGAATAAATTAAAGATAGAATTTGGGAAAGAAAAGGCAAGCATGTTTGAAAAACTCCAGTTCAGTTTTAACTTACAACTAAAGTAAGTAATTGAAATTTGCCTTAATAAAAGGAATTGGTTTCTGAAATACGGCTCTGTGGAACTGGACAGGAAACCATTTTTCCCCTTCTTGATTTAAATTGCATGATTATCAGAGATGAACTTCACAAAGCACTGTCAGAGATTTGAATGCACTCTTCTATTAATGAGCCACTTCACAGCAATTACTCTTGATGTATGCTGGCACAGCTTGGCAGGAAATCACACTTCATTCCCTTTACCTATATTCTGTGGCTATAATGGAGCAATCTATACCTTAGCTAGTGTCTAGACCACCCCTGTGTTTGGTGGAGAGTCACTTTTAAGGTGCCATTTGTCTGATCTATTTTAGAAGTCTCCCTTCAAAGGCAGTGACTCACACCTCAGAAGTGCATGTCTCTCCATGGACGACCAGGGGAGTCTCAAAGATAAGCTGCAGCATTCATATTGAACATGTTTATATTTAGGTGAGAGGAATCCTGCTTTGTTTCAGCAGCGAGACGCAGTCTTAGGAATCTCTAATTCTGTCTCTCGAACTGAGTTTTTCTTATCTCATTTCAGAAGCTCTTACTTTTTTAATTTTTTCTTCAGTTTTGAAACCCTGGCTTACAAGGTACGATGCTCAGCAAGGCACAAAGCATGACAGTCGGTGAGGAAGCTGTGTATCTAAAAGCCCTCTGTGGCTCAGTCCTCTGAGATTGCTTTGTAGACCTCAAACCCAACTGCTGAGAATGGAAATTCGTATGAACTACAAATTTCTGAGCAGAGCCCTTTTTTAACTTTTAAAAGCCTATTTTATGGTCTTGGTATGTAAATTTGGCTAAAAATGACATATACAGGGCATACAACTCGGGAAAATATTTCCCATAGGAAATAAACATTTACAGTGACTAGTTAAGGAGCAATTTTCTCAAAGAGTTTTTACTTTAGGATGCTGATAATATACCAGTCAAGTTACATAGTGCCTGGATGGAAAAAGCCTTTTTTGTGAGTTCAGCATGCCATTTTGGGGCCAAATGTTAAAGTGTGGCTGTTCTGAGGCTTGAGAAAGTGTTGTTGGAAATGAACACGGTCAGTGTGCAGGTCAGTTCAAAAGGAATGAAGTCTAATAAATGTGGTGCTGCCAATTGGTTTTTCAGAGTGCTTTCCGATTCACTCACCTGATTCTCTTCTTACTTTGCCTGGGATGGTGGTTTTTCTCTATGCAAAGTATGTCTATTTGTACACCATTTCACAGTCTTCTTGCTCAGGTGTAAACAGCTATACTGAGGCTAAGGTGAGAACAGTCTCTCTTGGAAGATCCTTTCTTCAGCATGCTGCTTTTAAACCTCAAGGACCTTCATAACACCAGAAGGACAGACCTGGAACAAAATGGCCAAGATACAAATGTCATGCTCTTTTCACTAACTCAGGTGAAAAATCTTTTTCTCACCTTGAGAAACACCACAAAGAGGGTAAGATTTAAGGAGGTTACAGTGCAATGCCTTCTGGCCATCTCTTGACAGGTACCACATAATGACTATCAAAAGCTAAAGAGCACAAGAATATTAGTCACTCAAGGAAGCCTTTGACAGGATTGCTGTGAATGGGCAGGACAGATGGAATTCAATACTCTGGGTGCCTTTAACGACCCAGGTCATTCAGAGTAGAAAAGAGGATAGGAGTATTGCATGTGGTCGTGGAATTTGAGAAGTTATTTTGTACTACTTTCAAGTGATTTTAATCACCAGGTTTTGTCATTTACTACTATTCTGTTCTGCCATTTGAAGTGGAAGAAAAGAGATATTATGCTTTTTTAATACAAAAAGACAGCATTAAACCGTAGGAAAAACAGTATGTTGCTAGCATGCATTTCAAATGTCAGAGTCCTGGGAGGGAAAACACTGTCCTCATATCAGAGGAAAAGGAATAGGCTGGATCTGGAGATTCTTTAGCAAGAGAAAGAGAAACAAACTAGTGCTATTGAAGCAGATAATTTTTGGCTTCCATAAATGTTTTTTGGTGGATCAAATAAAGGGAGACTCAGCTGAAAAAGCAGCAGCAACTAGAATGTTACTGAATGAAATGAGCTTTCAGAAGAGAGGCCTTCTAAAGGAAGATTCTGTGCTGATAAAATGGATTCCTAATAGAAAAAAAAAAAATTGACCTTTGCTTTATTTGCAAGGCTTTATTAGAGGCTGAGAGAGTATAGCCGATACTGTGTGAATGTGTATATGCCCACATGCTGCGTGGCAGCACATTGCAATGTGGGCGAGTGTATGCCTGTTCTAGCAAATGGGTGTATGCGTGTGCCTACATAGTGCATGCACACATGGAATTATATAGCAGATTTAAATGGAGACCTTTTCAAATTGCAGAAAAAATGTTTCAGGCATGGAAAAAAAGAAATTACTTCAGCCAAGCAGAAGTATATTCAGTTTTCAAATGCCATGGTTGGCTTTGTTTTTTAAATGACCTTTCTTTATGTATTGTGCTTCAAAACGTTTTATTGAAATAATAGGTAAAGTGCTATATAGATGGTTTTCTCTTGTGTTTACAAAGGGACAGATGCGGTCATTTGTTTTTATTTATTTATATGCTACTGAGATATACTGAATATTTTGAACCACCATACAATTAAAGCTGCAGAAGATGCTGAGGTGGCTTTTGTGGGGTAGCCAGAAGCCATTTATGTCTCTACTGATTTTTTTCTTTCACTTCTGAATTATAGATTTTTTTTTTTTTTGTAGTGTTATATAAACTGAATGTGTCACTTTTTCTGTTTTTCATTCTGCATGCAGTGCAACTTATTTTTAGGACTGTTCTTAAATATAATTATCCAAGTGCTGGTTAATCCTTGCAGTAGTTCTGTGGAGTGGGGAAGATGTCACTTGTCCAAATTACAGTGTCTTCAATAAGGTGACTATTGTTCCTCTTCCAGTTTTTGGTCTGGACTTCAAATGACATGTCTACCTCCAGGATGCTTTCCAAGATAACCTTATCTTCCAAAAGTAAACAGAGGTTCTCCATCATGTATGTGTGTGTGTATGTGCGTGTGTAGTGCTTGTACATCATACTGTGGAAGTGTATAGGTGCCTCACAGCCCCTCTTTTCTGCTGCTGAACTGTTTCACTGTATTACCATCCAAACAGCCTGTCAGAGATTTTCAGAATGCATTTTACAATTACTTCAGATAATCTCTAGCAGTCTAAAGTGATTGAGTCAAAATGAAAGTGGAAGGGACCCGCACACGTTTGAGCTACCTAAATTGATTTGAAAGATGAAGCTACTGTGCAAGCAGTGGTGGTAATTAAGTTAGTGGTCAAACATATTTTCTCTTTACCTGCTCTTGCCTGGAGCTCCAAGGCCTCTTCACATCCTTTAAGAAATTAAAAGGAAGGTGGGGCTCAGCACAGCACTGACTTGTGTGTTTGTGCACTTGTTAAAGCTAATCCCTGAGGTACTGTAGGTCGGGTTTGAGAGGCACTGGCAGAGCTTTGTGCAAAGCATCTATCTCACCTGCTCTTTCCATGGTGCGTGCTGTGGTTTCCAGAGACCTATTTTCAGAACTGAGCGCATACACTGCTCATGATATTTCAGTGTACTGCTCTTCATTACGTGTCAAGGACAGAAGTGCCATCCTCAGTTGTCAGGCCCTCCTTTACTTTCCCGTTGTTTCTGGTGTCTCAGTGTAGCCCTCCAGGACTTGGGTCTGACAGTAGACAGTGAGGATCTGTGTGTGACCAGGCTGTGCCAGTATCTGCTACTCATGGATGAACACTGTGAAGTAAGAGTATTTGGTATGAAGAGCCCATTTCAGAATCTGCCTGGTTGTCAGGGGCTGTAAAGATGGTTTGTTATGTTCGCATTATGGAGCGAATTAAAACTCAGCTTTTATGTTAAACTCAGCTTTTATGTTAAAAGATTAATGCTTTTGATTTCTCTGAACTGATGTAGGATGCAAGTGGACTATTATTGCTCATACAGCACTGATGTGTGTCTTAGGCTTTTTGGGTTCTCACCTATCAGCTGATTATAGGAAAGGTGATTAAGGTAGATAAGTGTGACTGAGGTTTTGTACTTGGAAGAAAGCCATTTGTACAAAGGACCGGCTGTACTCCATAGGCTGTGACTGCCTGGTGTGCAGGGGCCAATCCCCTTGTTCTTCAGCAGGAATGAAAGTGTTGAGTGCCTGTCCATACTGTTCCCCAGAGAAGAGGAACAGGGGTCTTGAAGAAGAGCAGTTTTGGCTTTTTGCCCCCAGATAGGCAAGTTCAGAGGAGGGAGGGGTGAGACTCTGCTTTCTAATGCATTACAAACACTACAATCGTATCCTCCTGTAACTGTGAATTAGGAGAAAGAAAGAGAAAGGACTTAGCTTTTCCAAGCCAAGTAGTTCCATAGCTTTGCAGAAATCCACATAGCGTTGCTGCCTCTGAAAACCCTACCTAGATTTTCATCCTCCTTCACACAGGTGTCTGTATTGAGATAAGCTTTGTTCCTAGACCATGGTAATAAATGTGGCAACCAGAATGTGCAGACCCTGCATTGTCCAGTGCAGCAGAAAGCAGGTAACTGCCTGTCTCAACAAGTTGGTTGAGATAAGCTTCACTGCTGGCATAAGGTGTGGCAGCCCTTGCTGTGAACTGCTGTTGCTGCACCTGCATCTACCACTGTTGAATTTGTACCTCAACATACTTATATTCTGGATGGGGTGGTCAGAATTCATCACATATTTTGTCTTCATTCTCCAGAGAAACCAGATATTGTGTTTCATGAGATGGTGCCTGAGCATCCCTCTGGGTTGAAGAACCTCTTCTCTGGAAAGCTGCTGTTTTCTCTTGGAGAAAGCTGAAGAAGCTTTTTCAGGAACATTTTGTTCTGCTGAATGGGTTCTTCATTCTCCATACACCACTTTTCTTAATTACATAAAGAAGAGACATACTAACTGAAAGGCAGCATGTGTATTTAGCTCTACTCAGCATAGCTCTCTGCTATTTTAACTTAGTGAAATGCATCTGTTTACATCAAAGATTATTTTGGACCAGTTTGTGTAGCATTTTCACATGTTTTCTATCAAAAAAAAATTAAACAACAACCAACCTTGTGAAGTTTCTATCTGTATTGAATAACCCAATGTGATGGTTCAGAGAAGACACTGGCCTATGCTTTTGTTACTGCAGCTGCATGTTTTGCATTCTTCCCTTTTTCTCGCTCCCTGTCAAAGTACTTGGCAGGAAAACCCACTCCCCCTGACACTGAAGAAAGCTCTTGAAATACAAATAGAATAAGCTAGCAAGAAACCACTGGAGAGAAAATGGGAAGCAGGCACTGGGCACACACACAGTTGTGTATGTGACTGTTAATCCCGTGGTGACAGAAAGGAAAGGTGTTTAATGGCAGCTGCCTCCTCTCCTTCAGAACATCAGTTAAATTTCCTTCCTAACAGGAATGTGTGTCCTGTTGGAAAGAGATTAACTCACAAAGATTTGAGTCATCAGTGTTAAACGAAAATAAATGGTCAAGGTGAAATCTGGTTTTCCCGGGTCATTAGTCTCACTGCCTGGAGGGCTGGTAGGGGTGAGCTTGTTCAACACAAGTTATAAAGGCCACCACAGTCCCATTAGTTCAGTGCAGCTTGTGTCTGGTTGTGTCTGTGATGTTCAGGAATGGCTGCAGAGCAGAGGAATGGATTTGAAAGATGCTGTGATAGCATCTTATGCTCAGGTAGAGTGAATGGGAGACCCATCAGATCAAGCGTGTAATGGAGAGGAAATCATTAATTATTCATCCTGTGTGATCTTTCCTAAAGCTTGTGATGTCTTAACCAAAAGATAAAATGCTGTTGTTTACTAATGTAGCTGTTCCCATCAGATATAACCAAGAAATCTGTGTTAATGCCCCTTAGTAGATAAATACCAATCTTTCTAGACAGCAGAATGCCTACTTTTGAAACTGTGAGCAGATTTACTTTCCCTGTAAATTCTACGGGGGTATAATTATTTCTGATTTCTCCATCCCTGCTGCTGTTTCCATTAGCTTTCTGAGAATGGCTTTAGGCACAAAAATGCAAAAGTATCTTGTTTTGCCTTAAGTTTCTTCTCCTAAAATCCAAGTGAAAAAGCTATCAGGCAGTACTGCTTTATCTTCATATATGGCTAAGCTTGTACTGTTAAAGGTATACAAAGGGTGCGTTGTCTGTCATTTAGGGTATGAAATAACTTAGTTTTACAAAATAGCATACCCCAAGCATCCCTCTGGGTTGTGGACAGCTTTAGTAGAGGTGATGGTTTGATGTGAGGGTTGTGCTGCCAGGTGTGGGAAGAGAGCGAATTAAGACTTTGAAGTGAATCCTTACTCAAGTTGCAGGCCCACAGTGGGAGGGAGACTTTAAATGTCATGCTGTGTTTCAGCTGTCGTTCTTCAAACAAAAATCTAGGTGAAAATCTTTTCCTATAGATACCAGTAATATAGCTCTTACTGATGCTAGTGGGGTCATTTTCACTTTATTTATTTTAGTGACAACCTGAAAAATTTTGACTAGCAGGAAGGAATTTATTCTCTGCTACACAGCATAATGTAACCTGTGGGAGTGGATTGCTTGCCACAAAAGCATATTGCCGGGAGGCAAGTCTCTCAACCTCATGGCTTTGCACCTTGAAAAATGGAACAAGCTCTAGGATTCTGTAAGTGGAGTTAGGAGCTTGTGTGATAACAGATTCGTCACAGATTATTGTGATAGAGAAAGATGTGGTAAAAGAGGGCACCATTTATGGAATACATATGAGGAACTTCAGCTGTTCACGTCAGGAATGCTGAACGGTGGGCTTAGAGAGGAGTCTAAATGGAAATGAACAAGGAAGATAGATTTTGTTCAGCTTGGCAGGCAGTATTGTATCCATCAGATTTCTAATGATGCTGTTGCCGCTCTTCCGCATAAGAAAGCTGACCTGAAAAGCCAGGGATACCTAGCGACCTGCTCTTTGCAGGCTAGACATTTTTAGAAAGCAAAAGGTCTTGAATCAAACCTGCGAATGGGGGGTTTGAATCAAGCAAGCAAATAGATTGTTAGGCAGAATTACTCACAATAGACTAAGAGAAATTAGCCATGGTTGAAAATTAATGAATGTAACTGGCTAGTTTGTATGTGACCATTTGAGAAAATAACACAGCCTTTGATTCTAAGGGCATGAGAGAAATCTATCTCTCTCCTGAGAATTTAATAGCAGGAGTAGGTAGTAATCGGTAATACAGGGGGGCACTAGCATAGTCTAATGATAAACTGGACAGAGTGGTGGGTATTCAGTCCTACCTAAGCGAGAAGGGCAAGTGTGTTGTTACACTACTGCAGCAGCAGCAGGGCAAAAGTGAACTTGAGTCTCAGCCACCATTTCTCCTCTGCATGCCACTTGTCCTCATGTAGAAGTAACTTCCCCATCATTGCACAATCTCTGGCTCCTCAGCTAGCTTCCGGGCAGATACACTGGGCAACAAGGAGTTAGAGGGGCACCCAGCTGCACTCCTTGCAGCAAGGTATAGGGAGGTGCTCCCTGCTGTGGATGTTCACAGCAGGACCAAGCAGAGGGAGGCAAGCAGGCTCCTCTGTCTGTGCTGGTCAGCCAAGGACAGCCTAACCCCGAAAGACAGATGAAGTGAAATATCACTGCAGTGTCAAAGCTACCATGTCAGTCATTTGACCTTGAGTGTCAACTGTGATGCAAAGGAAATGTGACTGGAGTGGCTCGGCAGCAGTAGTTGGCTGTCACCAATGCAGATGTACTGGCCTGCTTGACAGCTGCAGCCTGAAAGAACTGCTAATTTAAAGAGTATTACTGGAAGTTGTCACAGGCTAAAACTGAAGCTGCAAGCTTTGACCAAGCATGCTTAAAGAAGCAAGATGATCAGACGAACTTCTGTGTGCCTCATATGATTGCTGAGACAAACTGGTGAATAGAAAGGCCATTCAGTAGAAAAAGAGCACACGGAGAGCTATTTTTCCTTTGTTTCTCCATAAAAAAGGCCATCTGCATGCAGCAAAAGGTCACTTAGGCAACTAAAGAGAGTGAGAAGAAATTTGGCTCCATATGTAGGAAAATGGAGAAATAATGGGGTAAAATTGTGAAGCAGAACTATGTCATCCTAGGGGCTGAAACAGAAGAGTGCTGTCTGCCCATTGCCACAGAAACAGGATGGCTCTCTTCTTATCAGTCCAGTCCCATTTTCCTGTGATATCCATTGATTCCCATTGCTGATTAATCTCAAAAGGAAACACAGTTATTAGTAATATTCAGAGATTCCGTTTCCTTTTCTCAGTTTTGTGTGGCTCCACATCTGTCATTATCCTCAGTAGTAGCCTTAGACTACTCTAGAGATGCCTTTTCCCTTTCTTCACTTCTCTGTCCTTCAGACTTGGTGGGGGAGGTGGCATTGTTCAGAATTTCTGTTGTGGATCACCTGGTCCCAGGCCCCCCCACCATGGTTAAAGCTTTTAAAGGACAGAGAGATGGTGTGCTTCAACAAAATAACATTTTTAGTAGACAAGATGAGACAAAGAGTGGGAAATCTGTGTGTTATTTTTCCTGCTTTGTTGATCAGGAGCTATGTTAGTGAGGTTAAATTTGCTGAGAATTGACTGCAGGTGCTCTCATTTCACATGCAGATTGGGGACTGCAAGGCCATCCTTTCTAGGATCCCCTCAGATCCACCTTAGACAAAAAAAAAGCCCCCAAAGTTACCAGGTCCTTCAGAGAAGTCTCTTCATTTCACCCCACTGGCAGGAAGTTCTGTCACTGTAGGATGGGGGAAGAACATGACCAGGATATTGTTAATAGCTGCTTCAAAAAAAAAGAAATCTTTAATTTGAATTTACTGTAAGCAAGCTAACAGCTGAGGTGCAGTTACTGCATGGTTTGCACATAGATCCCATTTGACTCCACTTAGGATGAACTTGCTTTAAATTCTCAGTGAGAGAGATTAGAGAAACTTCAGTTTTCCTGATGACAAAAGTGGCTGTTGGTGGTGCTGCCTTTAAGTATTAATCTCTCAGTCTTCGTTATCATCTTGTTTTGTGCTAAGCAGTATTAAAGCCAGTGAGTGCACTTCTCATATTTTTTCCAGCTAATTCAGATATTGAGTGGGATATTTATGGGCTGAAGGACTTCATGTTACTCTTGTGAGACTTCACAGCAGTGAGCTGGAACAGAAGCAGTCTTCCAGCTCTCTTTACGCGGCTTCTGAAAGTTTTTGTACTAGGTGAAAACAAGCCATTGTTTCCCTTCCCACTGATTTAGAAACACAGAGAAATGCTTGCCCCTCAAATCAAAGCATATCCCCAACAATACTGCTTGCCTTAATGGTATTATATGTAGCATGAAGTGAGTGGTACCCAGCAGAAATGGAGCCACTTGAGAAATAGACACGAGGTCCTAAGCAGTCACCTGAAAAAAGCCATGTCAGTCCCTTTGGAAGCACATAAAGGGCTGGACTTTCTTGCACCAGAATTGTCTATATATGGGATCTGGCAAATAGCTGAGGAACTGGCACAGCTGGCAGATCTTGCACTCTGACCAGCCTGGTGCTACTGGGAAAAGTGTCTTTAGCATTACTGATCATTGATAATGAGCAAACCTTGTCCTGTGGAGCACTGGCAAATATCAAAACACAGCCATAATGTAGGATTAAAACAAGAAAAAAATTATTTGGACTGTTGCTAGCTCAGCTGGTTAGGCAAGCTTTTGGATTGCTTACACAGGTTCTTTGTGTGTGTGTCTTTAGGTAAAGTTAGGATAGTGTCAAAATTCCCCTGACACCAGGAATGTGAAGCCCCCCAGCCCACAAGGGGTTTTGTAGAATAACCACTGAGTTTGCTTCCGTGGTTTTGTTTTCTGAGTTAAGGGGGCACAGGTACTCAGGTGATTCAGCTGGTGAGCTATAGTGTATTTACAGTGTGTCTATTGGAGTAGAACAAAGTTTCTGGGATTTTTTTTAATTTTTATTTTTTCTATATGTAGGCCTTTCTGGAGAAAAGATACCACTCTCATTTCCTCTGTGGAAGTCCCCCTCCCATAATTTTTACAAGCTTACTGCTGTGCTTTTCAGAGAATTTCCAAAGAACCTGGTTTGGCTTTTATTGAAGTGAGTGGCAAAGCTTCAGCCTGCTCTATGAGAGAGCTGAGACAGAGCCTCTAGCTTCTTCAGAAATTCCCATTCAAAAACACAATTCTTTTTATCACTTGTACTTTCTCGCTTAGCATTTTAAAATCAGTTACTTGTGGTGCAAAGTAGGATCTTAGCACTGTGGTAGACTTACTGGCAAATAGCAAGCTGTTCTGTAACCATAGTCCCCCCAGAACTGAGTGACTCTGATTTTCATAGATGCCAGCACCTCTTACCACTGATAACAAGTGCCAACTCCAAAACTTCTGTTTGGTGTGAAGAGTTTTCATGGCAACGGGGGCGTGTACCAGCAGACCACATACATGACTGGCTTAGGCAAAACCATGCCTGGTTTGATGCCAAATGCTCACCTCCTGCTGCTTTTTTTCATCCCTTTGCTGCATTTTTCTGATCTATGTCTGCCAGGCACCTGGGCCGTAATGACCTCTACATGCTCCCCTCACATTATTGAACCTTTCTGCTCTAGACTGCAGCCCTGGCCTGGAGAAAGCATCCCCTCCTGAGCTGCCCTGGGTTTGTGCCTGGGTGATCTGGCAGGATCCTACTAGCCCTGGAAGTGTCCTACACAAGTGTCTCCAACCTTCCCATGGCACAGTGCAGTCTTTTATCACACTAATTTGGGGTCAGATCCTCCGGGAGTTGTTGGGGGGATGATTTAGCCCTTTATAACCTTGCAGTTGTTACTGTGATTTTATTAACATGGTTGGGAACTTCCTGGTAAGGAGAGCTGATTCACAGTAAATTAAGCAGCAAATTGACCAAAACTAAAACTCTGAATGATGGAGCTTCCTGAATTCTTTGCTAGTTCAGAAATGATGGTATTTAATGACACAATCAGAAGGAGCTGCAAAGTCTTCTGAGTGCTTTAAAAATTATTCAATATCAGGATGGGCTTTTAACTCCTCAGATTTTGGTAACGCCATTTAAATTGACTTGTAGCATATGTCATTCTGTCTGGCAGTTCTCTGCAAATTTTGACTTGGAGATCTGAAGCATAATGAGTCTCTAAATAATTCCTTAAGGGATAAAAGGAGCACAGGGTCTTTCTGACAAATTGTATTTATAATACCACCCCGTGACTGCTGAGTGAACGATACTGTGTGGTAGCAAATGGCTCTGAAGCAGGAAGTACTGGCGTAGCTGGTGCCTGGTTTCTGTTTTTCCACATCATTAGACTGTTCCAGCCTTTTGTCAGTAAACTTGAGTGTACTGACTGTATCAGTTCGTTTTATTATTAGCCAAGGGTTACTCTTGGGCACTGGATATTTACAGAGCTGAGTAAATACACCACAAAAGGAGACATCAGGTATAACTCCTAGTGGATGTGCATCTGAAATGTGCTTTTTCACTAAACCCTATTGTAACAGGGTTTCAGAGCACACTGCACTCAGCACATTGAAATGACTAAGAAGATGCACAAAGTGGAGTGGTCATGTTTGAGGAGGGGATGAGATTTTGAGTGCTGGTTTGTTCCATTACAGAAATAGGTCCCAGGGGACCTCTGGGTCTCAACCTGGATCTCTGTAGGAACTTGTAAGAGTCCCAAGGCACGCTTAGCATCTAAATTTTAAGATGATCTCCACTTTAGATAGGGACATCACATGATGTTGAGGAAACATTTGAAATGCTGCAAATAGTCAGGGACAGCTCAGCTTGTACTGGAGTTGCAGCCAAGGAGACGTTTAGCTCCTGAGGCATTATCCATGCAGCTGATTGCATACTGGGCCTCAGGATTTCAGCATATTCCTGAAGACTTGGTTACATGCCAGAGATCTCTGGCCTCTATGGAAGCATTTCATCTTAGTCCATCTCCAGCCATACTAGCTACCCACCAGGGCTTGTGCAGTTGGCATGATGCCACGTCCTGTGACTCCTTGGCTGTTCTGAAGTGCAGCATTTCAGGAGCTTTCAGCCAGCCTAGCTCACAGATGTAGTTCAAGGCCTTACCTTTGAGTAATGTTTTGATGTTACCAGTGACCTTGCAATGATCTTAATTCAAACTAGATCAAATAGAAATTAAAAATATGTAATTAAAGTGTACAAAGCCCACAGGAAAAAAAAAAAAAAGAGCAAAGAAACAAAAAGCAAGTTTTATCTGCTTATACCAGGATAGTGCCTAAAAAGTGTCTCTCCTGTATTTGGCTGTTGCAGGTGCTTTCTGGTCCTACATCCCTGGAAGCTGATGGCCTAGCTGTAGTCTAGTTAGATTTCTGAGAGAAGACTGTTTCCTGGTGCAGCATATTTGCTTTGTAGTCCTTCTGTCTTTCAGAAATTTTCAAGAGGTTCCATTCATGTTCAATCCTTTCTCTGCAGACCTTGTTCACTTCTGGCAGCTGATGACTGTGACACCTCCTGGTAAATCTAGATATTTCACTGGAATGTCATCTATCACTTTCTGTATGTATTAAGAACTTTCTGAATCAACAAGGGGTTAAACTCTCTCCCCTGTTTTACCCCACACACCTACTCTGGGGAACATAAAAACAGTGTGTCATATCTCTTGAACTGATCTTCATGTTTATATCAATATTTATATCAGCTATAAGACTAAATGCCAGAAGCAAGAATGAATTAATGCAGCTCATTTCTGAGACTTGGAAGTGGTCAAAGATGATGATTGAACTTCCACCTGATTGATAGCTTGGGCAAGGGACTCCCTCACAATCTGTCTTGGAGGGCTGTTCTTTTAAATGCAGAAGTATATGCCTGCTCTAAATGTGGCACTTGTGTAGATTTTAGTTCAGGTTTTGCATCATGTGGGCTTTGCTTTGTGTTTGAATGAAACCAAACCCTTCAAAAAAAAAGCTGAGATTAAACTGCTCATTTTCATCCTTTTTGTGGTTTGATCATATGAAGTTGACTTATTTTCCATGGTTTCTAGCCAAAAACATTAATGTTCATCTGAAACTCAGTAAAAATGTGGAATTGGGCTCAGATTTTGAGGTGATTTCATTGAATCTGGACTGAATTTCAGGGTTACAATGGAACCACAGCATGTAGTGGAAAATACCTGTTTGGTTAAGTTCTCTGTCTACCTTCTGGATATTTAACTTGACAATTTAACTGGCATTTCTGTGCTTGGAAATAATAGTGAAATATCATTATGGTGCCATCTGCTACCACCCTGTGAGCAAAGAGAAGCAAAGGGCAAACCAAAATCTTGTTCCACATGAACAGTTGCTGGTTTTTTTCCTTTCCTCTGTTCTCTGGTGCTATGCTGTTTTCTGACCGCAGGGGAAAATTTCTGCAACCTAAAATGAACTTTGGTTCTATATTTTGAATATTTGGTGTTCAATACTATTTGGCTTTGAGTGTTGGATACTACTGCTGGACTGAAATGAATGGGATAGGCCATCTTTCTGGGTGTCGTCTCGATGAAGCTTGGCAGTCTTTACTGAGGTGCAGGCATCTGACCCAGCAAAATGAGCCATGGCCCAGGAACAATTGTGTCAGTATCAGTTCTGCTAGGTGATGGACATTCTGGCCTCCATCTGTCAAAACACTCCAGGAATACACAAAATACCCATGAGACCTCATTACAGACAGAAACTGTACTCCTAGGTTAGAAGGATATCCTTGGCTGGATTGAAGCTTGAATGCTGAATGAGTTGGAGGATAAACGTTGGCTCATTTTATTTATGTGCATAGAGAAAAAGCAGAAGAACAACTGCAAGTCAAGTTGAGGCAGAATGGAATAAAGATTTTTTTAAATGGAATTTAAATAGAATTTTTTTAAACTTGGACGCTTAATGCTGCAGCTCAGTGCCAAAAAGGCCCTTGAGCAGCCTAAGTGATGAACACAGTATTCCTTCTCTCTGAGCAGGTACAAAGGTTGAGCTAATCTAACCACTCATCACCACTGTGCTCCTTCCTGCCTGATTCCATTGTTTTGGCTCAGGTGCTCATCTGATCCTTTTGTGAGCTGCTTCACCCTGCTCCTGCTATCTGCTTTTCCTTTAGAGAAAAAAAATGGACAGAGGAGTGCCAGATACAGAGAGAAAAGGAGAAGGGAAGACCTTCTGGGTGAGTAAATATTGTCAGCCTGCACTTTAACATACTACGTGTAAATATCTGAATTGAATAAATGCTTTTAGCTCAGTGCTGTCTCATGACTGAAACCAAATGAAATCGGAATTAATTGCTTTAGGATGACAGACTGTTTGAGGAGACTGACCTTTTGGTGGTCTTCTCAGGATCTTGATATATCTTTGATTCAGGGATGCTTGCTGTGGTCATGTTTTTCACTTCACATCAGACCCCTAACACCAAAATTTACCTTTAGTTCACTGTCAGTTGCATGATTCTGCTAACTTCTGGGGGAGGGGGGAGAGTTTCTGGGCTGATACATACAGCTGAAAGTTTCCCCTGAGTGCAAATAAACAGAATATATCTGTGATCTACGTGTTGATAACAGCTTTGCATCCTCCAGAATTACAGGTCTCCAATCTTGGGACAGGACATGCAGTGGAGTTGCCTGTGGAGACTTCTTGGCTTCCTGAAAATAAATTGATGACATGAAAGGCTTCTCAAATTACAGTTGCTTTCCAGTGGGAATGAACTTAGCATTTCCTTGTGCCACAGCTTACAGTTTTGAGGAGAAAATTCTGCTCCTGCTGGAGTTGCGTGCCATGTATGCAGTGGGAATTTAACAAAAGACTTGTGCGCCAAATCTGTGCTTTGAACCAATTCCATTCACTCCATAACCTGCCAGTGCAGTCTATGCTGCTAAAACTCATCTTCTGCCAGTGTAACTGCCTAAATAAAGGTTTCTCTCTGGCTGAGTGAGGATGTCACCACCACACAGCCTTCGTAATTTGGCTGTACTGGCCAGCTGTACCAGGATGCTGGCCAGTCATTAGGGAGATGTAAATGGCAGTTTGCAGCTTGCTGGTTATCAAAGAGAACATGCTCAGAACAAATTATCCCCACATCCATGCCATCACTTTAAGTAAGAATGTGCTTTCATGGCTGCCTTAAATTAGTCTAGATGTATGCACTGCTGCCAAAAGGCACGTAGTTCTGGACCTCTCAGTGGCTCTGCCAGCTTAAGTGGCTTCAGGCTAGTTGTTCATCTTCAGTTGCAGCGGTACAACTGTTTGTGAGACAAAACGGTGAAATGGATTGGGAGGCTGACCCAGAAGTTTACCTGTCAGTTCTTTTCCATGTCCAAACAGCGTTCCTACCATGGCTTCCCAGGCAATCTGTGTGGGTACAACTACAACTGCAGGCCAGGAATGAGCTGGGAACAAGCTTGTTAGGGGCAGAAACTCTTATAGCTCGTGCTTGCGCTTAGGCAAATGGCCACAGCAGCAAGGCTTCTGGCTCTTTTCATGAGTTTCAAGACAGGTTCTTTTTCTCTGTACCTGCTCCATGTGCACAAATACAAGGCTGCTTGTTGTACTGTTCACAGCATTTCTGTGCTGATTACCACTGACCTTGTCTGAATGAGTGCAGGTTTGCTATTATGTGTGAGTGCATGATCAAGCAGCTATGGTAAATGCAATACCAGCTGTCAAGAAGATTTAATCATCATATGAGGTGAAACATCTCCCACTAATGATACAACCTAATCGCAGGACGCTGTTTTGCATGCATCACCGTGAAATGGTTTAATAGTTTTAGTCAGAAGGTATTTCAAATTCCTGTATAAAGGATAAAACAACCCTGAGACAAAGTTCATATGAAGGCTTATGTCAGTATTGGTCCTAGTGACCCATGTGTTTTTTCTGTCAGTCTGTTTGCTTCTGTTGTATGTTGTCAAGGAAAATCCTTCCCTTCGAAATACAGACAGACTTCAAAACATAAAAATAGTGTGCCTGCCAAGAAGAAAGATAATTTTTATTGAAAATAATCGGAGAAGGATGTGGAGCAGAGACATGCATTTTTTTCCCACTCTAGTAAGAAGAATGTGTTTATATGTTGTTTTTTTTCTGGACAAAAGCAGAAAAACTTCAATACTTTTCCCCAGCACCCACACATGCTTACTGAAAATGGGCATGTTAGTAGGGTCTGGACTGATTCAGACTAGGGCCACAGAGTTTAAGGGGTAATCTGATTTTGTGTTAACTCCTGCCTAGCTGACACTCTCCTGCCCAAATTCTGGTGGTGTTATTAGGTAGGAACCCCTGTCAGGTAGCAGCAGTGGATTAATCTTTGTAAGCCTCACCCACTTGAGGTCAGGCAAAAAGTCTTTATAAGAGCCTTTTTGGTCTTCTTAACAGCACTAACTTCTCACTACATGTTCATTCCAACACCAGAACAGTAGTGATGGGCAGTGGTACAGAAGAAGTGTCTTCCTTCTGTGTCTGCTGAAAAGATAATTGGGGAAAATGTCAAGGGTACAGTCTCCTGAAGAGCAAGCAGCTTGGCAGAATAGAGAAGAGCTGCTATTGCAGGAATGAGGACAAGGTGACTTGAGACTGTGTCAGAGTGAGTTGTTTTCAGGGAAGAGCTATGCAGACCTTAGTTCTTCCCTTGTACCTGTATCTGTAGAACGTAATTTGCAGGGCTAGCAAGCTGTGACATGGGAGGGTTAGCAAAGCAGCCTATACCTTTTCATTCAGTCCAGCTGAAGGCAAGAGTTTCTTTGTCAAATAATTGAGGAGACGAGAGAAAAACAGATTCTAGTCCTCTGGGATTCCACTTAAAAAGACAAGATACACAGCTCCTGGCCGCAATTCTTTGCCTCGATGTTGAGGCAATGCAGGCTCTGTTGACTTCAATTTGAATTTCCTGGTAACTGGTATTTTGCTTGAAATCTTAGCTCATGGAATCTTAAACTTGCATGAGAATCTTAGTTTATATTTTTGTTTTATTTTTCTGAAGCGGCAAAGGCATTAAAATTCTCCAAACTATTAGCTAGAACGCCCCAAAACCATGAAGGTGACTAGATATATTTTTAAAAAATGGATTAGTAAGGAAAATAAATAGGATTTTTTTTTTTTATCAGGCTCCAGCTTCTGCTTCTTGGGAATTTTCCTTATTTTTTATGACTGGTTAAAGGTATAGCTTAGTTTTAGCTTTCTTGTACTGAGGAACTGGTTTTAGCTCTCTCTAACGCAGTTGATGTTGTTTCGCAGACGGGTTTGTCTTAAGTTTCAGCCTGTGATGCTTTTACATTTCTCAGAATCTGCTTTTCTTTTCAGTTCCTCTTCCTCCAAACTTCAACTGGTTGGGGATTCCTCAGAATACAGTCTTACTTGCTTGCAGAAGTAATTAGGAAATCAGCTGAAATACTTCCCTTCCCAAAACATTTTGAAGAGTGTAGGATTATTAGTTCTTTGATAGGAGATTCTGAGGGCCAAGCATGTTTGCGTGGCCAGAGGAAGATGGCAGGGGCATTGGCTGGGAAGTTGAGATACACAGCAGGGGTGCGTGCAGTCATGTTTTGATTTATGAATAATCTTGGTAATTCTTATGCATGGGGTAGTAATCAGAGCCTTTCCATTGACTTCCACAAAGTTATGCGAATTTATACTAACTGAAGGCTTGGCTCAGTGGCTGGAGAGCAAAATTCAGCTTGTTTAGCTAGGAGATCAACTGCTGAAAGTAGTTCTGTTGCATTAGCTATTTGATTTTGGATGTTATTGTTTGTTAGTATATTTTTGGTGGGAGGTTTTTGTTTTTGTTTTTGTTTTAATTATTATTTTACTATGAGTTCTCAAAAATATTTCATTCAAATTATATCTGACATAAAGTTCAGATCTCGATGATAGTTGAGTGGGACGTGTTTTGGGATAGACAGCATGTTCCTGAAGACCTTTTGAGTCTGATTGTATATGAAATTCATGGTATCTTCTTTGGTTAAAAATCCTGTCAGTTGAAGATCTCTCATGAAGTTTTGTAATTGCACTTTTCTCAGAATAGCAGATGTCTTCAGTGTCCTGTGACTTATATGTTTGTGTGTGTGGTCCCTCATGAAGCTTCTGCCTTGTGGATTAGGGGAAAAGGGATAATTCATTCTAATCCTCAAGCTTTGGCCTTAGAGCATAAGGTAAACCAACCTGGAGATTGCTCTTCTTCAAACCAGTGACTCTGTAACAAGTGAATGTTCTCAATATGCACAGCATAAGGGGACAGTTGGATATGTGGTAATTCTTCTATATTCAGTGCATTATTAGCTTGGCAGAGCTAAATTGAGATTGTTCTCCACCATTTGTTATCCACCTCATTGGCTTTGGTGGAGTTGCTCCTGCCTTGCATAGTAACACCATGAAATTACAAGGGTAGCATGTAGCCTCACCTCTGTTTCTTAAGCCAGGGCAGTTATTTAGCAAAGAAAAGGCCTCTAGAGTGTTCTGCTGTTAATATGGGAGGCATCTGCAGAAATTCAAGATTATGACCAACCTATTGCGAAGGTTGTTATCAGTGTGACTTAATCAAAGGGACATTTTAATACCTCATGGTAGGATCAATAAAAAAAGCATGGGTTTTCTTCCCCTAGGAAGACACACAATTACTCCATTCCATGGCAATGGCCCTTCAGTGGAATTAGCAGGGTGCTTGAGATCCATCAAGTATTTCAGCAGTAGTTCTATAGCCTTTAATTAGTGTTTTGCCTAACATAGAGCAAAACCATAACTTTACTGTCTTATAAAATGAAAAATTAGTGCTGTTTGCAGGCTTAGAAAGCTGCTGTAGCAAAAATACAGAATGAATCAGCAAATAAAAGTTTGATGGCTGAAGCAATATGTCAGAAACCATTTCTATTTTGTCTTTGCTACAGGGCAGAATTGCCTGTGATATAAGGGATACCTAAATGTAGCATGACATCCAATTCTAGAAACTTTTAGCTGATGAGTTAAATTAAAGCAGACACTTGAGCCACATGGAAGTCTTCATTTTTCATAGAATCATAG
>VYXH01007145.1:0-16553 GCA_013397275.1 Burhinus bistriatus | reverse complement strand
TGGCCCAAACCACGACAATAGGCTTATTTCAAATACCTTTCAGGAATTTATTTGGTCATCTTCTCCCATTGCTTTCACACTTTCATTGTAAGCATTACTTTTGAGACTAGATAAAAAATAATTAGAAGGTGTTTATTCAAAGATACCGGTAAATAGACTTAGGGATGGTACTAAATAGAAACAAACCCATTCTTTTTCAGAAGATCTGATATTTATAAAGCTGCTACTTTTCAGTTTTGCAAAGTTTTTAAAGAGTACTTTAACTCAGTTAACAGCGTGGCCTACAGCAGTCTCTATAGAATACTAATTAATTTTGTTTAAATGGCTTATAAACACCTGATTCCAACTTTAGAAACTAATTAGCGAGCTAGATATTTTACATGAAATGGGCAATTTTTTTGTATCCAAAACTGTGCTGAATCTAAATGCCAACAAT
This sequence comes from Burhinus bistriatus, assembly GCA_013397275.1. NCBI lineage: Eukaryota > Metazoa > Chordata > Aves > Charadriiformes > Burhinidae > Burhinus > Burhinus bistriatus. Next base: position 16,117 of record VYXH01007145.1, on the reverse strand, counting down.
TTTTCTAATTATGAAAAATACAAAGGGATGTCATAGGGTTAGGAAGCATATTGTGTCTTAAACTGAGGTAAAATGACAGGCAGTGTATCATTCAGCTACATATTTGCTTATTTAATAACACCAGAAAAACTCATGATTAGTTCTATTTATCCGAACTGAAGAGTTCAGGGATTAAGAAGGGAAAAAGTTCTCGCCTAGCTTTAATAGAAATAGTTTTGTAAAGATAATCCTGGACCAACGCCATGGCTTTCCCTTGAGTTTGGAGTGAGGGAGGGTAATTGAAGTCAGGAGCCTTCTTTTCACCAGGCTGCCAGTATCCTGCAGGGCAGGATCTGACCCTGGGGACCCATCCTGGCACTCATGCACACCCAGGCCTGAGTCTTCACGTAAACCAGTAACTTACTCCGGCCAGTCTCCTGCAGCCACCCTGCAAACATGCTGCTCCTCCTCTGGCTGGCTGGCAAGGGCCAATAAAACCCTCCAGTAGAGTCACTGCTCCTGCTCCTGCTATGCAGTGCTTGGACCTGCTCCTGCTCCACCTTCATTTGGTTGCAAGGTCTGACCTATATGGGGCTTTCCCGTCTCAAGGAGCACTTTTCATTTTGTCCTTCAGACTTTCTTTTTACACACAGATGTGTCACCTATGCTTACATTTTTGTCATCAAATTGAGTAGTTGGTTCAGAATGACTTTCCTCTGTCTCAGAGAGTTAACTCCTTTCATGATATTCTGACAGAATGACTTATCACTAATACTTGTTAAAAAAAAAAAAAAAAAAACTTTAAAATTTTTTTCCGGCCCAGTTTTTTTTTTTTTTTTTTTTTCTGTTAGATCTGGCTAAAACAGTTACAGAAAAAAAGAAAAAAAAAAGAAAAAAAAAAACCATCCAGAAGACAAACTGGGATGGTCTTTTATGATCCGCAGCTTTTGCTCCTTACAACTTCAGATTTTCTGTGCTGAACAAATTCTGAAATGGAATCTATACTGATTCACTAAAGTCTGAATTTGTACTCATCGATGGTTTCACAGAAATACAGTTTTATTCATGTTGGATCATCTGATGCTACTGACTCATTTTGTGATGTAATTGAGAAAACTGCTTGTTAATACAGGAGAGATGTAATTTGTGTATAGCACTTCAGCCATCTTCCACTGAGGACTTGTTTCAGAGCCTGTTAGCACCTATGGAAGCTTTTTCATTGATTTTGAAAACTGAGATGATTCAAGGATGCTAACTCTAACTTTGACAGCTTTTGAGGTTTTAGGAAAAATAGTTTCTTGACGAGGCAAAACCAAGTTCTCAGACAAAAAGAAACTACATCAAAAAGTTTATTTTCAGATTTGAAAGGTTAGCTTTAAGCTTTCCTGTTCTTTCTTTCTCTCAACAGAAAAGACCAGAGATCCCAGAGCCTCAGTCAGTGCCCTTCTTAAACTTCATCAGAACTGACGAATCTCCACAAGTTGCTTCGACTTTGGCAAACAACATAATACTATGTAATTATTAAAATATTCTGATGAGCTCAGCTTGATACTTCAGAGTACAGATCATTCTCATGAGATTATCGTTAGCTCAATGCCCCTATCAGTCTCCCTAGGTGGGAGACATTATAAAGCCATGAATGAGGAAGCACCAAAACATATGGAGAAGTGAAATGAAAGTCTCTCCCCTTGCAAAGGCTCTCACACTAACAAAATGCAAGTTTAAGGAAGAGAGGAAAACTTTGTGTCCCTTCCATCAGTTCTCATTTAATATAAATAAATATAATAATGTAAACATTCTTAGGAATTTTCAGCCCATGGCTTCCAGAAGTTGTCTGACCCACCACTCCTTTGGTGATTTAGAAAGGACCTTTTTTCCAGTTGGGATCAAAACAACCAGGTACTCTCGAAAGTTATTTTTTCATCTTCATTATCATCTAGTTAAACCAAAAAGCAGAAGAATTGGGGGTGCCAATATTCAGTAGCTGAAAGGTAGGTTTTATTTATCACAGTTTGTGGCCATTGTCCAGTGAGGATTAAAAAGCTTAAGAATCAGCTTTCAGAAACAAAAAAGACTCGAGATTTTCCTGATGTTTCTTGTGCCTTTGAGAGAAAATGAGGCTTAATGATTTTGTACAATTCATTTCTATCATGGGGTAAATGAGAAAGAAGATTGCAAAGACTTTGCAGTCTCCAGTGGGTAGATGAGGAAGAATCTATCCTGAATTATGATTTATACTGTAGGAGTCCTGTAAGCCTGACACTAGATCTGTTCAGAAACATACCTGATATGTTACTTCATCAAAGCTTGTTGTGAGAAACCCAGCCCTGACTCTACCTCCAGACACCAAGATGTTCAGATCAAGGGAGAAAAAAATTCAGAGATTGCTTTTATAAAATATTTTTTATAATTTTAATAAAAAGAACAACACCCAACTCAGCACCAGGCAGTACTTGTCTCTAAGAAAGTCATACCAATAAGAGGAGGAGATGGCATTGGAGAATTGCCAGGAACACAATGATCTATATATATGTACGGATGGGGAAAAGCCAATTTGTTTTCTTTCCTGTCAGTTTTATAGATGTATGTCTCAAAAAAGAGCATTGTATGATAGAAAGTTTTGTCAGGGAACTGACAAAAGAGTGCTCTAGAAGCCCTTTCACTGTGTTGTTAAGGGCATTGCTGTGAAGTGTTCCTTCACACTACAGAAATGTTCATTGCAACAGTTGGCACAATATTCCCAAGTTAATATTGAGCAGTTTGAACACCAGCAGTGAGTAAGCAACTTCTCTGTTTACATTCACCTATCATTCCACAAGGATCACTCACTTGCTTCTGAGCTATATATAAGCTTAATTCACTATTTCTTGTTTCAGGATGGGATAAGTGGCTGTTAGGCACAAAATCCAACAGTAGCTTATAAGAAATGAAATTAAGAAGAATTATATAATCAGCTGAAATTGTCACTTCTGCTTCAGAACTTATTCTGCTTCTAGACAGGGTATGAAAGAAAGTGCTAGTCACTCAGTGTAGGAATTTTAAATATGAAAGTGCTATTTCAGGTTTTATTTTGAAGCTTTAACTCTGCTTTAGCCCTCTTAGGGACAAATTTCTATCAGGTACATGAGCTCATAAATCCTCTGATGGTGAAGCAAATCTGAATGCAGGTTTACCTGTTTGTTTCTCTTTACATAACCCTCCACAAATCATACTGTAAAATTAAAGTACACATCTTACTGCAATCAGTTCAGATAAGCATGATCACATTATTCCATTGTTCATACACAGCAACCCACCTCTTGCAACCTTGAGGACATGCCAGGCAATGGGCACAATGTAACTGTACCTCACAGAGCAAATAGTATGGGAGAACCTGTTTGTTGGTGAAATCATGTTATTATTGTTGTAACAACACTGACATAACAGTATCATGAAGAAAAAACCCCAGAGCATCTATTTATCATCTTACCTACTTAGTCATATGTGGAGAAAATGAAATTAGGCCTACAGGCGCCACATTTCTTATACATTAGTTCGTCTTTGTTCTGGCAGTGACTGCATCTTTGCAAGGTTCTTCCTTAAGACTGGAGCAAACAGGGACATACAGTTTCTTCATTACTTTCTCAGTGGAACTTAACATCTAATTTTGATCTGAGAGCTGCCACCGAGTGCTCAACATTGATCCATGCACAGTTTTGTGCTTAGTCTCTAGGGGAGGTCTGCAGACATAATGAACATGTTCTACCCATGGATTGAGGATGTCTGCGTTCAGCATAACTCCCATCTCTGCTGTCCCAGACAATGAAATACCAAGGGAATGCATCCAAAGAAGCATGTGGTATCCTGTCGGTGGTATCCCTCTTCAGCACAAAATTGGGGTGTTCATTTCCAAGTAGTCCTAAGATTATGCCTTTGGGAAAACTAGCTCCTGAGGATCAGTGTAGAATGACACGTCTGCAAGTCTGATCTTGGCTTTGTTTTTTACCTCTATGATATTGTTGTGGTTTAACCCCAGCTGGCAACTAGGACCATGCACCCACTTGCTCACTCTTCCCCAGTGGGATGGGGGAGAGAATCAAAAGAGTAAAAGTGAGAAAACTCGTGGGTTGAGATAAAGACAGTTTAACAAGTAAAGCAAAAGCCATGTAAGCAAGCAAAGCAAAACAAGGAATTCATTTGTTACTTGCCATCAGTAGGCAGGTGTTCAGCCCTCTTCAGGAAAGCAAGGCTCCATCACATGTTACTTGAGAAGACAAAACGCCATCACTCCAAATGTCCCCCCTTTCCTTCTTCCACCAGCTTTATACATTGAGCATGACATCATAGGGTATGGAATATCCCTTTGGTCAGCTGGAGTCAGCTGTCCCAGCTGTGTCCCCTCCCAACTTTTTGTGCACCCCAGCCTGCTCTCTGGTGAGGTGGGGTGAGGAGCAGAAAAGGCCTTGACCCTTTGTAAGCACTGCTCATCAATAACTAAAACGTCCCTGTGTTAATGACGCTGTTTCCAGCACAAATCCAAAACATGGCCTCATACTAGCTACTATGAAGAAAATTAACTCCACCCCAGCCAAAACCAGTGCAGATACTTAAATAAATTATTTTCTATATACCAAAAAGGCCTTCTCTTCCCCAGAGCTCTGCTCAGCCCCCTCAAGCTGTACTTGACCCCAGCAAAGTTCACTCATGACAGAAGACTTCCTCCTGCTCCACTGTGAGACAGTTTTGTATTGACCATATTACAGGTCCCGGCTGGAGAGAGCAGATCCTTCTACAGGAACACACAAATTCATTTAGTTTCCTGCAGGTTGGTGAATAGCTCTACTACTGCTATTTTCTGCTGAACTACCAAAATTTATTACAAGGCACAGAAAGCTGAGCTGATGTACTACAGCTGGCGTGAATTGGGTGAACTTAAAATTTACTGCTAAATTAACATCAATGCATTTGAACATCTAAATCTCAATACCCAAATATCCATTTTTAAATGTCTGCAGTTTTCTTAGTATGTTGTGTATTTCCTGTCTTACTTTCAACCCTTGTTTTCCTGGCCTATTTGAATACATACCAACTTCAACTTGTGACCTTTTTTGACTTTGCTCCTGCCTAAATGGTTGGTTTTTCTCTCTGTTTCACAACAACATATATCACAGGTATTTCCTCAACAGTCACAATGGGCACAGTATTCTGTGTGACTTTATAATGATAGGATTATTAGTAAGAAAAATCAGTCGGTCAGAGTTTAGACAAACATTTTACATGAGTGATACGGCTTTCTCACACTGATCTTTTAAAGTTGGCTCTGTAGTGATCACAGTAGCAAGTGCAAGAAAAACAAAATAAAGCCAAACGCGTATTTGCTTTTTAAGCTTTAATAGCATCTTAGTTGCTGTGTGATCTTTATGCCACCCAGGGATATAAAGTGCAGCTTGTACACAAAAAGCTGCCACCAGTGCCGGAGATGTATGAGCTTTGCCATGACAATCAGTAAGCAGTTCTACTTTTGTACTCAAGTGTTTCATCTATGTATGAGCTGTTAGATGAAGATATGTCACTTGCTGTCTCATGACTTGTACCACAAGGATATAATAGACACTGCACTGTAGCCAGCCAGCACTGTATCATTCCTGGGGTAGGCTCCATTGGCTTTCATAGACAGTAGCTCTAAACATACCTCAGTAGCCTTGCCTGCAGTCAGGATTTTTCACTGATGGTAAACAGCAATGTCTAGCTTGCAACTTGAACGGTTGATCTGTTAGCCCATCGCATTTTGAAATTTCCAAATTTCCCTTTTCTAGCACCTGCCTCAATACTGCACACACGGGCTTTTCAACTATGTATTGGAAGAAATCAGCTTGGATACAAATTAGGAGAAGGAGGGCCTCTGACTGGCTTGAGGTGCTTCCCAAAGCCCCATGTCCATACCAGCAACCTCCCTCTGCTCTGACTGAAGATGACAGCTTCCCAAATACTGGATCTCATCAGTGTCCCTCCAAACTCTGGTAGTAGTTCTAGTTTCTTCTCATCCTCTCAGTGTCCCCTGAGCTGGGTCCCTTTCTGCAACCCTGAAGATAGTAAGTCACCTGGCACTCCCAGCCCAAATACCATGATCTCAGAGGAAAGACAGACCACACAGTCCATTTACAAAAGCTTCTCCCAGTGTATACTTTCTGCAGTGCAGTCTGTCATCTTGATCAGGACGAAGGAGTAAATATGTTTAAGATGCACTCTGATTATGCTGGCAGATTCTGAATGACATCTCAAAAGTTGGATGTGTCCCTACCAGATTAGGACCTACTGCTGTAAGACGTGAGGGTTTTCCTGGTCCCAAGTTGTAGTCTATGGAAGAGAAAATTGCTTGAAAATCATGAAATCTGTTAAACGGTGTTATTCACTAAATATTTTTCACTCAGGGCCACAGCTGAAGTGAATCAACCAGATTCAGAATGATGAATCATAGAGTTTATTGCAGACTAATGTCATAGAAATCCAGATCCTACTCAAGTGCAATGAAAAAAAAGCACATCCATAAGACTTGTGAAAAAGAGCACTAGTTAGTCAGTGATAGCAAAATTTGTAAACTAAAGACACTGATATATCTAAATTCAAGGTAGAAACTATTTATTAGAAAGCAGCAGTATTTGCTTCCCTGTAAATATCCTAAAATTATGCCACAAGAACTTTCCCTTGCCTTCAGATTAGCCTAAATACTAGGGATAAGCAGTGGTCTCAATGAGTGTTTATGGTTTCCTTTAAAGTTTTCATATAAAGTCCAGATCTGATATTTTAATAGCCTATTTCCATTCGCAAGCAGCAGCTGTTTAACCTCATGCAGTCAGCAGGAAGTCCCTTTTAACACCACAATACTTCGTGTATGTAAATTAGATGCATTAGGGGAAGCCCAGGAAGGCTGCATTATTCACATGTACTGAAGTGTTATGTCTGAGCAGTGAGAACGTTTTACTGCATCAAGATTATAGTCTATGAAAAAAAAAAAAAATATTCCTTCTTAATACTTAGAGGAAAGTCCCTAGGCACAAAGGGAAAGGCTGGCTGGCAAGGGTGTCAGAACAACTTAGGGTTACCTCCAGTTAAATCCTAAGCAGTTCTGCGCCTCCCACTTTCTTCTTGTCCTTTCACTTAATAGCTGCAGGCCTTATTTTAAAGCTTTTCAAATTTCCAAGACCATTTTTTGTCTAAAAAGAATTTGGCAGCCCAGCCAAAATCCTCTCATTCACCTGTTGTGTGACTTTGGTATCCTCAGAACCAAAAAGCGAGTTTTAAGCAATAATCATCCACTCCCTATTCTGGCCTTGGACCTACAGCCACACTTGCTAATAATTCTTGCACAGCTATAGCAACCGCTCTGAGTTCTCAGCAGGTGTAAGAATGTATGGCCTCACACTTTGTCTCTCGGTGTACAACCAGCATTTGTATATGGACTTACAACAGTAACTACAATTCCAGTACAGAATGCATCTGTTTTGATGTGTTGATTTTTCTTTTCTTTTTATGTGGTGGGTCGTTACAATCATAAACATTTGAATGACCTTTTCATCACACGCTCTACAGTTCCTCTTTGAAGAATAAATTCCAAAGATGTTCTTTTAAGGGGAGTCACCTAAGTGATATTAAACCTTTGAAGAAGCCTTCCCCTCTTTCAAAGCACTGACTGATAACATCCCAGTGTGACCTTTTTCCCTTCCTTTGAGAAGCCAGAGGTACCTGAAAAGGGAGCTCAGAAAGTGCATATGCAGAACGGGGAGAAAAAAAAAGAGGAAAATTAGGATTCCATCTTTTACTAGGCCATGTAGATACATTTTAGGCAATAAAGTGAAGAAGTTTTCTGGAACAGCTGCAACACATTCTCTGGAGCAGGAAAACTACTGTCATTACAATTAATTTCATAATGTATGATACTAGGGATAATGTAAGACACCAAGCTGAATAATTACCATGCAGCAATACTGGAAGCATTATATGCAGTCTTGCCAATGAGATCCATATCCTGTAAAAAATGTATTGATTTTGCTTAATAGAAGGCCATTGGAAAAAAGTCAACCAGGAAAGCAACAGCTGGATCTGGGTAAATTGCTTCCAAATGAACACCATGGGACGGGAAGGAGCGGGGGTGGGGGAGGGGGGGGCAGATCCATGGCAACAGCTTCTTTCTGTGCTGCATCTCCCAATATTAGAAAACCATCTTTCCAGTGCTGGGAATAGGTGAATCAAAAGCTATGAAAAAATATTTATAAAGCATTTTCGTCTCTGCAAAAGAGGTTGATGTAAAAGTCTGTTTTTCTGTAAAACATACTTGTCTCTGTCCCCAAGGTGAGGGAGTTGATCCTTGAGCTAAAGGAACACATTACCGTGCCCAGATCTCAGAGAGGGTCTGTTGGAAACAGACCTATCAAGATCACCATGTGTAGAAAACCACTGAGCTAAACATGTGAGTAGACAGCTTATTGCATAAAGATTGATTTTCTCTGAAAAGCCTTGGTTCTAAATAAATAATACTTGGCTTTAAGAAGGCTGTCTGGTCAGTTTATTAACAACATGTTACTGCTTCTGGAAAGAACAGAAGTGCAAAACAGCACTTAGTCCTGCTGAGACAATCTCAATTAGTGCTGGGCCATTGCAGCCCAGGGCTGTGTATCAAAGTGGGAGAGACACTGTGTTCCCCTCTGAGGGAAAACAACAAACCATGCACCAAGACCTTGGAAAGGAGATCAACAAGTACCAGAGGTGCAGTTAGATTATTAATAATAATTGCAATTGCTTGCATCCCAATGTTTTGTTTAAAAAAATATAGTGGCTTTTGTCTATTGTGATAATGTAATGGTCTCTCAATAGGTACCATATGAGCCAATATTAACAAAGGAAATGCAGAATAAATTGTTTAGTAGGAGTAATAAGAGTAAAATGAAGGAAAGGCTTGCTCTATTATTCAGCTAGATGGAGAAACAATAGCTGATGATGCTGGGAAGGCTGAAGCATTTAGTGCCATTTAATAGAGTCTTCACTCAAAGGGTTAGTGGCTTAACATCAGCAAGAAACGTACAAGGGTTTTAGATAGAAGAGGAAAATATCAGGATATGAAATATTCAGAGAAATCAGGTGTTTATACATAAGTGAATCTGATAAAGTTCACCTTAGAGTACGTAGGGAGCTGGTTGAAGCAGCTGCCTCTGAGACCCTGAAGGAATGGTGATTTTCCAGAAAACTAAGAAAGATGTACTGGTCTTCAAAAGTGAAAGAAAAATGACACAGGAAATTTCAGGTAACTCCCTGCCCCGGAAAATGCTGCAACAAATAACCCAGCTATCTCATTTTAAGCAGCTAGGAGATAAGAAATAGCCAATATGCAGGTGTCAAGGGCAAATCCTCTCTACTCTTAGCTTTGTATGTAGGGGGAAAGGCTGTAAATGATGCGTATCTTCACTTTAGTCCTGATGTTGTTTCACACAACATTCTTCATAAGCACATCAGAGAAACATTGTCTTGATGAAATTGTTAACAAATGGTGCTCTGCTGGCCTGCAACCTGAGGAACAAGTCGCCAGTGGTTGGCAGACTGACTAATATATCAAACAATATTCGCTAGGGTTCTCTCTTGGGTTAGGTAATGAAGAGTGAATGGCCCTGTTAAAATCTGTAAGAAGGACCAAGTGGAGAGAGGAAGTCAATATCCACTTTCAGGAGATACAACTAAAATGAAAATGTATCTCCTGACAAGAAGAAGAAACAAACAGGATGCTCTTTGATGGGGACAAGGGCAAGGACCTTCAGTTTGGTGGGAATTATCAGCCACCACAACTGAGGACTGGAAATGACTGGCTGATAGAAGAATGTGGCTTATTGTCTCTAGGAGATCACAAGCTGAGCGTGACTTACTCAGGCTGCTGAGAAATAATGCAAGTCTGTATGGTGAAGTGCAAACATGAATGTAGACACGCAGAAACAATGCCGCTGTTCTTTCTACTCATGCTCAGCTAGAGAAACATGCCCAGTCTGGGGCACTGCACATCTGGAGAGATGTTGATTGAGCTGAGCAAGAAGAGGTCAGAGAAGAGCAAAGAGCAGAATCAACAACCACTTGAAGATATCTGAAAGAAGTGTGATTCTTTAGTTTAAACATGGGATAGTTCTGTGGCAATATGCTAAAGGACGACAGGTTGATGAAGGTACTGAATATCCACTAAGTACAGGACAAGTAGGGAAAAGTCTGGAAGATTAGGCTACATTTAAGGAATGTTTTCTAATGATGAAGCACTAAGCTGTCATAGGCAACAATGGAATCTGCAGCAGTGAGGATTTTTAAGGATATGTCAGGGGAAAAAAAGTGTGTTAGAAGTGGGATCCTACCCCAGAAAAAGGTGAAGTAACCCAAATGTAAACTCCAGTTCTATTTTCTGTGAGCCCATGATTTCAAAACCATAGCAGTTTTTTCCTAACAGAACCATCACTTTCTTCCCAATCCAGAGGCAAGTGAATGATGGGATCTACTTAGGCATTTCCTCCACACAGAAATGTTGCCAGAGGAATCATTGAGAAACTGCAGACTAGAGCTGGGAGCTCATCAAACTAGAAATGGGTTTTTGGAGAAACACAAACAGAACAAGGAGAAAGAATTTAAGGCCAGCATTGCACAAACCCATAAGGCTTAGAGTTTAGCCCCCAAATATTCTGCAGGAACACACTGATCATGCATCCATCTGTATCTTTGCTTTTCTCTCTAACTCAAAAGGAGCACAAGAGAAATACATCATGCTGTACCAAACACCTTCCGGTAGAGGCACACTGAAGGCACTGTAACAATAAGACAGTAGGTCAACCTGGCCAGGCAACAGCTGCTGTTGGGACCAAGGGCAGCTCTCGAGGAAAGGGAGCTGAAGGCAAGATGCATCCTACAGCAAGCAGAGTCCGGGCACCATGAGTCATAGAATCATAGAATCACCTAGGTTGGAAGAGACCTTTAAGATCACTGAGTCCAGCCATAAACCTAACACTGCCAAAACCACCACTAAACTATGTCCCTCAACACCATGTCCATCTATCTTTTAAATACTTTCAGGGATGGCGATTCCACCACTTCCCTGGGCAGCCTGTTCCAATGTTTGGTAACCCTTTCTGTGAAGAAATTTTTCCTACTATCCAATCTAAACCTCCCCTGGCGCAACTTGAGGCAGTTTCCTCTCATCCTATTGCCTGTTACTTGGGAGAAGAGATCGACCCCCACCTCTCTACACCCTCCTCTCAGGTAGCTGTAGAGAGCAATAAGGTCTCCCCTCAGCCTCCTTTTCTCCAGACTAAACAACCCCAGTTCCCTCAGCCGCTCCTTATGAGACTTGTGCTCTAGGCCCTTCCCCAGCTTCGTTGCCCTTCTCTGGACACGCTCCAGCACCTCAATTTCTTTCTTGTAGTGAGAGGCCCAAAACTGAACATGGTATTTGAGGTGAGGCCTCAGCAGTGCTGAGTACAGCGGAAGAAGAAACAGGCTCATAGCCTGGAGGAGCTGAGAGCTGGAAAGGTGTGACATAGACTCATTTGCCTATATGTCTGAAAGTGACATGCTTTGAATCTGGACATCTTTCAAAGGTAACATGAACAGTGATTCTTGTTCCTCTCTGATTAGCAAAAAACAAAATTATAGGTTTTGACTTGTTGCTTTAAACAAACAATAGAAATATAAGGAAGTGGTTAATGACACTGCTGTGAGAAAACTTAACCAACTGCTGGATGACACATGGGTCTGAAAAAAAAGAGAATGGACAAAAATGTCAAAAATATTCAAAAAGTGAATTTTAACTTATATCCAGAATGCAAATATTCAGGAGCATTTATATTCCTGAAGTGTAATGACTGCACATCTGAGTTAAACAGGAAAGAAATGGTTTAGTTTGGGGTTTTGGTTCTTGAGTTTTTTTTTTTTTTTTTTTTTTTATTTTGGAATGGGCTTTGTTTTTTTCTTCCTAGAAATTTTTGGGATAGATGATATAAATCCTACTTTAGCATCTTGTTACTCCATTAACAGAGCTAGACCAGGAACGCAGTGATGAGTCAAGTTCAGTGTGTAGCAATTTTCTCTTCAAGTACTTTACGAATAGTAGCTAGCAGGTTTCTTGGAAGTCAAAAGGTTTGATGAGCATGTAGCTATCCCCCTCACTGATAGATGAGTTCTAGAGCAGAGCGATGACGTATGATACGCCTGTTCTTAGAAAGTTACAAAAAACAGGATAAGAACAAAAAACTCCATATCATAGTCCTGTATTCAAATGACTAGATCATACGTTTGCACTGCATCATAAAAGACAGCAAGAAGGAGGTAAATACTCGAGATCAGCACTTTATGCACATAAGCACACATCTACCTCTAGTGATTCAAAGAATAAGACTTGCCTCAGATTTCAAAAAAACTCTCTCATCAGAACAGCTGGTCAGAACATGAGATTTGGAGGCTTCTTTTGTAGGAGGCTAATGGCCCACCTGCTGGGGTGTGTAGTCCTCAGTTGAGACAGAAAACCATATAAAACAGTAAACTAGTAGCTCCAGGGCAGTCTGTGAGAATTGTTTCAGATTAATTGGTCAACTGAATATACAAAATTTGTCTCCAGCAGGGTAGGGGTATGCTGTTTTCTCCACAGAGATAGAGATACTTTGCAAAAATTATTTACTAAATTGAAAAATGGAAATTTTCATGCAGGGAAGTAAAGTTAGCTAACTTTTAAATCCACCCTGTATCTCTTACTCAGGCAGTTATGGCCACCTTTTCAAAATATCTCAAGACCTGGCATGCTGAGCTTTTGAGAAGTTGGCCTTTGACTTTGGAACTCAGAAAGACAGGTCAGTACTTCTGGTGGTGAGTCTGACTGCTAAAATGTTAGTACTAGATCTCTTGGAGATGGTGACAAGTAAGAGCATGATTGATTGCTGATACTTTTTAACCCTGCAAGAAGCAGAAATCTTGAGGTCTGGTAATTGTAACTTTACTGTAGATTTGGTTGCACATTATTTTATATTCTTCTATAACTCCCTGCAACCAACTATAACATTTGCACACAAATCATCCCTGCACAGAATAAATCCAGGAGGAAATCCAGAATAAATAGAGGTGCAGAGATTGTGCAGTTCCAGTACTCTGCCCAGCTCCTGCACCCCCACTCACACACACTACTCTCCATCTCGGCTTCTGTGTAAACATGTCTTGTTACTATGGCAACAGCTACATCAAGTGTTCCTTTCATTAAATGGTATTTTTGAGCTATAGAACACATTCTGAACCTGGAACAAACACGCTGCATTAGCTGCATTCTTTATAATTTGAGAAAGGGTTGTTCTCAAGAAAAATAAAAACATGGGGGCTTGGACACTGTATTTTTGTTTTAAAACTCTTATCATTAAAGCTGCCCATAAAATATTTGCTGAAACAGTTTCTCAAGGAAATGTTGAATCACTGACCCCAAGATATCTTCATTCAAGGGTATCTTTGGTATACACAAGGCAGGCTTCAAGAGTTCATACATGGGTTGTCCATTGGATCCTATAGACCTCGTAGTGGCAGCATCCTGAAAGTCTTGGGAATCCAGGGAGCTTTGAGAAGCTCAGTTGGAGCCCCCATTCTCGATATTCCCAGTCCCTGCTTCTGCAGAACTGGGGCTTCGGCACTGTGCATGTGTTCTCAGGGCGTGTGACTCTCACGTGATGTGAGTCAGGTCTTGCATGGGAAATGCTAATTTAAGGGAAAACTGAAAAAAATCACTGAACAGGGCTTGGGTTTGGTTTTGTTTCTAATTCACAACTCGTGGTTAATTTAGAGGAAGTTTTTGAGGGTGTTTTGTTTTGCTTTGCTTTTTTGGGTCCGATTTAAAAGCAAATTTTAAAAATAAACAAAAATATGGGGAGGGGAACAGAGATATTGTGGGAAGCTCCTGGAGGATTGTTTTGTGCAAGAGTAAATGGGGAAAAGAGAGAGTAAAGATTGTTTCTGTATCCATCGTACCTAATAGGAGCTACATGGGGTGATCTGCCTTCACAACCACACTACTTCTTCTGTCTGAATGGAGGCTATGTCTCTGCTCAGCATCACAAAGTGAGTATGTACAACTCAAGGTCATCTGGGACACTGCAAAGAAGGCTCCAGAACAGATTTGTCTTATTTGTGCTCAAAGTCTGCTTTAATCAGTCTTTGACCCTACTCACTGCATCTGCTCACCGAGGATTTCAACAGCCTTCATGAGCAAGAGTGTAGTGTGTGACCACCTGCTCCTCCTTGGCTCTCACTCCTCCAAGGGACTCTTTGTGTCATCCATACAGTGCAGCAGCTTTCACATATTTCCCAGTCATCAATATAAACCATACTAGGTCTAATGTAACATTATGTTGGCTGGTGTTAATTGTATTGCTATGATTTCATTCCTTAAAAATTCAACCTTGTATCAGATTAGTCCTGCCATTTTTTAGCCAGTGCCATGATGTTCTTCCAGTCCTTTGAAGTGCATCTGTAGCTCTAAGATTTCTTAGCTGAAATTTAACAAATCAGAGATCTCCCAGAAAATTCTTATGGAATATTACGGGCTTGTTTTTCCCAGTTGATTGTATACTTCTAAGTTACTTAAAAGTGATAAAACATTCTCTTTGTTTATGTGGTAAAAGTAAAGCTGGACAGAAGTTTCCTAAGAAATTGTTGCCTTAGACATGGTAATTTGTTGAAACATAAATAATACCATGCTGACAGTATTTACTTGAAATATCAGACACCTTAGCTTAGTTTTTTATTTTCCCTAATTTCCTCCTTATCGGTTTCACTTCTTACTTCCATGGCTCCGGAAAATTAGTTAATTTGAAGGAAGTATCCGTTCTGGAGAAGAAATGTCTTCTGTCCTTCCCCTCTGAGATCGATCAAGTAAGGGTCTCCCTCAGCCTACCCACTCCAACCCCTGTGTCCTTCTGTACCCTTTACTTCCATTTTGCCTTCATCCTTCTTGTGGAAAATGAGTGAAAATAATGTGCCATGGTAACACCCTGTTCACCCTGTTTGTCTGTTGGATTTTTGCTTGTACCTGCTGTCTCTGTCTGTCTCAGATGTAAGCTCTCAGGGAAAGGAAATAATTACCATTTCATTTTGCCAAAATGCCTAGCACAGTGATAGATTACTACTTATCTGAGACACATTTTATTCCTTTTCATTTGCTCAGAATATGAATATATTCAGAAATTTGCTTGCTTTGGTAGATTTTTAAGAAACAAACTTAATGGTGACAAACATAATGATTATGATGTTGACAACAATAATAATAACTATAACAATATCAGACTTTAAATGGAGATTTTTCACATCCAACTCAAATGAATCTTCCTGTTAAATTTTAGTAATGCCAATTTTACGGCATCCCAAAGAAAACTTATAATCCTGTAAACATATCTCAGACTCCTCCCACTGATTTTTCATTTTTTTAATTCATTGTTGCATCATTCCAGTGCTGACTTCAGTTGCTCACATCTGTCTCCTTACTCTTATAATGACACTCCTGTCTGCTCCAGCTAATTCTTAGCTTCCATCTGACAATATTATTTTTATTTCTACATTTTCTTTCAGATTCTCTCCCCATTTTTCCACAAAACTAGTATCTGAAATGTCACATACCTTCTGCCTTTTTTTCTCATTTTGGACTTACCTTGCCCTCAGCTCCTTTACAAAATCCTTGTAAAAATTTTGACTATGTATGTTGCTCCAAGTGCTGCCATAGATCTCAATGTGTGTCAACATAGAGCTCAATGACTGTGAAGGCGAGGTCGAGTGCTTATGGGTAAGGATGAGGGGGAAGGCCAACAAGGCAGATATCCTGTTGGGAGTCTGTTATAGACCACCCAATCAGGATGAAGCAATAGACGAAGCATTCTACAAGCAGCTGACGGAAGTCTCACAATCCCCAGCCCTTGTCCTAGTGGGGGACTTCAACTCACCAGACATCTGCTCGAAATACAACACAGCAGAGAGGAAATAGTCTAGGTGATTCCTGGAGTGTGTGGAAGATAACTTCCTGACACAACTGGTAAGTGAGCCTACCAGGGGAGATGCCTTGCTAGACCTGCTGCTCACAAATAAAGATCTGATGGGCAATGTGGTGGTCGGAGGCCATCTT
>VYXH01007144.1:58795-78176 GCA_013397275.1 Burhinus bistriatus | reverse complement strand
AACGTGGCAAGCAGGTCGAGGGAGGTTATCTTCCCCCTCTACTCTGCCCTGGGGAGGCTGCATCTGGAGTACCGTGTCCCATTCTGGGCTCCCCGGTTCAAGAAGGCCAGGGAACTGCTGGAGAGGGTACAGCAAAGGGCTACAAAGATGATTCGGGGGACTAGAACATCTTTCTTATGAGGAAATGCTGAGGGACTTGGGACTTTTCAGTCTGGAGAAGAGAAGACTGAGGGGGGATCTCATCAATGCTTATAAATACTTAAAGAGAGGGTGCTGGGAGGATGGCACCAGTCTTTTCAGAGTGGTGCCCAGTGACAGGACAAGAGGTAATGGGCACAAACTTGACCATAGGAAGCTTCATCTAAACACGAGAAGGAACTTTTTTACTTTGAGGGTGGCAGAGCACTGGAACAGGCTGCCCAGAGAGGTGGTGGAGTCTCCGACTCTGGAGACATTCAAAACCCACCTGGATGCCATCCTGTGTAACCTGCTCTAGGTGAACCTGCTCTGGCAGGGGTTTGGACTAGATGATCTCCAGAGGCCCCCTTCCAAGCCTGGTGATTCTGTGATTCCATAACAGATGATACAAGCTATGTTGAGTGAAGCCTTGCATATAAGAAAAGCAACTAGAACAAAACTTCCTAAACAGGAAATAAACTGTAACAGACTGCTACGAATCCATAACATTAACCCAGAACTCAAAATTCCTGTCCTTCTAACCAGTCCTTCACAAAGACTCCTTACATGGTTAAGAACAACAGGTGACCAATTAATTGCTGAAAATCACTATCCATCATCAGGTTTCAGGTGCATTTTTTTCAATTCAACCCACAAGTGCCTGTCCATCCAAATAGAAGTTCTTGAGCTATCACTTTAGTGATAGAATTAGCTTCTTCACTCTAAATCTGTTGAGACAAATACCATCATTCCTTACAATGATCTATTTCCTACCAAGTGGAAGGGCGGAAATATGGTATTCCAGATGAAATTTACCTATTTTTTTCCCATACGAGTTTCATAGGCATCCTTTACAGGTTCATCTGAAATGTACGAGCCAGATTCTCATTAACGTTAGGATACCTTTGCATGCTTGCATTGTCAGATCAGAAAAATAAAAAAAAAAAAGGCCTCAGATCTAAACTAGCCACATTAATATAACTCATACATATGAATGGATGAAGTTTTGGATTTAGGCAGCTTGGATTGTTGCTGCTTTTAATAAACCAGTTAATAGATTTCCTCCCAGTCTGGGCTTGTTCTCAAAAAATCTAGCTTATTGCTGGCAACAGATTCTTGTGTATCTCCTTTCACAGACCAAAGTTCAAGAATAAACCTCAAAATCTGAAAGACGCTTTTGCTATACAGGTACCACAGGAGTGTATTTCACCACTATGCCCCTGCATGACACAAGCTTGACTACACGGCACATTTCTATGCGCAAACAGGAATTAACGGGAAATTAATGATAAAATGTTTAGGGCCTGAAACATGCTGAAATTACAGTACTATGTAAAATAAGTTAAACCTCTAGTTGAATTCATAAGGTAATATTGCCCAGTGTATTTGTTGTTCTTCTTTTTTTTTGCTGAGTCCTTGTTGCTTTAGTTTTATAATAAACATCTCAGAGTGCACTACTATGTTACAGCTTCTTCAACAAAAGCAAATTTAAGGATTTCCTGGCTTTCCCTCTGCAACCTGTCCATCTAATCCCTCAACTCACTCACCAAAGCAGCTATGTGAAATCATCTGGCAATATCCAGCAGTATTGTTTCTGTGAGGGCTGGTTAAGACCAGGGCCTGCTGGAATGACACTAGCTACTCTGTGTGTTTGCTGCTGGAGAAAATGCAAGAAAAAGCTGTTCACTGAACAAGCGTCGTCACCAGCACAATCATCTAACATCTAGAATTGCAAAACAGCTGTTAATGGAAACACCAAGATGTGGGAATCTAAATAAAGCAAAAAGGAAAACTGGCAAAGAACGTAAAGAGGATTGCTCCACTCCTTCTTATCACATTCACTGTAGTTTGTAGCTACTGGGCCATACTCAACCACAGTCTGTACTGTGGTTTAATCTGACACCAAGTTTCTCTGTATGGAAGTTGTTGTATACTTTGCAAAACAGAGTATTCAGAGAAGGAATATTCTGATTTCACACTAAAGCATTCATTTCTTTGTAAGTAGGAAACAACATACCTGCAGTGTTTGGGGCTGTTTGCGGGATGTATGCTCACCTTGCAATGAAGGGAAACTAGCAGCAGAGCAGCTCAAGCATCCCAAAAGCACAAGAGCATACACTAGGCTGGATGTCATTTCCTAACTTACCACTCTCCTTTGAATCAGATTCCTTCTTTTTTTGCATATTCATTTTGTTTCCATCACTTTTCATCTTCTTACGTCTTTTATTGTGACACAAATGCAGAACTCAACAACCGCTGCACATAAACAGTGTCCATCTGATGCAGCCACATGGGTGCAGTTGTTTACAAAATGGAATGGCAAGCTCCATACCTCTCAGTAGAATTTCTCATCAGCAAATCTGCCTCTTGCTCAAGGATTTTATTTTTCCATGCTCGTTTGTTGTCATGTTGATGACAACAGTTTCAGAAGTACAGTATGTTTATCAGAAAGATGCATATTCAATTAATATTGCTTTAGGCAGTTTTCACTAAAAATCAAGGCTTACAAATCTATCCACAATTCACACAGATAATAAGCCGCTTCAGAAGGATGTTTCAGCAGTATTTCTAAGTTAATGCTACCCTACCCTGCACAACCCTGCCTTGCTCATTTGGAGCTTGACTAGAACTTTATTTACAGTCAGTAACCCCAGTTACTAGATACATCAGGAACAAAAACCTAAAATAATGATCCTTTGGTCTGTCATCACAGTTTTCCAGACACTCATTATCAAGCAGTTTGGTACCAATAACTGTTTGAGCCACCTTAAAATAGTCTGTCACTGTAAAAGCAGATATATACTTATAATTGGTAGATACACACACAGAGCTCCTGCAATAGGAATACAAACCCCAAGCATTTAAAAGTTCAGCCTCTCTCCATTAAGCCTTTCTACATTTTCAATTAGTAGAAGACATGAGGTTTTTTCATTAAAATCTTCAATTCCCGCATTTTTAATTTTAGTCCTAAAGAGCAATCTGATGGGTCATGCCAGGAGGGCAAATATAAGCAGATGTGTATTCAGCTGTTCCCAGATCTTCACTAATATCTCATTTTTTTTGTCATTATGTAGCAGAACAGCTTTGCTAGAACCAGATGCCATTGAGTTAATTGAGAGCACAAATGTCTTTTAAGTGGAGCCCTCTTTTTGAAGGCTTCCTATCTGTGGCTGATAATGTGTCCAACTCACCATAATTACCCTTTCAGAGGAGTGAATATTTACAAATATTTTTGTTTGATTGCAGCAGAATTTAAACACGTCACAACAATTTTCACTGGTATTTCAAAAAAGTGTAAATTTCTGCCTAAATAATTTGGAGAAGAAACCTCACTAGTGACTTACAGTCATCATTAAATACACTTAGTGGGAAATTAAATTGGTTTCAGACTTTATGAGTTCCTTTTCAAGGTATAGACTGGAGTTCTGCTGTTTGTTTAATTAAGAATTGATTAATCTTTCTTTTTTGATCTTTTTCTGATTTTAAGGGTGCCCATTCTCCAATTGCAAGTGTTCACAGCATCTGAAATCTTTTCCTTCTTTTTCACAGCCTTAGCAGCATTTCCTAAACCCCAAAGGATTAACACAGTGCAAATTAGGTGATGATAAAATAGCAGGAATTGCATTTTCAGTGCATCATCACTACTAGTTAAGGATTAATAACAAGAAACTTTTGTAACATTTGCAAAACTTTCACTGGAATGCACTGATTTCCTAAGTGGGTCAATGCTTAGAGCCTTTCACAATTAACATATGTTTTAGGTAATGCTTAATATAAAACTTTAACAAACAAAGTAAGTCTTCTGTTTGGAAATGATAGGGAGCGGGGGGAGAGCTTCTCAATACAAATCATGTTTCTCAAATGAGATGTAGTTTTATTTTTATATTGACAGCTGAAGACAAACATCTCTATTATATATAAATATGCTTTCAGGCTGGATCAAATATGTGAAAATGGCACCTGTTAACCAAGCTGTATAACTGCCACACTGAAATGAACACAGTAAAACTAGATTTAGCTAGATATTTAAGGTCATTCTCTCTCAGGTCTTAATGTTTGGAAGTATCACGTTGGCAGCAAAGAAACACCTAAGATCAGAATGTTCTACATGTACAACACACATTGCTGCCACTTGACACTACAGACATTTTAGCTGCAGAAGAAGCATGAAGCATCCCGATGCATCCTGTAAGTGCAGCAGAAAATTTAAATACAAGCTGTCTTGTCTGGGAGTCCCAGATCTTTGCAGGTAAGCCCATGAATACCTAGAAAGTGAAAATTAAATAACATAGCCTATGTGTTTACTAAGTGATTCATTGCCTAATGCATTAGTAAAATGTTGTCTTTTCTAAAATCAGTTGGGAGTTTTGCCACTGAATTCAGTGGAATGCAGTTTCATTCAGTGTGTCCCAATTCTCTGACTCCAAATAGATTTGAATAAAATGTTCAGATGCATTTGAATGATGAGCCTTTGCCCTGTAATGAATCAAGGGGTCTTTCTGAGTTAAGATAAACTTCTATGTGTTTTGTTTAAGAATGCTGGCCTGCAAGGATCCTCTTGGGCCAGCAAGTCTCATTGCATGCAGTTAAAACTATGCTATCAGGTGTATCCATGCACAACAGCCCTCATATTCACACAGTCCCAGTTGAAAACAAACACAGGTTTATTAATGCCTGATCAATACAAGAGGGCAAGGCTCATAAGAACTCACAAGCACTCTTACCTCACACTGGATTGCAAACTTGAGGCAAAATTGCACCTGCCATTACCACAACAGAAGTGTCTTAAAATCAAGTCAGTGGACTTAGACCCAGTGGACAGTGATGTATGCTAGTATTCAGACTCTGCCACAGTTTCCTTTGACCTGTTTTAAGTCATGCCTTGTTTTGTACCTCCATTTCTTAGTCTGTAAAATGGAGACTGTGTAAAATTACCGTAAAGACTGTTCTTGCACAATAGGTTAGATGTCAGTTTTGAACTAATGATCTGCTGGGTTTGCCAAACACATGATTAAAGTCCAGGACCCCAAGGTGTCAGGTAGGGAACCAATCCTTGAGGCAAACAGTCAAGCTAGTATTGTCAGTGCAGACGTATCCTGATAAGGATTCTTAATTTAATGGAGCTCCTGCAAATAAACAAGCTTAATGAAGATTACTCGCTTCCTGGAATTCATTGTGCTGCGCCAATTTAATGCTGTCGCTTGCATAAGAGGCTATGACAAAGTCTCTGGAAAAAAATAAAATATGCAAATTCAGACACTTCAAAGGCTTTTATTTTAATTGTGCAGAATGCAGAACAGAACAAGAGCAAGTTCACTAAAAATGGAAAAAGCATGAGAGGAAACTGATACATTTCCATCATTTCTTTCAGCTCTTTAAGAATTACTCTCAAGCACACGAGTTCTCCAGACTACCAGTTCCTCTGAATCAGTGCAGTTCTCATGATGGGTACGCAGAACTGCATAAAATGTCCACAGAAAAAAATTAAGACATCACAATACTCTCTCAAATTCAGTTTTATTGCAAATGCTGAGGTCTGCGTAGATTTGTTGATGTTTCTAAGTATCATGATCCAACTTTGGATCATATTCAACAGAATGTGTGATGAGTTTTAAACCATTTTCAAACAAACCTGGGCTGAACTGTGGCTTGGCACTCCAAACAGTGAAGCTTAGTGGTTTTGACAGAATTTTGCCTAGAGTTTGGGGGTTCTTTTGAATCAGAGATGAGCTCAAGATGAAAAATTTAGGTCTGGGCCAGGAGTTGTGGGCATTTGGTCGCACAGCTGTGGTTCTGGCCCAGTTCAAAACAGAGTAAAAACCACAACTCAAATCAAAACTGAAAAAAAGTACATATAAAGCCAGCCAACTACAAAAACCAAACTCCTTTAGTTTAACAGTTTTACTGACTACAGTGGATGTTTTAGGCCATTTTGCATGCACTAATTTCTCTCTCAGTCTTTTAGAGGAACACAGCACTGTGCAAAGACTTCGTATCAGATGAAAATTTCTTTAATGAGTGCAAAATAAATTTTTTAGGCCTTCACTTTATTTTTCTTTTAGTACAACTGAATTGGTTGTGGATAGGAAAACTTTTGAATTTACTTTATTTAGCAAGCCATTTTATCTCTGCAAATAAGTTTAATTCCAGGAATAGGACTAAGAGTAAGCTATTCAATAATGCTGGAACAGCTAGGCTAGGAAATGTAATGTTAGAGACTTACAGGGTTTGATAAAAGCTACTACAATAGCAATAAAGCCTTCAACTCAGTTAAAACTTGTAGAATCAACTGTGGTCAAACTGCTCAAGGATTGATAAGAACAGTCCTCA
Organism: Burhinus bistriatus; assembly: GCA_013397275.1. Taxonomy (NCBI): domain Eukaryota; kingdom Metazoa; phylum Chordata; class Aves; order Charadriiformes; family Burhinidae; genus Burhinus; species Burhinus bistriatus. The sequence goes on along the minus strand of VYXH01007144.1, from coordinate 71,669 downwards.
AGTCACAGGTGTGAATTATTTTTCTTAGAGCTCTCCTGGAACACCGTTGTTGTTATGTGAAAGTATGAAAAAACTATGGAGAACAGAAAAGAATTAATTAAAAAGCAGCATAGGCCAGAATGTATCCCCCAGCTTTCAAAAACTTTACCAAAACCTGGCTTTTTGCCAATTAATAACAGAAAATTTAAAAATAAAATCAGGCAAAAAAGACAGCAAGTGATTAATTAACATTACATGTTACCCTATCATTTAGATTCTACTCTGTAAGACTTTTCCTCATCTAGCTACCAATGAACTACACAGAGTTTACTGCAGTCTGACAAGCCCTCATGTTCATTTATTCTACATTACAGAAACATGTTCTAATTTCAGGATAATTAATAGTTCTGTAATGTTGACAACATAATTTTCTCAAATAGCTAACAGCTACAGATATATTTTATAGACACGAGATTATAAACAGCACTTAATTGCTGTACCAAATTTAAAACTTACTAAAATGGGGACTGTATGCCTAAAGCAAAGGTAATATACAGCTCATAAGTTTTTGCTCTAAAGCCAGCACTATCTTAAGCGCAGGCTCTGGGACCCTCAGTGTTTTCAAATAAGGTATCCCAACAGGCTGTCCACAAAGAAATCTATATCCCAGAATATGGTCTTGGTGCACGAGGATGGTAAATCCTCTGATCATACGTGCATGTGGCTCACAAGACCACCCAGAATTTAAGATGGTCTACTCTTAAATCATCTCTTCCTCGGCTGTGCTGCAGAAATGCTATTTTTGTCTGTGGTGTCCAGCTAATCTGTCTGAAATAACATACACTACATGGCAACAGCCTTGTGATTAATGTCTAAATTTCAATGGAATTTTGCTCAGTTTCTAGCCTCAGTTTCCTATATAGTTTTGGACAAGTTATCTAGGCAGCTACTTTCCATCTAGGGTCCCAGCTTCCATTTTACTCCATAAGTTTTAATATATTACACAAAAACAGGTATCAATCCACAAGAGGTAGGTGTCTAAATAAGCTTGAGAAATTAAGCCATAATCTCTGTGTGTTCTGTTCCTTACTTTACATATGCAATTATTCTGGCTTTCTGCACCTTCTACTGTTCATTAAACAGAATAAACCTTTCTGGGCTTGATCTTTGTAGAACCTACCACAACAGGCTTTCTCTCAGGTCTCTGCTTCTGATACTACTCTAAAACAAACCAATATGTTTAATAATGAACTGTGAAAAGATTCAAACTAACAGCACAGTCTATTTTATCTAGAAAATACTCAGATTAATGTGCTGCCTACCAGTGCTGTTACACATAGCTTCTAATGCCACAGAATATAGCAGTCTGGAAAAACATATTATCATAGGACAATTACAGGGAATGGGGAAGTTAAGAAGGCACTTGAGTTCAAATAAAACAGGATACTCTTTTCAGCAGGGCTGCCAAAGATGATTTTGTCTTCAATCAGTGATGGTCCCCAGCATTATGGAAGAGGTGTTACTTCTAGGAAAGATTAGAGTACAAACTCTGTCAGGTATTTCTACAGTCCTCCACTGTCCTCTACCGTTCTCCTGTCACCTGAAGAAGACAGCACTGCTATTCTCCCATTTTACAAAAAATGAAATTGAAATAGAGAGACTAACTGGGCACTCAGTATTCTCAAATCCTGCGTGAAAACAGAGAGTTGAACTTCCACACCATGGACTAGTGTCTTTGCCCCTCTGGGCAAGATTTGCACAATAGTTATCTGCTTGTATTTGTTTCTTGAATAATACAGTAAACCAATATTTTCAAAAGAGCTGAAGGGGTTGTAACCCCTCAGCTCTTTTGAAAATACTGGTTTACTATATAATCCAGTTCAGTTTCAGCTGGAAGCATAACTGCTTTTGACTGTTTTGAAACTACCACTCTTCATTCTGAAATATCTGGCCCCTGGATTCAACTATTAACATAATAAATGCCTGTAAAAGCAGGTACTGACGGCACACAAGTTTTTTGGAAAAATGCAGACTGGAATATGGCAGTAATCACTGTTATGAACAGTGAACTGGTCTTTTATTGACAAGGCCAAGTCTGTTAATGGAGTCTCAACACCAAAAAGATATAAAAACAGATCAGACACAATGATTTGTCCCAACACAGGCCAGTTTCTAATACCCTTATATCACCAGTATACCAGAAACTTCTGAGACATCTGAAGGGAGTCTAGGGGTGAAATTTATCCTGTCTATAAGCATTTCAGAAATGCAGCTGTTCTACAGCATATTTGTCAATGCACACTTTGTTTTTACTTCTGACTTAATTTACCTCTACTTTCTAGAGGACTAGATTCTGCTCTTAAGATGCTCAGATGTAGCTTGCACTGAGTAAGATCACATCTATAAGAAGGAAACTCATGTCCTTTCAGTATTCAAAAATATTTTTTAGGTTCTTAACTACTTCAGTGGTTAATCTTTATAAAACAGCTCAGAAAAAAATCATCACAGAAAATGAGACATACTTCCCTGAAGGGCCTCAGACCCTAGGTTATCTTGTTTTATACTGCATGCTCGTATAAATATTTATTTAAAAGAAATGAAGTGCTGCTATTTTTGAATAAAAAAAAATCTCAAAACCTATGTTTTCCAAAAATATTATTTTATAAAATTATGACATTGTTTGGTATGTAAATTCAGCCATTGGACCTAGGATGATGAAATGCAGCACAAACTGCTTTGCTTTTAATGTATAGATGCTTTCATAATGAAGAGGCCCCAGTTCTTCAAGCTATTCTGCACAGTTTGTCAGGCTGCATTAGAAACAAGAAGATGAAAGGTAGTATCATGATCCCTTAATTCTGCCCAGTTAGTTCCTATATAGTGTTTTAGCAACTCATTTGAACAGCGTCATTACAGAGTGGAAGAGATTTCAAGAAAAAAATTTAAGAGCAGGTATGAAAAGGATTCATGAGAATCTGTAATTAAAGCCACATGCAGGAGAACTAGAGCGCACTGTTCTTGTGCTTCCTTTCAATAATACTTCATAACCCTAAGGATATTATCTCAGTCAGGGGTCTGTTGAGCAGGACAAAAGACAATCCATATCCCAAATCTCTTAAAGTTTGTGTTTGGCAGGATAAGACAAGGGAGTAATCTTCAACACTATTTTGTGCTCCGGGTGTGGACTAATAAAGACATACAGAACTAAGAGCCAAGCCTTGTGCTTTCATGAAGGAAGACTTCAGATCTGCAAAGAAGGACTCTGCAAAAAAAAGTTAAAAAACAACAGCCAACATAATAATATGAAGAATTTGGAGCTCTTTTTAACAAAGACAAAGTTCTGGGAAGTTTTGCTGTATTTCATAGAATCATAGAGTGGTTTGGGTTGGAAGGGACGTTAAAGATCATCCAGTTCCAACCCTGCCCCCCCCGCCATAGGTAGGGACACCTCCCACTAGACCAGGTTGCTCAAAGCCCTGTCCAGCCTGGCCTTGAACACCTCCAGGGATAGGGCCTCCACAGCTTCCCTGGGCAACCTGTTCCAGTGCCTCACTACCCTCAGAGTGAAAACTTTCTTCTTAATATCTGTTCTAAATCTGCACTCTTCTAGTTTGAAGCCATTACCCTTCATCCAATCACTATGTGCCCTTGTAAAAAGTCCCTCCCCATCTTTCCTGTAGGCCCACTGCAGAAATTGGAAAGCTGCTATAAGGTCTCCCCAGAGCCTTCTCTTCTCCAGGCTGAACAATCCCAACTCTCTCAGCCTGTCTTCATANCCTTCTGCATGGCATCCCTTCCCTCCAGTGTGTTGAGCACTCCACACAGCTTGGTGTCATTGGCAAACTTGCTGAGGGTGCACTCAATCCCACTGTCCACGTCGGCGACAAAGATGTTAAACAGCATGAGTCCCAGTACCGACCCCTGAGGAACACCACTCTTCACTGCTCACCACTTGGACATTGAGCCGCTGACCACAACTCCTTGAGTGTGGCCATCCAGCCAGTTCCTTATCCACTGAGTGGTCCATCCATCAAATCCGTGTCTTTCCAATTTAGAGACCAGGATGTTGTGTGAGACCGTGTCAAACACTTTGCATAAGTCCAGGTAGATGACGTCTATTGCTCTCCCCTTATCCACCAACGCTGTCACCCTGTTGTAGAAGGCCACCAAATTTGTCAGGCACGATTTTCCCTTAGTGAAGCCATGCTGGCTGCCACCAATCACCTCCTTATTTTCCATGCATCTTAGCAGAGTTTCCAGGAGGATCTGCTCCATGATGTTGCTGGGCACAGAGGTGGGACTGACCGGCCTGTAGTTCCCCGGATCTTCCTGTTTTCCCTTTTTGAAAATAGGGGTTACATTTCCCCTTTTCCAGTCAGCAGGAACTCCACTGGACTGCTTCGACTTTTCAATTACAATGGATAGTGGCTTGGCAACTACATCCACCAGTTCCCTCAGGACCTGTGGATGAATCTCATCAGGGCCCATGTACTTGTGTACCTTCAGGTTCCTTAGATGGTCTTGTACTTGATCTTCTCCTACAGTGGGCAGTTCTTCATTCTCTCAGTCGCTGCCTTTGCCCTCTGCAACTTGGACAGAGTGGTTAGAGCCCTTGCTGGTGAAGACAGAGGCAAAACATCATTGAGTACCTCAGCCGTGTCCATATCCTGGGTGACCACGTCTCCTGTTTCCTTACGCAGAGGGTCTACATCTTCCTTAGGCTTCCTTTTATCATTGACATACTTATGGAAGTTCTTCTTGTAGCCCTTGATGTCCCTGGCTAGATTTAATTCTATCTGGGCTTTAGCTTTCCTAACCTGATCCCTGGCTGCTCTCACAGTTTCTCTGTATTCCTCCCAGGCTGCCTGTCCTTGCTTCGAGCCTCTGTAGGCTTCCTTTTTCTATTTGAGATTGTCCAGGAGCTCCTTGTTCATGCATGCAGGCCTCCTGGCATTTGTGCGTGACTTCCTCTTCGTTGGAATACATCGCTCCTGAGCTTGGAGGAGGTGGTCCTTGAAAACTAACAAGCTTCCTTGGGTCCCTCTCCCCTCCAGTGCTTTATCCCATGGAACCCTACCAAGCAGATCCCTCAAGAGGCCAAAGTCTGCTCTCCTGAAGTCCAGGATAGTGAGCTTGCTGTGCACCCTCCTCCCTGCCGTAAGGATCTTGAGCTCTACCATTTCATGATCACTGCGGCCAAGGCTACCCTTGAGCTTGACATTCCCTACTAGCCCCTCCTTGTTGGTAAGGACAAGGTCCAGCATAGCTCCTCTCCTCATTGGCTCCTCTACCACTTGTAGAAGGAAGATGTCATCGATGCATTCCAATAACTTCCTGGATTGCTTATGCCCCACTGTGTTGTACCTCCAACTGATATCAGGGTGGCTGAAGTCCCCCATGAGGACCAGGGCCTGTGAATGCAATGCTACTCCTATCTGTCTATAGAGGCCCTTATCCACTCTGTCATCCTGCTGAGGTGGCCCGTAGCAGACCCTCACTGTAACATCACCTGCCCCTGCGAAAATTTATAGTTTGTGGTTTTCCCTGAGCAGTACACCTGCAAACCATGGAAGAACCAACTATACCTGTTAGTTTTCCCTGCCCTTTTGTTTTAACTTTGTGTAACGTACCTCGATAAATTCTGTGGCACTACCTATACTTCCAAGAAATCTTTCAATGCAGTCACCCACGATAACAAAGCATCACTTTATATAGCCTCAGTCTATGAATACATTTGAGGAAAGATGTTTTTAAGAGTTGAGGGTATTTCTTCTCAGGTCTTAATGTTCTGTCTGAACTGCAACTGGGAAGCCTTCATCTCTCTAAAAACCAGGGAGATTTGGACTGCAATTTCAGAAGGTGCTGAGCATGAACGTCTGAGAAGCAAGTCTTTTCATGGTCTCTTAAATATGGCAATTACTAATTGAAAACATGGAAACTATTGACCTTTTTTAAAGTCTTGACCAACAGAACAAAAATACCATTCATCATTATAGTCAGCTTTCATGATAAATGTCACAACAGTTAAAGAATGGATTATTCTGAACATCTGGAACAAATGATATTTAGGTGGGCCAGTTCCAGAATATTACTTGTCTTCTACAGTTTCCCATTATTGTCATTTCACTGCTACTGCTGCCTGAGAGAGTTTTTTTATTCAACTCGAAGGGACTACCCACTAGAAACAATGCAAACCAGACATTGATAACAGATCACATTCTCTACTAGCAGTCACATAAGCTCAGTTCAGAAGAGTGTTCTTCTGAATTCACATTTGGTTTTCCCTTATTTCCCCTCTGCTTCTCTGCACACAGTTGCCCATCTGCTTTGGTAAAGCCATGGCCTCATTAAAGACAATGGTAAATGTGGTATTGACATCAGTAAAATAAAGAGATACTCTCATCATACAGGATGGCACCGCATGAAAACAGCACGTAGGAAGAAGCATGGGAAAGATAAATCTTTCTGAATAGAAGTTTTTGAGAACAGATACCCCTGTGTGGTGCAAAGCAGACACACACACTGTGATGCTGCTGAAAGATGTATGTTGAGCCAAATAAAGGTTATACAAAAAGGGAAAGAAACCAGTCTGTCAACTCCAAATATTATGCCTTTACAAGAAGGCATAATGAGGAGACACAGGGCTGAAAAAATAGATGAGAATTAAAGTTGGTTGGATATCAGAGATTAATATATCTAGGGAAAGAGTAAAGTGGGATTTGTCCCTTTCTTCATGATTTACAAAGTATTTTTTAAACTGCCAGTTCATGGAGAGAGAAAATACGGCTGAGTTAAGACCTCAAAAGCCTGATGCAGCTGTAGCAGCTCTGATATGATAAGGAAGCTTAACATCCAGACAAAATGTCATTCATCCAGATGGACCTTTGCACATTCTCAAGCTCCTTCATAAACCCCAGGATGTTGGAAGAAGCCAAGTGAAGACACTATCTTGCAAGGGCTGGCTAACAAGCAGCAATGGGCTCACATACCTGTCAAGGGTGCCACCGCGTGGACAGTGAATAATTCCTGATTATCCCAGGCTGAGTTTTGAGATAGAGCAGTGCTCAGCTAGACTGAGCGACAGACGCATGGTTTAACAGTGCTGTATTTTACAGTTTCAGTATTTTAAAATATTTTAATGACCAATATTTTAATTCTATCTCTGCAATTTCACAGCAGATTAGTGGAGTAACTTACAGTGGGTTTTATGTGCAATGACCAGGTTCAATGTCTTTCCCATCTTCCTCAGCCAATATAATCTTCAGAGAGGACAAATAACCCATTGCTGAAATACATGTTAGTTCATTTCTCTAGTCTGGGAAAATCATGTATGTTCTGTGATTGAGACTAAGATGGTGATAGCAACACTCTGTCCTACTGCCTTCATATGTGAGAACAAAAGGTTTCTCCGATGCTATATTAATATAGGTCATGTCAGTGCTAGAGAGATATGAAGATTCATAATGCAAGAGAATAGTAAATGTATGAATCAGAGAAAATAACATACAATTCAACCAACCTAGCATCCACTCAACTATTTTTGCAAAGGAATGGTGCCCTATCTCTGGCAAGAGAAGGAGAAAAGAAAAAATGCAGAGGTGCTATAGAAAGTTTCACCTCAAGAAGAACAGAGCCATCTGAAACTCCTGGTTTGTGAGTGCAATGAAGGAAAACATACAGTGACAAAGCAAGAATTTCTTAATCTAGACTTCAGATTTGAGGACTGGGTGTCATTTACGTAATGTCCAGGAGGAACTATGTATATACAGTCATTGCTACTTTTTCCACCAGCACTTTGAAGGAGCTCACTCCTTCTGATACCTCTTTTGGGATAGGGAATGGTGTAGGGAAAGGGGTCAAGGTCTGAACTGAGGGCAGATATAATTAGTGGAGTGAAATGCAGCAGTTACAAAAATTCTATAGGGAAATGGTATCCCATGGTTTGTAGGTGCCTTCTTAATGCTTTACAGTTTAAGGATTCTAAGTACGAAGTATGGTCTTAAACCACGATAAAACAAACCTTGGTAGTGTCAGTCTGAAAAACCACGTATCTGATCAGTCATGTATGACAAAGGCTTTTTATAATGAATGTTTATGTACATATCTTTCAAAAGAGCTCATCTCCCTTTCAAACACCTACAGGAGAACCAAATTTCCAAAATGCTTCATGCTGTCTGAGACAGCCAGCATTTACTGACATGTACTATTTTAAAAATCTGAGCATTTATGTGGGTTCCAAATGCAACACAAGTTCTTTATCTAAATTCTGGCCATGGAAGTACCATATTTTTGTGGTTCAGATACAGCGGGAGCAGCACGGCTATCCATTACTTCTGCATTCTAATTCTTGCCTAAAAGCAGCATACCCTTGATATTTTAGATGTGTGTTTAAATGGACCTAACGTGCCTCTTGGGAATTTCCTTTTGGAAGTAGATCATGTCACCAAAACTCCTAACATCATGTCTTTATGTTAACCCAGCCTTTCTTCTGGTATCAATAGAGTGACATGGTGAATATTTAGCTGCATCAGTGTTTTCCATTCCTGCTCTTTCTACATATTATCAAGATATTTACTGGACAAGGACAAAAGATTCTTATTCACAAATCTGGCAAGCTCGAGAATTTGAACTACAAACAAAGAGACAAAGCTTGGTGCATTCAAAAAATTAATTGGAAAAATGCCCTGCCTTTCCTTCCATTTCTGAGACTCCTTTTGTGTCATTATCTCTTCACTTTTGGGGTCGGAAGTTTATGACCTATCAATCAACGAAGAATTACGAGTAACTATTACGGACATATTTATTTGAGAACCATGCGTAGTTCCTGGCATCATGTATAGCCTTAGCCTCCCTTTGAGCCTGCTCAATTCTCTCTAAGTATTTTATTCTTGAAAGAATGGCCTACTGTCAAATAAGTCATTTAACCATTGACAGAATGCCTGCTTCTCTGATTTTAAATTTGTAATCTGTGTAGGAATAATTGTTTGATTCAGGCACTTATGTGGGCAGACGGCTTTACCCAATGAATCATTAATGGAGAGTGAATTTTAAACACAAAAATCAGCAGACACACAGCAGAGTTTGGTCTGGTATTTGTTCCTAAAATGACAGATAATTGGCTCTACAGCTTTGGCTCTACAGCCAGTCTTGCCCACAGGACAAGGGGCTCTTGCAGCTCATGGTTTCATTCAGCAACACTTTTCTTCTACATAAATCCTGAGATTAATGCTCTTTCCATAAGCAATGTAGAGTTAATTCCTGAACCTAATGCAAGTCTGGCCATAAATTTCAAGAAGGGTACATTTGCAAGATTGGCATAGGATTATCTGATTCTTTAGCCCAGAAGAGAGTGGAAGGAGAGACATTTGACACAAAATCTCAGATCTAAATAGGAAAGAAAGAATTGACTAAGATACCAGAATGGGATTCAGAAGATCTAGTTTCAGATTTTCTGGATGATCTAAAGAAATAATTTAATTATTTTTACCTTCATAAACCCTCAACGCTCTATTTTACTTTCTTTGTCTGCTTCATTTATGATGGTTAATTAAATCACAAAGGCAAGAATTATTTTTACTCACAGGAGCACAGCACACCCATAGGCATTCCTTGCCCTCATACTAAATAAATAATAGTAACAGATCATAATAAAGATATAAAATTAGATCCCTCTCTCCTCCCATATTTGAATATTCTGAACTCTGGCAAGTTTTAATTTTGGATTTACAGTTTGCAATTCCAACCCAGATCTTGGGGATGACTTGTCATTCCATGAGAAGAGCAGACAAGAGAAATACAACAGCGACTGAAACAAATCATACAGATCATAATGGAAAGACACAGAATGGGGAACAATGGAGAAAAATAAGAGTTCAGGAAGGTAGCAGAAGAAAAAAAAAAAAAGGAAAGAAGTTGTGGAACAAAAAAATAGGAATGGAAACAAACTTCTAAAAAAATCCAGAAATTGGAAAGAAATTTTGAGAACTAAAGGATGGATCTGGAAAAAAAGAGAAATACAGGGTCATCAAGGAATCTTAATTTTTAATTTTGCCTCTATTAAAGTGTCATAAGTGTTGGGTTTTCACAAGAAACAGTAATTTTTTTCATGGGAACCAAAACCCAAAGTGTAGAAGAGGACTTGCCAACACTTTCAGTATTTTGCTATTTTGCTCTACAAAATGAGATATAACACAAAAAGACAAGGGCAACCATAGCATCCCTTATCTCAAGTATCACTATGACCTCTAATCTCCAAATCAGAAATTCTGAATCTCTAATGCCGACCTAAAGGCTGCGAGCCAGAGCTGCAGAAATACACTTATGTGTGTAAAGGTTCAGGTAAGTACCTAGCTACAGTGTCAAAAATACCTCTCTCTATACCTGACTCATACTGACTTCAAAGAAAATTTCAAAATCCAGCTAGTTTCTCTATCTGTTTCTTTACTCTGTGTAAAGAGGCCAGATATGTTTCCTGTGATGGTCAGGCATTTATGGGGTCATAGACACCAAGCAGTGGTTTACTAATAATGCTGCAAACTACACTTTGGTATACAGTTCCCACCCTAGTTTCATACAAACGTGTGTTCTTGAGTGTGGTGGAGAAAAGGTTTTTGCCCATTTAATTCTTAGTGTTGTTTCCTTTCAGTCCACAACTATCCTCTGCTCCCACTGAACCTAATACAAAGCAACTTTGCACTTCTCAGGCAATTGTTGATAGCATAGCACCTGGCAGAGAGTAGGTAAGTGCAGCACATGTAACTTGCAAAGTCAGCGTGCTAGTACACTTTCTAGATTTTACACATTTTGTAAATCATATCTTTTCAAGAATACCAACACTTTTATTCTGTAAATAGTACATTAAGTAATATTTAGCTTTGCTTTCTTAGTTTTTTCTCCCTTTGTTTTACCTCCATGACACTAGCCTTCCTGCCTCATACTCCGTGGCACTACAATTCACTTGGCTGTAACAATCTGTTTGCAACACATGAGGAGAGAGAGAAGATGGGGAAAGGGGGAAAATGAAAGCAGCAGCAAAGCCATGTTGCCTCTTGCGATCACAGAAGGTAGAAGATCAAATATGGACTTTAATAGTAGCAAACTCAGGACCAGACTTAAGAGTTGCAAATTGTGCCAAGTGCCCAGCACACCAATGTGCAGCAACACTCAGAAATTAATCTATGCAAAAGCTGCTAAAAGTGGGGGGAAGTGGGGGGGAACCCACCAGAGTGATAATGCATCATGGAGAGCTGTCACAATAAATGAAAGTACTGGAGCAATTAGCAGACACAGCACTAAGCACTGTGCTGCTTTCCCCATTTTAATTGTACTTCATCTTAGTCAGAAGCTAAATTCAAACTGAACTCTGTTGGATATGGCAGAATTGACTCATTTTGAAGAACACAATGGCCTAACACTTAACTTCTACTTTTCTAACAAAATAAGGAGTATGAGTTTGAGAAAAGAAATGTGTGGAGGAAGAACTGAGAGTAGAGATGGCTTGGAAAAATTTGCTCAGAACAGCGTTCATTTTCTAAAGGAAATCCCTATAAAAATCTACAAAATACCTCACATTGCTCTCTATTAAATGCTTTATTTACATTTACCTCACTTAAGATACTGTTGAGAACTCAGCTGTTACTATGGTCTAGGTATAGGATCATCAGTACTTTTTATTGTTACTCTTGCCTTGTTGGCTGGGAAAGCCCACATCCTCTTGTACCTTTGGCGACTGAACTCTTTGGAGTCTGGCCCCAGTGGGGAAGTCCATGAGTTGACAAAGGTACCTTTCTGGTAGGAAGGCAGCAGTACAAATAAATCCACTGGAGCTCAATGGGCAAGCAACTGAAAGCACCAAACTTGCATTATAGCAATTATGTGCCTAAGCCCTCCCCTATTTCTACCATCATTGTAATTGGCTTTCTTTCATCACTCACATGAGGGCTTTTTTGGTGGTGAAACACATACTTCTGTGTACAGGAATCAGCCTGTCCTAGCATATCACCGAAAGTACAGACACTGGACCTCAGCCAGAAAAAAAGACAAAAATGCATAGCAACAACTGGATAAAATGTTCTGTAATGAGACATAACGTTGTTTTTGAGGTTGCAAATGTTGTGAGACAGAGCTGTTTACTTCATAGTACCTACCACTGGGTATCCTGGCATTTTGTTCTGCCTGTGGGTTTCTTTAGGTGATGTGCAAACGAAGGTGGATTCTTCTGAAGAAAAAGATTCAGTTCCAAATATTTAGAGGAGTTCCTCTGCAAACTGTTCTTCCCAATAGGTATCACTTTGATGAGTAGATACTTTTTACTTTTGTCACAGAATCACAGAATCACCAGGCTTGGAAGGGGGCCTCTGGAGATCATCTAGTCCAACCCCCCTGCCAGAGCAGGTTCACCTAGAGCAGGTTACACAGGATGGCATCCAGGTGGGTTTTGAATGTCTCCAGAGTCGGAGACTCCACCACCTCTCTGGGCAGCCTGTTCCAGTGCTCTGCCACCCTCAAAGTAAAAAAGTTCCTCCTCGTGTTTAGATGAAGCTTCCTATAGTCAAGTTTGTGCCCATTACCTCTTGTCCTGTCACTGGGCACCACTCTGAAAAGACTGGTGCCATCCTCCCGGCACCCTCCCTTTAAGTATTTATAAGCATTGATGAGATCCCCCCTCAGTCTTCTCTTCTCCAGACTGAAAAGTCCCAAGTCCCTCAGCATTTCCTCATAAGAAAGATGTTCTAGTCCCCCGAATCATCTTTGTAGCCCTTTGCTGTACCCTCTCCAGCAGTTCCCTGGCCTTCTTGAACCGGGGAGCCCAGAATGGGACACGGTACTCCAGATGCAGCCTCCCCAGGGCAGAGTAGAGGGGGAAGATAACCTCCCTCGACCTGCTTGCCACGTT
>VYXH01007144.1:21049-58283 GCA_013397275.1 Burhinus bistriatus | reverse complement strand
TGAGGGCTGGCCTGAGCAGTAAAGACTGAAGCAAAGAAGGCATTCAGGAATTCCGCCTTCTCTGCATCATCCGTCACCATGGCCCCTGTCTCATTCAACAGCGGGCCCACATTTTCTCTAGTTTTCCTTTTGCCTCCGATGTACTTGAAGAAACCCTTCCTGCTGACCTTGACATCTCTTGCCGGATTTAATTCCAAGGAAGCCTTGGCTTTCCTTGTTTCATCCCTGCATACTCTGATGGCATTCTTGTAATCTTTTAAGTGGTCAGTCCCTTCTTCCACAGACTGTAAACTTCCTTCTTCCACTTGAGCTTTTTCAGAAGCTCCCTGCTCAACTATGCAGGTCTCCTGTTTCCCTTGACTGATTTCTTACTCTTAGGGATGCACGGATCCTGAGCTTGGAGGAAGTGATACTTGAATATCAACCAACTCTCTTGAGCCCCCTCCACCCTCTAGAGTCCTAACCCATGGGATTTCTCCAAGGAGTTTCTTGAAGAGATCAAAGTTAGCCCTCCTGAAGTCCAAGGCTGCAATCCTGCTTGTCGTTTTATGCATGCTACACATTGTCATGTGACACTGATTTGTTGCAATTTTTAAATCCAAGAGTAACAATTCTTCTTGACACTACATTCTACTTTTTTTTAGTTTTCAATGAGCTTTAATAACAGAGGAGCAAAGGGAAAAGACAGAATTTTTTGGCAGTCTCTGATTTCTCACACAAAACAATTAACTGTTCTGGTATCCAGAGATGTCAGCAAAGATAATTTCACTTATTTTCGCACAAAGCTGGCAGAATTACCATTAGCTCTAGCAAGTTTAAAAAAAAAAAAAAAAAGTACTGATACAAGACGCCGCACTGAATAGCTATTAGGTATGTAGATAATTTTAAATGTTTACATACACATCATAATGTTTGCTCAGGAATACATGAAATGAAAGAGTGACCAAGAGTCAGAACTTGGGATGTCTGCTGTGAAGTCCATGACCTTACATCTTATGAATATTTTAAACCCTTCTTGCTATCTTTTTCTTTATACTTCTTTGCCATTACCAGAGCTTATTGTGTAACTAGCCCAATAACCTCATCATCCTCTCTCAGCTGAGAAATCTGGGTTGAAATATCGTGCCCAACAGTATACTGCATATACTATCCAGCTCAGTATGTAAAATATTCTGGTGTGATTCAGGATCAGAGGCACTTTTCCTCCTATGAGCATTGGAAACTAGTTTTAGAGATTATTTTTTTTTTCCATGACTCTGCATGCTTATACTAATGAGTCTGGTACTTATGCACCTAGACTGAGAGCAAACATCTCTAGTCTTACAGTGAGAAATACTCAGCTCAGCAGAAATAAAAGTGCAATGAACACAGGAGTGGGAAAATTGGAAATGCATCGTATGCAACATACACCTCTACAAATTTGCAATAAATAGGGATTATAAGTACAGCATTCTGTCTTCATGTTATGAGGAGGACATGGGAAACCACCACATCTCCCATAGCACACAGCCAACACTTCATCCAAAGAGAACATTTCAGCTTAACAAGTTTCTGTCCACTGGAGACACGTAACTGTGGTCTGTGCATTCTCAGTCATTCCCTGACAAAAAAACCCTCCTCATTTGTCTATGAGGCACATTACTAACAACTGCCTATCTGGTTATGAAGAGCAGCTGTGTTTCAGCTTTGCAAAGACTTTGCACTGCCTTAGTACTCTTGGGTGTGTGACAGACCATTAAAGGAGAGAGTGGTTCTGTTTATGCACATTGTCTCTTCAGAACAAAGCAGCTGCAATAATGACAAAGACCAAAGTCCTACAGAAAAGCAACGTGGCTAGAACTGTTGTCAACACAGTTGGATTCTAATCCTCAGCCTGCCATCATTCATGTGTATAATCTTTGGATCATCACTTCATCCTCATGCACTACTTAGAATGCAAGATCTGCAGGATGAAGACCTACTCCCATTTTACATTTCACAATTCCTGGTGCCAGAGGCCACTTAGGGACTCCAGATCTTCTATAACCGAAACAGTAATAGTACACAGCTCCTATACAAACCTTCACAGCTATATATCAAAAGAACAGTAACAAGTGTCTCATTTTACAGCTATGCGTTGATCATACAATAAAGATTTCACTACTCACAGAAAGCTGTATTTCTCATTTTATTGTAACTCATAAGAAAATCTATTCACATATAATCCTCCTGTATGTAATCTACAAATGCAGTGTGTATTGTAAGTATGGTAGAATATTTAGAATCAAAATACTGTGTTTCAGCAGATTATTTCTCCTTGCTTCCCATGCAGCCTGAAGAACACTCCTAATATGTGAGTTATGCTGGGACTCGGCCACATACAGTCTGCTTTCATTAATCATTATCATTGTGCTGCTTCAGGCCTTGGGAAGCCTTGAGGATTTCATAAATAAATTACTTCATGGAACCATACCTCTTTTAAAACAAACTCTAGCAAACATACCACAGAAATAATTAAAATGTATAAAACTTGCCTTATGCTGCAGGCCAGGTCTCCAGAACTGCTGCATGTACTCAGTTCTGCCCAGTCAACAAAGGCAACCAAAAGCTTCTGCAAGTGAACAAGCTCAAACTGATTTACTTCTGCTACAGAACTCTTTCTTCTGTGTTGCATAGATCCATTAGAGTTGATTAAATGGTATGTAACCTTTAAACTGTGGTTCTGAATGTGCTCACAGAGATTACAGGAGGCAATGACATTACTTGCATAAAAAAGTGTGGCAGCCTTCCTCTGTTTACTATGACCTGCTGGTACTGATGGGCTAATTTTCTGCTGAAACAAGGAAGTAAGACATGGGTGTGAGTCATTTGGGTATGCCTAAGATAGGAAGAAAAACTTACAATAACTGTTGCATGCTAAAATGGCATTATGTTAGAAATACTACAGAAAACTAGTGTCCAGATATTAAGCTTAAAAAGAACCAGCAACGTGACAGAGAGAAAAAAGGAGTCATCAAACTTGAAACAAAAAATGATGCTAGAACATGGTCATAAAAAAGTCTTAAATCTTACGGAGCAGTAAAAAGAAAATCCATGATGGGGGGTAGAAGAGCAGGATGGGAGCATTTGCTTTGCTTTTCATTCCACACTACAAATCCCGAAACAGTACTCTCCATTGACAAAGAAACATTCTATTGCCAGGAAAAGACTAACCTGTGTCACAAAAAACATTGGTAGGTTACATCCTTCTCAAAGCAAAAAGTGTCACATGATGTTGGAGCTCTTTTGGCTTTTTGAAGGAGAGGTATCTCTTAGAAAAGTGTGAACACATAAATCCCAGCCTTACAGGGGAAACCACTTTGGGGAGATTGTGATAAACTATGAGACAAACTATGAAGCAAGACTGCTAATCTTAATTTCTTATTTTGCACATTTGAGGGATGAACTTTCTGTCCCATAGAGAATACCAGATAGTACAAAAGTAAGCACAAATAGATACTCTGAATGCATTCCATAAAATGGAGAACTGCTTCATGTCTCAGAGTGTTTTGAGGCACCTGGCTTGATCACAGCAGTCTTGCAATCAGGAAGCTGAATCCATGAACCCTGAAAAGGTAATTGCAAGTCCATCTCTTTTCGTTCTCTGCTCACACAAATGAACTGTGGAACAATAGAAGTTGCCAGCTATTTAAAAACCAATGACCTCTCCATAAGGTGCAGTGACTTTAAACTCTTGCCTAAAATCTGCAGCCGAGAGAAAATGAAGAAAACTGGAACATCCCTATAATCCAATCTACCAAATGCAGCCTGCAAATCCATAGCAAAGAAAAGTATTTTTAAGCCAGATACATCTGATAGTTCAGACGGCCAGACAGGTCTCATGACAGCTCTTTTATTGAGGAGGACTATAAGGGATTTGAAAAATAGCCTATAATTAAAAAAAAAAAAAATTACATAACTTCATAATATGAGAACAGACCCTGGGGTCTTCAGTCAGTTTTTGTTCATTGAATCCAATGTGAATGCGCCCAACAAAGTTGTATAAGAATTTCACAGTTAGCTATATAAGACCCTCACAGTTTAACCTTTACAGTTTATCTTCAATATTTAATTCAACTCCCTTTCAATTTCAGAACCCAACTGGTAGAACTGATCTACATTCCTCTGCCAAAACAAAGGCATTCATTCTGCTGGAATGATTGTTTTAGTCTGCGGTTTCCTTTCTTTCCATGAATATGTTGTTTATAGTAACGAACAGAACCCAGTTCCAAATGAAAAGTTGAGCTTCAGTATTGAAGTTGAAAATATTTTAGAATATAATAAATTTCCTTTTTTAAAGGGTTGCAGGGTTGGCTTTGGTTTTTTTTCTGAAAGTCAAAAGCACTGAAGGGATGATCCATGGAATCACACTGAATCCATACTGTAACTTTAAAATGAGTACAGTCACAAAAAAACCTCCAGATTTCCCACAGAAAATAACTGCTGTCAATAAACTAGTTGTACTATATAGTTCTGCTCACCAGTCAAGCTTTCAGTACACACAGTTGTTATCAAAGACATAAGCATCTCAATTCGATATATAATATCCATTCTATAGTGCAATTCACATAGGTAGGCATAGCCTACATCTGGGTTTCTCCTGGATATTCTTTTCCCATGGAAATGGAAAATTTTGGATATTTGTCTTAGATTTCTAAATGCTTGGCAGTAGCAACACCAAAGCTGTAGCTTCAACCCTGTTGCCAGACGTCTGGAAATCCAGACATGTAGACAACATGAGTTCATATCAATTCTACTGTACATGCACAAGGGGTCCAAAAGCAATCAGGTTTCTCTCAGTCAAACAATTTGTACAGAGCATGAACAGGTGGTCTGATTTTTTAGGAAGCACTGGACACACTGATCATACTTTACATTGTGAGTGCTTATACATTTCTGCTGGTATTGTAATAGGTCATGGTACACTTGGTAAGTGAAGACACGTGCTTTAATTCATTATGACACTTGAGTATAGCTTCATTTTTAAACCCATCATTTTACATATTCATCCCTTTTCTAGGTTTTAGTGAAACATGTTAACCAGCTTTTCTTTTGAGAGATTTTAAACTAAATTTTCTGCCAGGTTCCAACATTTTATACCCACTTTTGCAGATATAACTGATTACCATGTTCAATTTGTCTTTTGCAAATGCATGGTTTTTTTCACTGATGCCGGCTGGGTACGCATACAAGATGATGAGAACAAAATTGTAAGCCAGGTGGAGAAATGTGGCTATCAAGCAAAAGAAATGGTCTCCACTTAACTTAATTTAGATTTGGAAATCAGGCTTGAGGCTGTAAATTCTATTTTTTGCAAATACAAGTAATATTTCCAGAAAAACTCCACAAGTTAGTCATCCAAAATTGATGCTGTACGAATGGGAGCCTCATAAAGCATAGCCTGCTATCTCTTTGAAGTCAGTCGGAAGGGAGGAAGCATCCTGTGCAAACAGAACAGCATTCCAAAGATTTTTTGAGGGGGGAAATGGAAACTAGGACTGAACAGACAGGACAGAATCTTAAACAAAAGCATGTTTAAGTATCATATAACAAGGAATATACAATATTAATTTTTTTTTCTTGTCTTGTGCCTGCTCTGTGCACTTTGGTGTACATTTATGAAACAATGAACAATAACGTGATTGTTATTTTTATTCTTTTTAGCCTTAGTTAACATTGATTATGATCTGTAAGGATAGTAACTCCTTGTCTTGAATGAGATGAGGACAGCCACAAAATCAGAGAACCCCCGGACTAAAATAGCCCCTACCAACATAGTATGAAGTATGAGCAAGAAGAGCAAGATGAGCAAGAAGAGTGAAGGTTAAGCTTGCTCAGCAGAAGCCAGAGAGACAATGAAATTTATTTTAACAGGGCATCCTTCCTTATCCCAAGTATTACACAATGGTTCACAGAGGTCCAGCATTTAAATGACACTGGCAGAGGACTGCTTCCTAGGGATTGTCAGGCAGAGGAATAGGCAGCATTTGAAATGAGTAAAATAATAGTAAGAGAAAGCTCTTCCATGAAGCTAGTGTGGATAAACCTCTACATGAAAGAGAGAAGTGAGGAAGCAAAGAAAATAATGAAGAAATTCAGACAACTGGGGAGGGGGAGGCATTACCTGTCAGAAGCTTTGAAAGAAAGGGATGGAATGCCAACCTTAAGGTATTTTAAGGCAGAGGATGATGAGTCCACTCTGACTGAGCTCTCTGAAGTGGGAAAGCATGCTACCAACCACATTTGGGGCAGATGATGCTAAGAATGTAGAAGAAACATTGCTGACTGAATTGCAGTATATTCAAACAAACAGGCTAAACTGTATTTTATCACCATGTGACAAAGGCTGTAATAGACAAACTTATGTTCAGGAAGCAGCTTTGAGGAAAATAAATTTCTGCATCCAAGCTGTAATACACCTTCCTAAGAAGTTATGACTGATAAAAGGTCACAAAAAAGGATTACAGTCTTAATGACAAAACAGGAAAATAGGAAAAGGAAATCTACTATCCACAGATCAGAAGCAATATCCTCTTTCAAGTGGAACTATCTGGGCTTGATCTGGGCCTCATTTACATCCCCAGTAATTGCATGTGCAAGCAGAGTTGTACAGATACAGAAATAAGAGGATAATATGTCTTATTTCAATTACTTAAGGGCTTAAAATTGTTAGGGTTGGGGTTTTTTAACTTTCCTGATCCAATAGATTGCATGAATGGCACGTGAAATACAGCTAGCTCAAATAGATCTTATAGATACACATGACATTATGGATGTGAGTAATCCCACTGAAGTCAATGCAGTTATTCATGTGTGTAAATTTAAGCATATCCTTTGCCAGGAGTAGAGCCTGGGTTGCAAGCAAAGAAAATTGATCAAAGCAATTTAAAAAAGTAAGTTTCTGTGTTTTAATATAATGATGCGTTTCCAGGGTGTATATACCTGATCAGTTTGATCAAATAGTGATCTTTATGTAAAGTCCGGTGTATTTTAAATCTAACACCTTGCCATTCCTAAAATCACAATAGGATCTCAGTTAGTGAGTTCTTAAATACAAATACTAGGCACACAAGCAACAGTATTCCCTATTGATGTCAATGCCTATTTATTTAAAACAAGTTTTGAAAATTGAACAATTTGTTCCTTCAGATTTCTGTTGTCCAGAGAATACAGAAAAAGACAATACAGATCAGCCATTCAAAGTCCATGATTCTCTCAGTATCTAATTGCCTAGGACACCACCACAAAATACTAATTTTTTCTACTAACCATTCAGAACCTAATTTGACTGACACAATGTTTTACCCCTGAATCATATCATTTTTATCATCATTATTTTCATACCAGCGCAAAACATCAGATATCAACAAAGAAGCAAAGAAGGAATGCTTCCAAGAAGAGAATAAAGACTGATTCAGAGTGGAGGGGGTTTTAGACCGGCCCTGTTCAGAGCCTTGTGAGCAATCATTTTGTGTTAGTAACATGAAAAACTGTTAAAGGTCAGATTGGTTGTCAAATGTCAGTTATATTCATTCCATTGGACCAGTTCCTCAGGTTCTTGACTCACTCTTTATTCTAGCAAAACCAAAGTCCCACGAGGGAGGAAAAATTGTGTTTGCAGCTTAAATGTCGGACTGAGACTCAAGAACTGGTTTCAGCTCACTCCTTCACAAACAGAATTCCTGTCCTGTTTTGGGGGAATCACTTGCCACGCATCTCCATGTACAACCAGCAACAATAATAGATCTTCTCCTGAGTTCCTGTTAGGTACCTGTGTAGCTCAAGCTTAGTCATATGTGTCAATATAAAGCAATATAGAAAATAAGAATATCCATGGTGAAGTCATTCATATAGGAGGGAATACCAACAAAGTACCACTGCCTTGGCATCTGCTACTGCCATTGGCAGAGATCAGATACTGGCACTGATGGGCATTTGAGCTGACACAGTACAGCTGTTCATATGTTCTTCTGTTTCTACAAGTTCTTAAAAATGTATGTTTAATTTTTGGTTTTAAATTCTCATCATTGACCTGACAATGCACTGAGCAACTCCTACAAACAGATGAGCTTACCTCCCAGCAGGTTCATCAAGACCTGAAGACTTTCGTGTCCTCTACAAGTCACTTCCAAATTAACCTCCTGATTAACTAAAATCACACTGAGAAAACAGAAATGGACAAAAATTCAGGTCCGTAAAAGGTGATGGTGACTTATGGGAAATACCACATCACACTTTCAAAAAGGAAAATATATGAAAACACTAATTCTGATTTTCCTGATTTTATCAAGGCCGCTGAAATTATATTTGTTTTATATGAGACCACAACTAGAATCAGGTCCTAATAATTATTAATGGAAAACCACCTGATGTGTACCTTTATTGCCCCTAACAGAGGTCCATAAGTGACCTGACTGAAGTTTAAAAAACCCACAGTATTTTAGGTTTCATGTTTGAATTCATCATTCAAGTTCTTTCATACAGTGAGCCTGGTCAGGATAAGAAATGTACACCAAAATCTGAGACACCTGAAGAAGAAAAGCATCCACTCTACAGCTAAATAAATCCAAAATAGTCCCATCACCACTAACTGGTAGATTGCCTTCTTTAGTGAAATTATTGCTATTGTGTTTCCCATGGAGAACTCAAAGTAAGAACCAGATGTCTCTTTCTTTTCTGTAAATTCAACCTAACTGAAGTGACAGATGAATAACAGCAAAGGAGCTATTCTGAGAACTCTCATGTACAATGTATGGAAACCACTTCCTTTGCTTGCAGGTGTTTGCATTGCTTTCTCACATGGACTACGACCGATAATTATGCCACTGTGAAAAAAAAGATGAACAAAAGCACACAGTCCTCACAGACCCCAAAGTACAATTTTAAAGCTAAGAAAAACTTTTATTACAGATGTCTCCAATGAAATCACTGGAATTTTGACACTGTTACACCAATAAAGTTAGCACAGAACTACCACTACCACTAATATTTAGCAGGTGTGAAGTGTAAAAAGATTAAATATGACAAAAGATAAATATGTATACTTCAATAGCAAGTTTCCAAATTTCATTCGACGCTGCTTCATTCTTCCTTCTTCTTGTACTTGAGCTATAACCATAAAGTGTAAACATTTTACATGGCAGTCAGCAGGCGTGCTGATCATTGATGTCAGGGACAAGTTGCTAAGCCCAAAGTGAATTAGTCACCCAAGGGAAAGATGTGTGGGGTTGGTTACCTTACTCATAAACTCGATAAGAAAATGTGCAACAAAATTAAGAATTGAGGAAGTAAAGAAATTATGTAGTCTGTTATAGACGTCTGCCTCCTCAAAGAGTGGGCCTTTTGAAGAGAAAGAAATAGATAACCTCGGGAGAAAACACCACGGGGGGGTTTTCTGCTTTTGTAGATATTCTAAGGGCATATGATTAGGAGTTTGTTGTCCCCAAAATCCTTGTTTGTGTAGTAGACCAGATGTCACCAAAAATATCTGCTCTGTTCATAGACTGTACTGTATGTCACTCTCTCATATGCTGCTGAGTTTGACATTGATTCAACAACCCAGCAACAGATGGTTGAGTTCTATGCTTCGAGTGTGCTAGTTTAATTCTTTTACTAGGACGTATTGGGGCAATTCTTCTCTGCATTTTATTTAGCTAGAAAATAAAATCATTCACTGCAGAACTATTTAAAATACCAAGGATAGAAGAGATTGGTTATGAGATTTTTATTTTTTTTTTAATTCTCAGAATTTATTACAGTTTTTCTTTTTATTTAAACCTAGCAGACAAAATTCATTGTGGCGCTACCCTTCCAAGGACTAGAATTTATTTTTGGAGTGTAAAGCAACCTGCAAATTTATGGGTGCTATATAAATAAATCATCCAGTACTATATTTGTAACTCCAAGCATGTTGGCTTTTTCAAGTCCACAGATGAATCTGGAGTTGGGCCCAGGGTTTTTGGAACAACAACTTACATATTGTTGCATTAGTGCAAGATAATTCTATGGGTACAAAGACATTGAAAACTCAAAAAATCCTTGAGCACAGTAGTGGCTGAGGCATTTAGTATGGATGGAAATACCTCTTTCCTGAACAATGTGTTCTGGGTTTGAGGTTTTTTTTTTGTTTGGGGTTTGGTTTGGTTTGTTTTTTATTCTGTTGCAATTGCCAAAGGGTTTTAGGATATCGCAAGAGGTCTCTGTTTACAGCAAATCATCCCTTTCTGCAGAATACTGGCATAAGTTAGATATTTAGATTTTATTTTTTGAGTTCTATGAGGCAGCAGTCTGATGGCTTGTCAAAGGATTTAAAAAGTTCAGCATTAAGGTTCTTAACTGCAAATACTGACAAAATTGTGATCTTTGTTGTTCCAATTTGAAGGAAGAGACAAATTTGTTGGGTTTTTTTTTTTGACCAGATCTTCATGCCACAGAATCTTCTGCATGCTGTTTGCACAGTTTAGCCTTTAAACAACACGTTAATTAAGGTTTCTCCTGATGGAAGGCCAAGTTTTCATCTAATCTTACTTCAACAGAGTTCAGTAGAGTTACTCCAGAAAATATTTTAGCCCATGAACTTCTAATTAGCCACCTACCAAGAGACCCCTTTCTCTATGCATATGTTTATTTCTAAGAAAACCCAGTAAGGCATTACCTCAACATAATAGGTATTCTACACTATGAAACACTCTTTGCAGTAGATTAACCACTATTGGAAAAGAATTGAGATAGATAATGTAGCTCATGCATATCAGACGTGATTAGGAGCCAAACAAAAGGCTTTCAGAACAAAATATATACAACTCAGCCACAGCCAGGAAGAAGTGCTACCATTGCAGAAAAGAGGATGAACACTAATGGAAGAGGAAAACAGGATTTCATGACAAGTCTGAATCTCTCCAGGACACTAAAACAGGTTATAAGAATTTAAAAAAAGAAAGGGTTAACAAAAGATTAGGATTTTGGAAGCCTTAGGCCTTGCAATGCCAGCTGTGACTTGTGCATCTCCATTGGTTACTTTCATTAACTGCATTGCACTGAAGCCACCACATCCTTGTTGTATGACCTTAGGGATTTTCCTAAGAATCATTTAAGAACAATTCTGCTGGAATGATCCATTTTGGCATGAATGCATTTATGGAGAGGTAAGAATTTAGATTTCTCTCCTTCATTAATTTCACCAACAAAATGGAAAACCTTACTTCATGGAGATATCAAGGGGCTAAATGAATTGACACTGATGCCAACAAATGCTGAGAACCTGATTCTTTAATAATTTACTGTAGTGTAAAGCAGAGATAAATACAATAGAGTTTCAGTGATATAAAAGTCTTCTTGGTATTTTTACAAGAACTAAGCAATGATACGTGAAAAAGTCAGTAAGAGATAGTTACTAGCACTGTAAGAGACCTTCTAAGTCCCTTTCCTCTTGTTCTAGACACAAAATGCTGAGTTTATTTTATTTATTTATTTATATATTTCCCTTCCAGAGTACACAGATGAAGGACCAAGAGTGCTTTCTGCTGAGCTATGAATTTCTCAGAAATTAATTTCCTCCTTTCTGCAACGTTCACTGACCCAAGAGTTGCCAAGTTTTTTCTGGCAGATAATGTTGTTAAGTACTGTAAGTCAGTATTTCTGTACAAGGTTACTATCATAACATGCTTTTCTAAAATGTTTGCCAGTGCCTTGATACAATTCTGCCCAGTTCTTTTAAGGAAAAAGACCTATCAATGTTTTTGTAACAGTAAGAATTGACTCAACAGAAATTCAAGACTTAATCCTAGAAATTTTACTCACACTAATATTCTTATTGTCTTTAAAGAGAGTGTCCATATAAGTCCCAATGAGCTAAGAATGCTTTACGCTTTGTCAGTTTGAGTGTTTGGAAGACCTAGGATTCAAATCCCAATTTTGCCACAGATTTCCTCTGTGACTGAAATACATCTATTAGGGCCAGCGACACAAGGTACTATGGTATTTAAACAGTGAATAAGGGAGGGAAGTATTTCTCTTAACTAGTCCCATCAAATAGTCAAAGAACAGAAATAAGAACATCCGAAGAAAGAGTCACCTCAGATAAGGCATCTCTGACAGTAATCCCAGGGATGCTTTAAACTATCACTGTTCCCAGATCTCTGCCCTTCACCTTAAGAAACCATTCTGAAAGTAAGGACACCACCTTATCCACCTCTGTTCATAGCCTGGTATATCAGTGCAGAGTAAAGTGGTTTTTTGTTTCCAGTCAATTTCTGCATGGTAGCTTTGGGCTACCAAACAGAAAGAGAGCTGGGAAAAAAATGTCTAAAATGTCCCTAGTAAGAGTCACTAGAAAACTCAGAAGTAAAACTAGAAAAGTAGTCAGTATACCTGAGAGTGTACACGTTTCTGTGCCTCATTTCTATAAGACAGAGGTGACTGGCCCTCTGTCTCACAGGGGTTGTATAAATATAAAATGTTGAAGAGGGCAAGGTGCTGCATAATATAGTAATGATAGCTGCAGGAACATCACAGTCCTTATTTTTTCCATTTAGAATTCTATTATTGGCAAAGTATACAAAGTATTTTTCTTTTTAAAAAGCTGTCTTAGAAGAAAATGCATAAAGTATTAAGCTTTTTCCAAAGTACTTATAACTGAAAAAAAAGAATTCCAACTAGCTGTAGTCAGCTGAGGGCTACCTTTGGCATGGCTCTTCCGCTCATGTACTAGCAGCAGACAATCTCTAGGTACAAACACAGTAGCTCAAGCAAAGTTGACTGCCTTCTAGAAAACATGAATCATCCTAAAAAGATCACAAATGCTTTGGCCCACTGAAAAATATCTTTTTCATGCTAACTTACCCATTATCTGTGAACTCTTTGAGATAATGTTCCCCTTTCAACCAAATCAGATTATCCACCTGGATCTGAAATCCCTTCTGTATTATAATTATTGCTTGAAGATTAACATACATTGTATTTTAGCCTTAACAAAGGGCTTTGTGAAGATTTTCAAGTAGGTTGTACGAACAGAGATATAAGTAACTACACACACAATTTGCTTGCATTTCTTTGTGTTACTTTGTCTCCAAGGCCAAATGGCTCTTTTATGAGAAAAAAATCTTTCAAAAATCTGGACATTTCCATCACTGTTTCTCTGCCATGATTCTTTCAGGGGAATACCCAAAGCATGAAAGCCATAAGCTACACAGAACTTTGGGGCTCCAGCAAGGTAAAGGGCTTCTGCCTATACATTCCATGCTTCTATAAAGAAAGCTTTTCACAAGCTTCAGTGTACCATGTTACTGGGAAACAAAAAGCAGGAAAGGATCCTACATTTCCTCAGACCACAGCGTTCTATTTTCTCCTAAGTACATGTGGATGATAGATGGGCTTCTACAGGAAGGAGGAAGATGAAGAGGAAGACTGATGATGCAGGCATTGTCATAAATTCATGTAAAAGGTTATCTATATTGTCTAATTTGGTGTATTATGTTAGGAAGCAATGTCAAGACTCCAGGTTTCCTACATTGCTTTCTTGAAGCTCCACTTGTTAGGTTAGAAACCCTAAAATGTGAGTCTGTTTTGCCCAACTGACTACATAGTAATCTGTGTTCTTCTCTTTCCCATGTCAGATACCAGAAATGAGATGAAGTGGGTAGCCCAACATGCTAATATCCCAAAAATAATCAAGGGCAACTCATTTAAATTCATTCTCTTTGCAAAAATAGCTTGTGGAAGTACTACATGTTCCCTGGAACTCTGGACAAAGATCGGACATCTCCAATACAGTTCAGCCTTCTTTTCAAGCTTTAAAAAATAAACGTTGCTATTATCTTCTGGGTTATTGGATATGTCAAGACATTATATGGCCCATAAATCAGAGGATAATTCTGAATTGGTTGATATTACAAATAAAATAATTCTCTACCTCCTTGTCACATAAAATGGACCTAAAATATTTTAAGGAAGCAAAGACAACATAACACATTGCCTGGAGACCTGCAGGTAAACCACTGTTTCTAAATAATTTCAATTTCTAGACAACACATTTTCAGTATCTACAGTAATTCTCAGGCTGCATTCATCTGTTTCAAGAATTCTTGTACTCACTTTCAGTTTAAAGCTCAAACTCCCTGTCCTTCCTGTAGGCAGTGTTGCTTCTGGCTCAGTGTCATACTATCTTACTCAAAACCAGAATCAGATGTGAAAAACAACTCAGTAATTAACCAGCAATTTGTATAAGAGGTAAAATACCTTCATAGTAGGGGTATAATGGAATCATTATTGAAAGCTGTCTAAAAGCACTACATGAAAATAGAGAGAAAGATATTTGACCTCAACTACACCAGTTTCACAAATAAAGCCTTAATAACAGCTTGCAA
This sequence comes from Burhinus bistriatus, assembly GCA_013397275.1. Lineage (NCBI taxonomy): Eukaryota > Metazoa > Chordata > Aves > Charadriiformes > Burhinidae > Burhinus > Burhinus bistriatus. Next base: position 43,902 of record VYXH01007144.1, on the reverse strand, counting down.
TCACACTTGGCTAGGCATTATTTCCCAGACGCGCAAGGTCTGCATTACAGGGCCAGAAGCAACAGACTCACTCTGCCAGCTGCCGTGATGGCACAGGGTAGGGCAGCTTGTTACTCTGTCAGAAGTTGTTTTGTGCGTGTTGTAAAAGCTTCTATACATCTGATTCTTCAAGAAAACATTCACTGTATATAAGCAAGAAGGTAGGGAGTTTTCCCCATTTCTGAAACATTGTTTAAAGTTAATTTTTGAAGGTTGAAGAGAGAAATCAAATTATCTTTTACTCAAAGAAAAAGAAGACTCAAAGGGTAGTCTTTTAAAGACATGACTGGAAAAAAACAGTTGAATGCTTTCCACCCAAAGGCAACATAAGCGAATGCATTCAATGTTATGTGTACATCTTCATCCATCAGCACTGCACACTGTGTATCACTGTGCAGTTCTGAATTGTAAAACAAGCAGACAATGCTAAAAGGTTGTGCTTCTTTTCTGTACCAGTCCTTGTCTAGATCCTCAGCTGTTCAAATTTTCACAAGGTGAAAGCAGAAACTGGAAAGCTGGCCTACCAGTTCTATAATCAAAGACTGGCTAAGACTGCCTATTATTTGTGTCAGTAAAAGACTTAAAGTCAACATTACTGTTCAAATGTTCATATGGTTAGTCTAATCATATGATCACTGCCACGTTTTAGAGACTGACTTTCTTGTGTTTATGCCTTTCTGCCCTCATGTAGTGTCTGCTATTTCATCTTTTCTAACAGGTATGACATTGGTCACACTTTTAGCAAAAGGCACAGCTTTATTTGAATTGACTCTCCAAAGGTTTGGAAATGAATAATCATATTTTAGCAACTGACTAAAACTTTATACAGCTTCTCTGAACATCTTCAGTTTTGATAGTTTATCCAAGTTTCTCATATATTGGCTTACCTCATGAGATTTGTAGGATCCCTCATTTCTGAACTTTCTGGAGATAAGACTGTCTTTCAGCACACTGGCATTGCTGAGTCTGATCCTGGATAGCACCCAGACTTTTAGAGGAGCAGTCTATGTTGGACATATTTTGCAATAGCTTCTTAAACATTCAGAGGGAAATCAGCAATATTTCCTGTTGCAAAGTGATAAGATGAGGGTCTTAGTTTTTCTGACACGTATCATCTGGTTCTTCAGTCTGCTCCTAGCAATAAGCAAGTAAGGCAGCAGTCAAACTCTTCAGAAACACACTGCTGTTTTCAGTAGTTTTTATGATTTCTGATTTCCCACTGACACTCTTTTCAGATCACATACGGTGTTCACACCTCTTCAATACCTTAGAAAAACTGAGTGAGAGAGATCTAGTAGAGTTGAAAAGCTTGTACTTTAATCTTTCTAACTAGGGAAAATCACAGATAAAAATGTCAGGATGTAATTCCAGGATTGTCTGCTGTAGAGTTTCCCTGCAACTTTGTCATGTGGGACTGGCCACTGTCAGAGGTATGTATTGGACTAGATAGCCAATAGCTATCACAATATAATAGTACACTTCCAGTCTTAGCATTAGAATTAATTTATTTGTAGTTTCATCTGATATGCTGTCCCCTCACATTATAATAAACTTCAAAACTTTTAGCTGCTACAGGAAAAGTAAGTTTGTCCTCTAGAGTTAGCAACTGTATTTGTACAGTAACTGAGGTTGGTGCACCATTTAACACCAGTTTCTCCACTGCCACAGAAAACAATACTGATGGGTGAGTCATATCTGGGCTTTGAAGCTTAAGTTTCTGCTTAAATTCTTCAGAACCAGGGAACTTGAAGCAATAGTTTTGCAGATTTTGGCAAAAGTAGTATGGATGTTCCATCCTGAAATCTGTAGCCAAAGAAAGGAATCTTGCCTTACTTTTAGTGCATCTTCTATTTATAGTCTTCAGACTGAAGATGCAGAGGAAGCAAGTTGCGGAGGAATGGTTCTCATACAAAAGGACTATTGTACCACTGCAGAATTTCATGTGACCCAATTCAGAGCACAAAGCATCAGGAAAGAGCAAAGACAGCTGAGATGGCAAATTCACAATCTGAACACTTCGGAGATTCTCCTGAAGGTAAAAGAAAGAATAAGACAGAACGAATGAGAGAAAAAGACAATGAATGAAAATACCCTGAAATTGTTTGATTGAGTCCTAATAATGAAGCATTAAGATACATCTTCAGTTAAACTAGGAATACATGTTGAAGAATCCCATTTTAGTTGTTCACAGCAGCTGAATGCCGAAATCCGTAAGTACAACCAAGTTTATGTAATAACATATATAATGTTTGTTATTTAGTCAACAGTCAGATATGATAGTTTTATTCTATGATGATATCAAATAGTACAAATCACATTTCATTACAAACACTGCTAGAATGTGGAAATCCAGTAAGAATTATCCAAGTATAAATAAATACTGTGAATGGAACAATTAGAAGAGCTGCATATCCCTAAGCTTCTCCACATCAAAAATACAGTAGACATCTGTTTGTATTTGAACACACACTGAAAGCAGATCCTTAAAGATTCACAGATTTTGCAAGTATATCCATTTGCAGCTATATCAGCTTTCAGACTGTAATGTTTATTGTGTGTATAAATCTGATAGAGACGCACTTAAAAACAACGATGAGACAAAACTGAGGCACATACTACTCACCTGCCTCTGACCTCAGTGGGAGCTTTGCTGGAGTAAAGATGAAGCATTTAAAGATATAAGCCAGTTTGTGTCTGAAGATACCTTCATGTCATCTATGCATGTCTTTCAGATAACAAGGTTCTCTCAAAGATTTTACAGATTTTTAAAAGGCTTTAAAATGTTGGCCCATTGCATATCTGATAGATATGATAGATAACTGCATACCATCTTAGCATTTACTGTCTTTGAAGTGATCTGCAGAGCCTAAGATAATAAAGTGGGTGGCTTAAGAAGAAAGAATACCAAAAAAAAGATTTAAATTTTTTGTGTGTCAGAGAGTCCTTTAGCTATAATGCAACATACATGTACTTCTCTAACTGTACCTAGTTTACACTTCCTTTTGGAACACAATATTATTCTGCAATTTATCAAGGACATCAGAAAGGCTACATGTAAAACTGAGTCATAAGCACTTCCCCAAACACAACACCATAAAGGATCTTATGATATCAGAATTACAATGTAGTGGACAGTACTCTGTGGTGTCTCCAAAGAAAACCACAAAACTTGTAACATCTGTAGTCTCTCATTCTGAGTGGGTGCCAACTCCTTCATTCACAGGCTTATTCTTGCAGGTCTTCCTCACCCAGGCACCACTCTGACCAGTTGCTAAGCAGCTCTTGCCATCTGCTGAGGTAAGGCCTCATCAACAGGGCACATTCTGTTAAAACCATGATGGGGAAATGGACTGTTGCCATTTGCACCAACACTGGCAACAGCACAGGTGCAAATGTATCAGGGATATAGTCATTCATGTAATTCACAAACATCAGGACAAACCTTTTCTTAAACCTCATTCCAAATTCACCCTTCTACCTTTTTGCCCTCTGTTGTATTATTGTCTGCTACATGTCCTGCCAGATTGACCCTATAAGTGAGTTAAAATTTCCCCACCATTTATCTAACCTGCTAACATGAAAGCAGAGGCCATCCACTTACACTTGGGTCTCATCCATGATGTTGGCTCTAATATCATGGTGGATTCACAAATTCTACAAAATGCTTGCAGTCAAAAATCTGTTTCTATCTCAAAGCTTTACTGAATCATCCGGATTTGGTAAAATATGCCCTGCATGGCACACCACAAGTTGCAGATACATTCTAATACTCAGTTACACCTACAGACCAAGACGCTTAAACAAACACATTAAGATTTCAGATCAAAGTTCTAAGGTATTCTGGATTTTCATTCATTAGCCAGTGAATACACCTGCTAACCTCAAATGCATACCGTCAATTTTGATGCTAAAGTTTTAACACCTTTACATTTCTAAAGATTATTCAGTTTCTTTATGGTGTCAAATTTCTTTCTTTTTCCCTTTTTGTTGTTTTTCCTTTAAAAAAGTAAAAGACATTCATCGTGTCAGGATGACATTGAAATCAGGATGACCACCTACCTTTAGCTGCCAAAGTGTCTTCAAATACAAACATACTCTAATCACTATTGGTTTAAGTCTGTGTTTATATTTACTTGGAACATCTATCCCAAATTGTATCTTAATTATCCAAAAACTTAGGAGGTGAGTGGTCATTTCTATTAATATTACTAACATTACTCAGCTACTTATTGCTATTGTTTCCCTAGTCTCTTCCTTAGCTTAAAGTATCACTGTCTGATAGGAAGAGAGAAGGCGAAGAATACAGCTCTTCCACTTTTAGCACACATAGCAGTGTCTTCTCAGGAGAAGACCTGTAGCTTTTGCACAGTCTGTACAGAACAATCTGTAGCTCAGAGCTTTGCTCTCCTCCTCTGCTTCTTTCTTGCTGAGAGTGAGGAGGGGAACCTGCTACATCTCTTTGCACAGAGCAAAGCACTTGTTCTCATGCCTGCAGGAGCTACCCTGGACAGTCAATAACACTCAAAAATCAGGAGACAAAACATTCTATCATAGGCTCAGTTCCCCTGCAATGCAGACAGACTTACAGCCTGAGCAAGATGAAACGAGAACAAGTGGGAAACTATTTTCTCCCTTTCATGGTTTAGTAATGGCCACATCATCCTAAGCAGAAGTAAACAGTGTTTGCCTAAGAACATCATCCAAAGCACACCACAGTACTTCCACAATATCTGGAGCTGAAGAACAAATGGTAACATTTTATCTTTTGGGAATCAAGTACTTGGTGATAAATGCTGACTGCACTTTAAAGTAGTTCCTTTCAGCTCATAATTTCATGCTTAATTCACATTAACATGTGTCTGAATTTCACATTGGCTACTAAAATACCAGTGCACAAAGTGGAAACAGGGACTAGTACACAAAGAGTGCAGACATTTAGATCTAAAGATCAATATATAATGCCTTTCACGAGTTAAGACGTGCTTTATTCCTCAGCCTTTGTGCTTCACTTCTAAGATTTATTGTTGCATGGATAAAGTTTAAGTTATTGTCTTTACCCTTTTCAAGGTCTATGGAAAGAAGTGCAGTTATGAGTACCTATTAACTGTCCACTTCATTTGACTGCAAATCATGGTGAAAGATTTCAATTTTATGTATTTAAAGCAGTGGAAAATATATATGACTGACCACAAATTTTTGTTAGAGTTGTGCTAATTCTTCAATGAACATGCTATAGGAATAATCATTATTTATTCTGCCTTTTAAAAGAAAAAGAACTTCAGCCAACTATTGCAGTTATACAGCTCTCAGAGCTAGGAGAACACTGAAATGCAAAACATGTATTGATTAGAAACATTTTAATTTTGAGAAGAATTAACAGTTGTTTCACCTTTACAAGAAAGGCCCGTAGCCCACATTGAATATAAAATATTCTAGTATACATGGACTAGCAATGGCAAAGACACAGCACTTTTACCATGACATGAATTTTTTCTTTTCATCCCTATGTCATATTAATCTGCTTTCATGTTTTGTGTGGATATGTTGTTAGTGTACAGCACAAAGGATGATATTCTTCCTCAAAAGGCCAGAGTCCTCTTCAGTTTCTCCAAACTGTCCCATGAAAACATGAAGTCCTTCTCAGGCAAGAGCACAAACCGTTCAGAATTTTGTGTCCAACAGTTGATAGTTCTTGTTTCAGACAGATGTAGTCTCTCACAGCTAAAATTCACTAGTCTGAACATTTGCAATATAAGGTAATTCTGTTGTGCTTTAGGCTAGCGATGCAAGAAAATGCTAATAAAAGCTGAATAGATATTAAAAATAATTTTGCAGGAACTTTCTAATTCTTGAGAAATAATTATCTCAGTCTCCTATACAAATTTTCATTTAAAATATAAATTAAAGTTACTAATTCATACACCATGGTGTCTGCTCTGAGATCTTTAGGTCAGAAACACAAGTAAGCTTTTTGTCAATTTAAAGAAACAAATATACAGAAGTGCAAGTGTAGAAACGTAAAGTATTCTGGTTCTCTCAGCTCTCCAGGTGACTCCCTCTTTCCACATTAGATCTAGTAAGTTCAGAATATCTGCAGGTCGCCTAAAAAGGCTTTTCAATACATCCTATAGGTTTAGAAGTATTTTCTTCCTTTTATTTTGATTTCAGAAAGTTGACAATGTTAGGCATTTTTTCTCATCTCATTACTGATGAAACACTTTATAGCTGCTTTGCTGCTTCCACCACTGTTAGCTTTTTTATTTTTTTGTTTTGCCTTTCAAATGTACTGTCCTTTGCCACACTGTTTATTGTTTCGTAATTTTAAGATGAATTCATGGAACTGAAAACAAAGTGATTCATAAGATCTTGTCAAGGACAAAGCTAAAAATATCTATAAATTAAGAGTATGATACTTCAGGACCAAAATGCTAGTAATTATGTCTTGATACTGTCAGAAGAATAGAGCAATGCAAATTTTTATACTTCACAACAAAGTTTCTTCAGAAGTTTCTAATTCAGATTTTCCAGCAAAAAGACTGCCAAACCTCAGCATAATATTTCTTTTTCAGTTTCTGGTGTCCTAACTCAATCTGAATGGTACATTAGCCCTTGAGAAGTCCAGCGGAACATGGTGGAACAAATCATGAAGGCAGCACACAGCATGAGTAATCATGTTAGACGACATCTGTGTTGCACAAGGAGTAAAGGTGAAGAATAGGAAGTGTATTTCCCAAGCCCTGAAATTTGTCTATACGAGAATTTTCTCAGGTAATTTTTTGCTGTTCTAGTAACAGGACTTTCTCAGTTTCCACTTTTCTTTGAAAAAATACAGTATTTATTATGCCAGTGACCTGACTGGATCTCTCACATCCCAGATAACCACAGTAAATTGGTACAGTTTTTACTGTGAGAAAAATAACTCCAAATGACCTTGCGCACATTTACCTACACAGAATAAAGCAAGAGGAAAATAAGTAGTTCAAATTAGGTAAACATTCTGGTGGACTGATTTTCTACAGCACTTGTGTTCAAATAAATCTAGAATAAGTACTAAAAATTATTCTCAACTAGGTTGAGAGGAATTGATGTTGGGGGGTGGGGAGGAATGAAGGAGAGAAGAGGAATTTAAAATTCCAAAATAAAAATAAATTCTAATCCAATACACACTACAGCTAAATCTGAATAACTGTTGAGCACTTTGTAACATAAAGAAGCATCTTATTCTGGAGATTATCCTCTTCTTCTTACAGACAGTTCTCTTTCAAGGCATTTTTTTTCTCCACAAAAATACCTCGTATTGATAATGAAATTCAGTGACAAACCTGTGGGTCCCCCAAAGACAGACTGTACCTTTTGGTGAATTATTATGACTCCTAAAATGTTAACACAGACTGTTTTGCCCAACAATTCAAATAGATGTTAGGAACATGGTAGGTTTATCCATACTATTTCTTTTGCATAACACAATGCAGTATATCTATTTTTAAAAGGCATTTTTTTAATTAATTTTTTCGTGATTCAACACCATAATTCAAGTAATATAAAATACCCAAAGCACTGAAATCGCACAAAGAACTCCAATAACAAGCTATTATGCCTTCACATTTGAGATTCATGTAACACTCTTTGCATTATGGAAACAATTTTACCAAGATTGCATACGAAGTTTGATACTTAAGTGTGACTGTGTTCTAACATTCTCTGTTGTAAAGAAACGTTTGGATATTTTTCCTCAGCATTAAAATAAAATTGACAGAATTCAGTGATGAATAGAATCAATCACCTGTTTACCTTCAAAGAATCTTTAGTCTGACCCCAAAGTCTACACTTCTGTCGTGGTTTGGGCCAGATTGGCCCAATCATGCTGAACGACAGATGCTCTCTGAAGCTGGGAGATGCTCCAGGAAGCAGAGGCAGGGAGAACGGTGAAGCAAGTTCCTACTCGACCAGGCTCTCTATTGGCCTGAAATTTAAGTATGGCCCCTTCTTCCACGGGACTTGTTTTATACTATTTGTCAAGAACAAAAGAATGTACATATTAGTAGCTCAGTATAATCAGCTGCAAGCAGTCTCCTGTCATTCTAATTCCACAATATTGAAAGCCTTTTCAAAGAATCAGTGTCTTGAAGCTCTGGATAATCATCATTTAATATTTGAAACCACCACTTAGGAGGTACCTATCTATCAACATGTCATTTTACATACTAATAAAACAATTCTTCTTCTATTGTACCTGAACGTAAGAATCTCAAGGTGTTTCAGAAACAGTAAGCCTTAAAATTCTTACGGGATTCTTGTGATTTCAAGTGAAAAAGTTGATTTGGGGGCCTCCCTCAGTGTTGCCCGATTTCTGGAAAGAACTTAGTTCTGACCAGTGAAAATTAAATCTCTTTAAAAGTATGTTTAGTTTAATGCTTAAAACTTGAAACACCAAAAGTGGTCATTCACCTTTAAATTTAAGCCGTAGTCTGTTAGTAGTTACTAATGCTGTCTGCTGCATCACCTATTAGACACAGAGCCTTCAGAGAACACAAAATATATCACATGCAAACAGAATTTGTAAAATGTTTTATGCTACTTGATCATAACCTCAAAAAAAGTATTGATTAAATTTAGGATATAAAGAAAAAAAAATGCTAATGACAGATAGCAAGGCTGCTGAGACATCAACATTTAAAGCACTTTGCTGAGTTGAGTGTTTCTTTTTATCTATCCAGAATGACTTTTGCACATTTTTATATTCTAAAAGTATGGGATTAACTGCATCTGTTAGATCAATAGCATAAAGTAGCAATGCTGTCTTCCATAAACACCCAGTCAGTTTTATGAACCAGATTATTAGTAGTTAAATATTTAAAGATGCTTGCCCTTTGGATCTCACTTTGATGCTTGCAGCCAGAAAGTACTATCTTCCAGCATCACATCCAGGTTCCACAGTGTGGGAGAATGATTTTGAACCAGTTCAAGAGCAAAATTAATTTTCTATCCTGCTACACATAAAAATAAAACGGAGAATGTATTCAAAAACAATACTGCACATTTTGGCTCATTAGAGGTTGTCTTCAAGGAATGATGCAGAATGAATCATATGAGAATAGGCGCATCAAATTTAAAAAGCCAGAGAGTTAGGCATAAGGGTTTGATTATTGCATATGAGAGTCCTAACATACACAAAGTAATAGCACAGCAAAAGAGTGGATCACCCAGTCATGCTTCCTTTCTTTGTGTCATTTTCTGTTTCATGACTTTCTCTTTCCTCTGCAGTGTTTGGCACTCTCAATCCTTCTCTGTGTTTTAAGTGCATCATATTTCAATCTTCCCCTTGATTTGCTCCCTACCTCTCTGTTCAGTTTCTAAAGTTTAAAAATAAACATGTGCCAGGGACTATCTACTACAAGTAATACCTTGAAACAATATTTCAATTAAATTAAAATGACTGAATGTCCACAAACTGGGAGGGCAGCAGAACTAGGGCTGTTTATCAACAGGATTCCAGGAGCTGATTCAAGAATCCCAGGTATGTCTATGGGAGAGAGGCAGTGAGGGGAAGACAGGGTAGTGGTAATGCCGTTACAAGGGTCATCTGGTCCTTTCATTCAAAATAGGGTCAATGCAGCTGTGATCAAGGAACAGCATATGTAACCTGGAAACAGGATTGTCTCCCTGTAATTTTGCCCATTTCCTCAGGGTGCCAGTCAGGCTGTGCACTGAAATACAACAGTTGGTTTCAAACAAACTAACAGTTACGCTACAGCGAAATTTTAATAGACTGAAATCCTGCCTGATTTCCTTTCACAGTAACCAAGGAACAAACTTAAAGAGCTACACAGTAAAAATTAAAGCAACCCAATACAAAAATATAGTATTTTGCTAATTCTTGGTGTCCACTTGTATTTAGAATGATCCTTTTCTCTTTTGTCTTTTTCTCTTCCTTAAATTGCGTCCTCATCTTTGGGGACGCACCAACACAGAATCATAGAATGGTTAGAGTTGGAAGGGACTTTAAAGACCATCTAGTTCCGACTCCCCTGCCATGAGCAGGAACACCTCCCAGTAGGCCAGGTTGCTCAAAGCCCCATCCAACCTGGCCTTGAACGCCTCCAGGGATGGGGGAGCCACAGCTTCTCTGGACAACCTGTGCCAGCGCCTCACTACCCTCACAGTAAAGAATTTCTTCCTGATATCTAATCTAAATCTACCCTCTTTCAGTTTAAAAACATTACCCCTCGTCCTCTTGCTACACTCCCTGATAAAGAGTCCCTTTCCACCTTTTCTGTAGGCCCCCTTTAAGTACTGGAAGGCTGCTAGAAGGTCTCCTTGGAGCCTTCTGTGCTCCAAACCCTCTGTAGCAGATGGGACAAGACTCATACTCTCCAGACGCAAACACTGTTAAACTTTAAAAGACCAATTCAGCATCCAAGGCAAGAGGAGCAGGCACTGAGGTGCTGCAAAGGTTGCTTATAGAAATAAATTTACAGTGAAATTAGGGAAATCTAAGCTAGACAACATCTTTGTACAACAAAGAAGAAAGTGTAATGTGTGATTAGCCCAGATATGCTGAATTGTGTATTGACTCTGTAGGTGATGCTCAGCTAGTACTTAACAGCTGAGGAGGATAGGACTGATGGAATTCAGAGAGTGAGAAGGAGTACAAATGTTAATTAGAACCATACCAAGACTGACTCCCAGAGAGTCACCAAGAGTAGACCCCATTTCCAAAAATAAGGGATATATTTAACTAGCACAGAGTCCCTATGATTGCTACTTAGCTCCATCGCACAGGAAGCAATCCAATCTGTTCATACACTTGTACAAACTGTACTTTTAAATAGTAAATGTGCATCCCAATAGACTCCCATTGGTTTAAAAACACACTGCACTACATTGTAAAGAAAAAAAATATATGCATGCAAATTAGATGTTTACAGTCATGTCACAGGTAAAAAGCTGGTGTCACAACCATTTTGTTGGCTAGTGGTAATAAGCTTGTCACCATAACAAATTAGCATATCTGTGTAAAAATGTACGTGTGTCTGCATACATCCATCTGCACACATATTTCAGTTCCTGTTTTAAAAGTACTTCATATCAAACCCAAAAATGTAGTCAGTACTAGTATTTACATGAAGTCAGTTAAAGTAAGTTAAGATGCAAAAATAGTGGTTCTGTTTCCCTGAGACTTCTCTATCAATTTATTTCAATTTAAATATAGCACATTAGTTTTCCCTAAAAAAGACGAAAGAAAAATAATTGATCTTTTTGTCACTCAGAAACACATTATCTTGTAAGTATAATTCACATAAAACAAATAAAGAGGCTGATCAAATGCTCTGTTAACATAATTCTTTAATAATAATATCACTTAGATCTTAAACTGCTTAATTAGATTTCAGTCATTGCAATCAACAGGCTCATTGAAACTGTTCATTTATAATTTATACTCTTTGCATTTTAGTGTTCATTTTAAAAACTTCGTTAACAATAAGAGCCAACAGTAAGTAGAAAAAAACAGATTAACAATTAAAGCCAAGTTATAGAGACATTGCACCCTTTAGGTTTTGGGACGAACTTATTTCGTGATTCACTAAACATGAATGGAAATATTTCAATTGGCTTGAATGGATTAATGATTTCCCCTTAGGAAAAATATATTTGGATTTAAACACAAATCTAGATCCAGTCTTTTACAGTTGACCACAAGTCTGACTTGAATAAAATAAAAAAAGCTGTGCTTTTATTGAAAAATTGACAAATGAAATAGATCTTTCGGATACACTTGAGGCCTAAACACATTCAATTCTACTTCCGTTCCTTAGAATCATAGAATTATCTAGGTTGGAAGGGACCTTTAAGAACATCGAGTCCAAGCATTAACCTAGCACTGCCAAGTCCGTCACTAAACCACAACCCTCAGCACCACATCTACCCGTCTTTTAAATACCTCCAGGGATGGCGATTCAACCACTTCCCTGGGCAGCCTGCTCCAATTTTTGACAACCCTTTTGGTGAAGAAATTTTTCCTAATATCCAATTTAAACCTCCCCTGGCACAACTTGAGGCCGTTTCCTCTCGTCTTATCGCTTGTCACTTGGGAAAAGAGACCAACCCCCACCTCTCTACAACCTCCTCTCAGGTGGCTGTGTAGAGCGAGAAGGATTCCCCTCAACCTCCTTTTCTCCAGGCTAAACAACCCCAGCTCCCTCAGCCACTCTTCATAAGACTTGTGCTCCAGACCCCTCACCAGCTTCGTTGCCCTTCTCTGGACACGCTCCAGCACCTCAATGTCCCTCCTGTCGTGAGGGGCCCAAAACTAACAGAGTATTCAAGGTGTGCCCTCACCAGTGATAAGTACAGGGTGATGATCATTGCCCTAGTCCTGCTCACCACACTGTTCCTGATACAGGCCAGATGCTGTTGGCCTTCTTGGCCACCTGGGCACACTGCTGGCTCATATTCAGCCAGCTGTTGACCAACACCCCCAGGTCCTTTTCTGACGGGCAGCGCTCCAGCCACTCTTCCCCAAGCCTGTAGCATTGCATGGGGTTGTTGTGATCCAAGTGCAGGGCCCAGCACTTGGCCTTGTTGAACTTCATACCGTTGGCCTCAGCCCATCGATCCAGCCTGTCCAGATCCCTCTGTAGGGTCACCCTACCCTCCAGCAGATCAACACTCCTGCCTGACTTGGTGTTGTCAGGAAACTTGCTGAGAGTGTGCTCGATCCCCTCGTCCAGGTTGTTGATAAAGACATTAAAGAGAACAGGCCCCAGTACTGAGCCCTGGGGAACACCACTTGTGACCAGCTGCCAACCAGATTTAACTCCAGTCACCACCTCTCTTCGGGCCTGGCCATCCAGCCAGTTTTTTATCCAGTGAAGAGTACACCCATCCAAGCCATGAGCAGCCAGTTTCTCCAGGAGAATACTGTGGAAAACTGTGTCGAAGGCCTTAGTAAAGTCCACGTAAACAACATCCACAGCCTTTCCCTCATCCACTAAGCTGGTCACCTTGTCACATAAGGAGATCAAGTTAGTCAAGCAGGACCTGCCTTTCACGAACCCATGCTGACTGGGCCCAATCCCTGGTTGTCCTGTACGTGCTGCGTGATGTTAATGTTCTCTGGAGATACAACTTTTATGTATTAAATATAGTAGACAGAGACCCTGTATACTGACAGTTTCAGAAGTCTCATGCTGCTCAGTTCTTTTTGCTCTTCTAGTACTACCTCACAGGATTTAGGTGATGGTCAACCTGATAATCTGTTCTGAATGATGCATTCTTATTATATCTTTCTTTTCCTGCTGACAGATCTTTGATTCAGTCTGTTCCTCTTAGAAAAATGTCTACAGCTATTTCTAAAACATAATGCAAAGTGACTGATCCAACTCATTTCGTGAGATTGTGACTGCTGGTATCTGTCTTAGGCAGGTATAAAATTATACATGAGGACACTGCTTGTAATAACAGCCTGTTGCCCCACTTTTGCCACTCAGTACTTTTTAATTTCTATCTTGTCTTGAGTAAAGTGGAGTTTGCAATCTCCTAGATTGCTACTCATACAGAGGGCTGTTATATGGGGAAAAAAAGAACTTGATGCCTGTATTAAAAAGCCCAAGAAAAGCATTTGTAGATTTAAAGTCAAAGTAAATTTTAAAAAGGCTGCAACAGCCCATATTGTGTTTTCTGTCACTTTCTGCAAATCCCATTCTTGGTGTGTGCTAGGAACAGGTCTTGTTGCTGCTGATTCAGGCTCAGGCTGAATCGGAAATTTGTCAGGAGAAATTTCTGATACAGAACCTGAAATGTCAACAAGGAAGCACTGATATTGGGAGGAGTTGCCCTTCTCTGAAATCACATAGTAGGACAGCAGAAAGGAAATCACATTTCTTCTCATTCCAAACCAGTGAGGGTTTTGTTTTGTTTTTTTAACTAAATGTGTGTCATGGGCTGGCGAAGGCTGAATGTGTCCCTCTGTGAAGAGACTCACTGCTGGAAACAGGCTACCGCCAGCAGAGTGTATGACCAAAACAATACCGTTTTCTTTCTTTCCTTTTTTTTTTTTTTTTTCTCTTTTCAGAACAACTCCTAGATGTTCTGTATACTGGCAGGCAGGAGGATAAGAGACAGATGGTGTGACAGTGGGAGAACAGTCTATTTTAGCACTAATAAAAATGAGACTTGAGATCCATGTATGGCAGAGAAATTATAAACTGGGAATACCAGGGGTAAAGAGAGACAAGCAGTGACCTTTCAGTGTTACAGAGCTACACAGTGATGTTTTTTCTTTTGCACTTGAAATCTACAGTTTTAGTTTCTCCTCCTGCAAAATATGAATCAAACCAATGGTGGTCCTGATGTACAGTTTAAATCCTGTTTCAAATAACATTGAGCAAAATATAATTCAGTTACAGAAAGTAAAATACTCTCACGTTCAAAAAGAAGGCTTTTTCCACCTGCATCATTCCTACAACTGTTTGTTTTGCACATTTCCTGTTCTTAAGTATCAAAAGAAGGAATAAAAATGGATGTTCCCCCCATTCCGTGAACTCTAATGAGTTCATGCCAATTCACCTGTCTGGTGGGTGTAGCAGTCGCTGGGCTTGTGCAGCTCTTAGGAGGTAATAATAGCTGGGAAGAACAGAGTCCTTTGCAATTCCTGCGGACATTCTCACTGTAGCTATGTGTTTGATTTGAGGTTTTACCCCTTTAGCATTAGTTCATGTTTTACTGTGAGGCAATAAGTAAGACTAGCATGAGCTCTTGTGGAAGAAAAATAATAGGTTTTCATGTTTAGTCAGTCATGAAGTCTCACCTCTTCCTTTGTACTGAGGTTCCTATAGCCCTAGGGATTTTATATCAGTCTGTAATGCTGATAGCCATAACTGCTGGAGGGGTAAAGGTTGTCAAAATGAAATTAAGCTCCCTCTTGGCAGAGCTTTTAAAGGTCAGCATAGCTAGGCCTCTCTTAACTGTTTTCTTTGAAGGAACCCACTTTAAACTTTATTGAAATTAGTGCATCTGGGAAGAGGGAAGGAAGTAATGATGCACACAGGCAAGACTAGATGAGCTGCTAAGAAAGGACTCACTTCTGTTGGCTAATGCCAAGTTTGTCTATCTTCTCATTGGTAGGAAGGAAAAATATTTCACCTCTTTTGAAATATAAACACAGCTAATTCCCTGTAGCTATCACTTGACATCTTGCAGATTTGACATCTGCAAACTGCTTTGATTAATATTTGGGCTACTTCTCACAAGTGTATAGCACTTACAACTTACAGAAGTGGCAAGTCTTCAGTTGATAAAATACATTGTTTCCGGAGTTTCTAAAGATAAAATCGTCTAATTAATCCACCTTTTCTGTTTGTTCTGTTCTGTTAGTTCTCATACTATCACCAAGTATTGTCTGAGAAAAAAAGCACTATCACTTTTCTACACTTTTCTCAAAAGTGTTGTCACTTGAAAAGAAATGTCTGACTTTTATGGACAGTCCCATCAGGGCCAGCAAAATTTGAGTTGTTGACAGAAACAGAATGGATTTTCTTATAAGGATGATCTCTGGCATGCTTCTGCCATGCTTTGCCTGCAAAGATCCTGCAGGCAACATTTCCTGCACTTGTAGAAGTTTCGTGCACTACTCTATTAACTGAGTTGTAAAAATAAATGTGTGTTGTATACCACCGCTCCCAAACTGTCCTGCTTCTTCAACGATGGAAGAAGGGATGTAAAAGAAATAGTGTGGAAGGAAGGAAGCAAGAGAAGCCCAATTCAGCTCTAATGAAAGTCTACGGGAATTTTTCCGACGACTTCATGGAAACTGAATTAAGTTGTTGGTGAGAAGCCATGTCCAAAAAAACTCCCGACCTCCTCTTCTATTCTATATCTGCACTGGATCTGTTGAATTTATTAGGAATAACAATCTAGATAACAGCATGTGAAAAATAGAGGGGGTGAAGGTTATGAGAAAACCCCAACTTATTAATGTGGGAGTGGAAAAGTCCTGCAAAATAAACTTTCAAATATACTAAAAACATACACCCCCCCCAAGTGCACAAGGCCTTCCTGCATTCATAGTCACTGACTTAATCAGTTTCACAGCATTACTTTTCAATCAGCAAACATCATAAGAAGAGGAACGCAGATTTATGGCTGTTTATTAGCCAGCACCATTACTGTATTTACTGTAGTGTGGAAAAGGAAATCAGGGAAAAGTGCTATAAATCTCAGTGGCTGCAACCCAGATGCATTTATTTACTTACTGGATACTTCACTAGTAGCTTAGCAGATGCCTGCTAGTTTACACATATATTTTGAGCATATCAGCAGAATGCTGTAGAGGGATGGGTGTTAAAATTCTGCTGGGGTCTGTTGTGGGCACTGCTAGGAAGAAGCTAGTGAAATGTGTTCAGTTTAAGCAGGTAAAGTAGTTACTGAAGAAATACCGATGTGTTAACCAATTGCTGAATATTTAAAAGGAGCATAATTATAAAGATATAAATATAAAAATATAAATATATAATCTTGCAATAACAACAGGAAGATAAAGATCTGGCCATTAAAATAACAGGAATAAAAGCAAAATGTCTGTCTCATTAACATTAAAATATTCTCTGTTCAAAGAGGAACCACAATCCCCATAAATTTTATCCGAAGTCCTGGAGCTCTAAAATTCCACTTGCTCTGTGGGTTGAACAGTATCAAATATGGAGTACTGTTCCCTGCAGGCCAGGCCCAAAGGTTGTACTTTACCATTGTAGATGTAGTTTATCCCAAGACAGTAAGTCATCTGACCCTGGATGACCTATTTCTACCTGCACAAAGGCCTTGTTTACAGAATGCACCTACATTGTTCTAAGCAAATGTGTTCTTTGAAGTAAAGAACACTACTTTGTAACAGCAGATGTTGCATTGTCTAGGCCTATTCTTTACATTATCTAGAAAGATCTAATTAATTTGTTCCCCAGGGCTTGGTATTGGGGCCCGTTCTCTTTAATGTCTTTATCAACAACCTGGACGAGGGGGAGGGGATCGAGCACACTCTCAGCAAGTTTCCTGACAACACCAAGTCAGGCAGGAGTGTTGATCTGCTGGAGGGTAGGGTGACCCTACAGAGGGATCTGGACAGGCTGGATCGATGGGCTGAGGCCAACGGTATGAAGTTCAACAAGGCCAAGTGCTGGGCCCTGCACTTGGGTCACAACAACCCCATGCAACGCTACAGGCTTGGGGAAGAGTGGCTGGAGCGCTGCCCGTCAGAAAAGGACCTGGGGGTGTTGGTCAACAGTTGGCTGAATATGAGCCAGCAGTGTGCCCAGGTGGCCAAGAAGGCCAACAGCATCTGGCCTGTATCAGGAACAGTGTGGTGAGCAGGACTAGGGCAATGATCATCACCCTGTACTTATCACTGGTGAGGGCACACCTTGAATACTCTGTTAGTTTTGGGCCCCTCACGACAGGAGGGACATTGAGGTGCTGGAGCGTGTCCAGAGAAGGGCAACGAAGCTGGTGAGGGGTCTGGAGCACAAGTCTTATGAAGAGTGGCTGAGGGAGCTGGGGTTGTTTAGCCTGGAGAAAAGGAGGTTGAGGGGAATCCTTCTCGCTCTACACAGCCACCTGAGAGGAGGTTGTAGAGAGGTGGGGGTTGGTCTCTTTTCCCAAGTGACAAGCGATAAGACGAGAGGAAACGGCCTCAAGTTGTGCCAGGGGAGGTTTAAATTGGATATTAGGAAAAATTTCTTCACCAAAAGGGTTGTCAAAAATTGGAGCAGGCTGCCCAGGGAAGTGGTTGAATCGCCATCCCTGGAAGTGTTTGTGTAGATGTGGTGCTGAGGGTTGTGGTTTAGTGACGGACTTGGCAGTGCTAGGTTAATGCTTGGACTCGATGTTCTTAAAGGTCTTTTCCAACCTAAACAATTCTATGATTCTATTATTTGTTTAGTTCCTGGGTTGGTGAATGAACACTTAAGATGCCACCAGTGACTCCCCTGATTTGACTACAGGATATTTCAAAAGCAATAAAAGTGTGAGACATGACAAAGAAGGATGGATAAACTAGATCCAGAAACATACACAGACTTGGAATGTTCTGGAAGCCATATTTTCCACTTGTTTGCATGTGTGAACCCTTAATAATAAAACTTAGTTTCACATAAATAAATCTCAGCACTATATGAATCTATTCCAGTATGTGACAGCATCTGATAGCTCAGATTGAGAGGGTGTTTGGGCAAAACTGAGAGGGACAGCTTTGAGGAGCTTACTGCGGAGCTTCCATTTGATTTTCATCCACTTCCAGAGCAATACATCTTCACATTCTGTTTAACAGTCCTTGCAACACCCTGCTTTTTTTGTTTTGGGCTAAAAATGAATTTGTATTGAAGTCGTTTGACTTTTCAAACTTTTAAGATTTTTCATGGGAAAATAGCACCATCTGTAGGAGAAAATGGACCCAATTTCATTAATACGTGTTTCTATTTTCAAGGCATTAAGCAGAAGCTCCTACTTTCTAAGAGATTAAATACATACTTTCCTAGAAAGTAACATTTTGTCTCACATTTTATCCACAGAGCAAGCCAAATGGACTTTTTCTGATCTCAAGAAAGAAGGACAATGTCATTCCCATCCCACAATAAGAGAGAAGCTGCTAAGACAAAAGGCTTGCTACACTAATCACCTCTAACACAGTTCAGAGGGGAAGTAGTCTGTAGCCTACAAACCCCAAATCTTCCCTTGGCAGAAGTAATTGAGCCTTTACGCACCTCAAATTGGGTCCTGATCATTTTTGTCCCAACAGCCATCCTCTAATGACAACTGCCTGCTTATGTTTATGTCCAGAGTCAGGCTTACAGACATTCTGGCCTCCATAAATTACAGTTTCCATTTTCCAGAGGACTTCATGTGATGTTATGTGATAGACACTACAGTGCCAGATGCTCTGCTGGGTAAATTCTTGTGTTCCTAAGGAACTATATTGACTGGCACCTGCCAAGAATCTGGCTTAATACTTATTTAAATAAGCATGCGTACTGGAAATATTCTATATTTAATAGTGAAGCACTTTCATTTTCCTAGTCTTTTCAAAATGACAGTATATCCAACATCTCAGTTTACCACACATTTAGTTCTGTTTACTGACATACTTGGGGCCAGAAGATAAAAATGCCTCCCCCGCCATGATTAATATAAAACCACTATAGGAAATTAATAAAGTCATATCAAACATTTATTTCCGGAATGGAAGCTCACCTGTAACTACAAAAAACTAATGTCTGTAGCTAGTCCAAACCAATCACCACACTAAAGGATGACCATGCCCACAGAACAACTAACAAGCTATAATTCTGAAACAGTCCATGCAGATTCAACATCCATCTACTGCTGCAAATATAACCTAGCTGTATTCAAGAAAGTGACAACATTACATACCTGACAGACTGACACTACTACATCACATTTTTGGTACTTCCAAAGTTCCTGTGCAATGCAAACAGTGGAAGTCAGAAAGCAACTGTTCCAGCAGTGAGCTCTGAATGGGGGCCTTGCAGATCACAGACTCATAGAACAGCCCAAGTTGGAAGAGACCTCGGAAGATCATCTGGTCCAACCTTTCATGGGAGAGAGAGTCTAGATGAGATTATCTAGCACCCTGTCCAATTGCATCTTGAAAATCTCCAGCGATGGGGACTCTACTACATACTAGGGGAGGTTGTTCCAGTGAGCGATGGTTCTCACTGTAAAAAAATTTCTTGTATCGAGATGAAGCCTAACCTGGTGCAACTTGTTCCTGTTGCCTCTTGTCTTCTACACGTGGCTCTTTGTGAATCATTTGTTGAATTTGTTATCGGACTATACTAGAAACAGAAGTATCTGTGTAAAAAGGAACTCTCTGACAGACAGCTAAAGCGTCATGACTAGTCCACATGGGACAGTCTTTCATCTTTACTAAAAAAATAACATTTTAAAATAAGTGCCAAGCATTCATTTTTCAAATGTAAATAGACAAACAAATTTGCTGGTAAAATCACCACTACTGAGTTAACACTTTACAGACTATTCTGTTTATTAAACCACTTTCATAGGTTCACTAAGAAAATTCTAAGCCTCTCTTCACAAATGATTAGTAACTTCTATGCACACATAATGATACTCAACAGCAACATTCAATAGGTGTTTACTATTCCCATCCAACTACCACTAAAAGGTTAATTTTGCCGCAAATTACCACCCGTGGTGGAATACAGCATTCCTAACCTAACTCTCAAGAGGTGTTTTGTCCACTTAATGCATATACACATTCAGTACAATTTATATACCTCCCTCTGAGCTCTCTCTTCCGTTCACTTCCCTCTGTTCAGAAAAGCACAAAATTCATACATGCACTCAAAGAAAGGGCAACATACTGAACAGCTATTTAGCAATGGTGCTAGAGAGTACTTTGCAAGGAGATGCCGGCAAATTCCATGTAGACTGTGAGCTGATTAACATGGTACGAACATGGCACTGAGCCTGAGCTAGTAAGCACTGGTGCGATGCATGTCTACTACTTCACGTGTTCAACACAGCTTTGAGCTCTGAGAGTAAAGCAAGCATCTACTGTAACATCCAATGCAGATACACTACAAGTCTGCGTACGCATCCATACAGAACAGATGTAAAACTGAATCAACAAACTCAACCCCACATTCTTATGTAAGTATGAGACATGTAAAGGAAACGTAAGGGAATATTTTTCTTTCCCAGCAGATCACACAGAGAGCAGCATATAGGGGCAGCAATAATTTGAAGAACAGTCTGAAATATCCTGTTATTTTTTTTAGCGTTACACAGGAGAAATAACGATTTGGGGGTGGGAGGGTAAGAACTGAAGTGAAGTAATTCGTAACTGTTGCAAAAGAGTTCTTGGATATCTGAAAGCAGCTGACAAAAAAAGGGGGGGTAAAAAGCACATAGAGACAAAGAAATCAATTCAGGCTTGATCCAATGTTCACTGAAACAGTGAATTGAGCCATTAAGATCCTGTACCACCATAAGGACAAACTTATATCAGGCTGTTGTTAGAAATATTTTTCAGTTATTGCTAGGAAAGAAGAATCAGCTCCTCCAGTAAAGTTCCCTGACTGTTGGCCAAATTTATTTCTAACATATGCATCCATTATCTTCCACTAAAGCATACATATGCACTAGAGAATTTGGCTGCTTGGTATGAACGAGTAAAACATTCAACAAAAGAAGGAGCTGCATAAAGATTTAAAAAATTATTAGTTCCATGCTCTTATTCAGTCAGAAGATGAAACGTTATCTCAATTGACAAGAATACACTAGCAGTGATAGTAACTATTCTGTGAGCCATTTGCTCTCTAAAGAGAGGAACAGAATTCCCATTGCTAAATACTCCCTAGAAAAAAAGTCACTACTCTGGGACCATGTCCTAGTTCAACCTTCATCTTGCTGGGCAACATTGTAAAATTATTAAAATATTCTGTTTAAAACACACGAAAAGTCTGTTGGCTTTGGAAACATTTATAGTTTATTTCATGCCATTTTAAATGTTTATATATACTGTACTTTATTTCCTAGAAAGAATATCATGCAATTGTTTGAAAAGCATTAAGGATGTATCATCGCATTTGTTCCTTTTAAATGTACAAGTAGCATTTCAATTAGCCTAATAATGGTTTCCTAGGAGAACTGAAGATTCACTTAGAAACACTGCACAGATCAGAAAAGCAAGTCTTCAAGCAAATATGTGCACGTAGTCATGCTTCTGTCTTTCTTCATCAGATAGTCAGAATAGTGTTTTTATTTGCCCGTGGATCTTCTTAATTTAGCCTTCATATTTCCCTCCAGTTTCTATACTGACCTTTATTTTTTAGTGACAGCTGGACTATGCCTGAAGCCAAAATTTAAGACCCATCCTTGTTCACAATGCCTACACAAAATGCTTGTGATTTTTTCATAATAGCTGCAACACAGCTGCACCAACTGATAATTCAAGAGATATTCCACTTTGTCCTCGTTTCGGCTGGGATCCTGCTCACTAGCAGCTGGTATTAGTACTGTATTTTGGATTTAGGATGAGAAAAATGTTGATAACACACTAATATTTTAGTTGTTGCTAAGCAGTCAAGGATTTTTCAGCTTCCCATACTGGCCTGCCAACAAGAAGGTGGGGGGCACCCAGGAAGCTGAGAGGGGATGCAACCAGGACAGCTGACCCCAACTGACCCAAGGGATATTCCAGACCATATGACATCATGCTCAGCATATAAAGCTAGGGGAAGAAGGAAGAAGGAGGGGGACATTTGGAGCGATGGCGTTGTCTTCCCAAGTAACCATTCTGCGTGATGGAGCCCTGCTTTCCTGGGGATGGCTGGACACCTGCCTGCTGATGGGAAGCAGTGAATGAATTCCGTGTTTTGCTTTACTTATTAAACTGTCTTCATCTCAACCCACGAGTTTTCTCACTTTTACTCTTCTGATTCTCTCCCCATCCCACTGCAGGGGAGTGAGCGAGCAGCTGTGTGGTGCTTAGTTGCCATCTGGGGTTAACCCACGGCACACTTGGTGTTACACTGTTATGTTGCATCAGATAATGTTACTAATGCCATTTTATTTGTCCAGCCTTCAGGTGAGATGTGGAAAAGCATAGCTATATTATCAACAAAACATTAGCTTATTCAAGTAGCACAGCTGTTACATATGATAATGTAAAAAGATAACCCAGCTGAACATGTTAGCCTGGCCCCCCAGCTAAGGAAGCAGTCATATAGTAAGAGCTCATAAGAAAAATCATCTGAAAAGAAAAAAAAAAAAAATAGCAC
>VYXH01007144.1:9820-20981 GCA_013397275.1 Burhinus bistriatus | reverse complement strand
AAAAAAAAAAAAAATAGCACAATTTGAAGAAGGAGGTGCAATGTGTTTTCCCCCTAGTCCTAGCTGCTACCTCAAGAAAATATAATTTATGTAGAATAAGCCAACCCTGTAATTCAAATGTGACCATAATTCCTTTCAGAACTACACTGACTCCTCCCTGGGAAGTCAGAAGGGTATGTAAAATCATTCTCATTCCCTCCCAAATGCTGGTTTTGAAGCTACAGAACAAGATGTGAAGAGTTAAAGAGAAACCTGCTCCTTCCAAGATCCTACTGAGGGCTATTCTCACATGAAATGCTATCCTATTCCTTCCAGGAGCATTGCTTTCTGCAGTTCATAAGAAAATTTATAGAATGAGTTTGCAAACAGAGAAACAGCGGGGGCAAGGGACGATGACACTTAAAGCAGCAGCAGCTGCAAAATCAAGCCTTGTACGAACTGAACAAGAAAAGCTTCAAGACAGCATCTATGCCAGGTGGCATTAGCTTTCAGAGAGACCTGGGCATAAAAATAAGATACATGCTGTTCTCATCAATGAAGCACAGGGAGTTTGTATTTAGGAAAAATTGTAAAATTGTTTGAACAGCCCAAGAGATATTAATATAACAGTGATTTGTAGCAATCTGCTATTCCGTCATGTCTTAGATATCTGACTTTGAATATGGAGAGTGACTTTGAGTCTCTGAAGTTACTTTCCATTCTATGACATAACACCACCAGCTGTTGCTACCTTCTGGGATGACACACAGACTAGCTAACATGCACCCATGTGGAGACAGCTAGCAAAATTGAGACTCCACTCCCTTTACATGCTCACTCAAGTACGCATACTGATACAGATCCATTCTGCAGGATGTCTGCTTGTCCTGGTTTGAGAACTTCATTCAACAAGCTCTTTCTGAATCTGAAGACTTTCTTACACAAAACAGTGAGATTTTCTTAAGCTCTTTCATGTATTCAGAAGTCATGACCAGGTTTTATTAAAATGTTTAAATAAAACAATATTATGTTTATTTTACTCTGATTTTCCAGCTTCTCAACAGCCATAAAGGCTAGAAACTTAGTTTAAAAGGTAAACTGAAACTACCACCACATGAATTCAAGAGGTTAAGATTTGAGCAAAACCTCAAGTATACAAAAAAAAAAAAATCACATCACCACAATATGTTGAAATCATCTTGATATTAAAGTAGAAGATACATAGTTGAGACTTGTCCATACCACAACTTCTAACCAAGTTTGAATGCAGAAACTGGCAGAGTCAGTTTTTTATAATGTTGCACTTAACATGCTGAAATGGTTCCACAGAATACAGCCAAATACAGCCAGTTGATTGTGCCTATGGCCCAAGTAAATTATTTAGAATAAGAGCTGGCACTTGTGTTTGTGAGGCATCTAGGACAATACAATCCTGATCCACTGCTAGGGACTCCCAGACATTAATACAACATAAGTAAAAGTTAGTTTTAAAATGCTTGTGAAAAGTCAAGAGTGCAGACAATACACTTTTTTTTTTTTAATAGAAAAAGAGCTTACATTTATTCATGAAGATATTCAAGCTGTGTGGAGTGGCTGACATGCTGGAGGGAATGGATGCCATCCAGAGGAACCTGGACAGGCTTGAGAGGGGGGCTCGTGCCAACCTCATGAAGTTCAGCAAGGCCAAGTGCAAGGTCCTGCACGTGGGTCAGGGCAATCCCATGCACAAATACAGGCTGGGNTTTACTGTGAGGGTAGTGAGGCATTGGAACAGGTTGCCCAGGGAAGTTGCAGATTCCCCATCCCTGGAAGTGTTCAAGGCCAGGCTGGATGAGGCTTTGAGCAATCTGGTCTAGTAGGAGGTGTCCCTGCCCATGGCAAGGGGGTTGGAACTAGATGATCGTTAATGTCCCTTCCAACCCAAACCATTCTATGATTCTATAAGATTGCATATATAGAACAGTTCAGATTTAACAATGAAATAGAAAGCAGCACCAGCAAGGCCAGGAGCAACAGAAAATTAGTTTGAAAACTTAATATGGTTTTAGAACCCGATTTTAATTTGCATTAAGAACTTCCTGCTTCACTCCAGCACCACAGAGCAGATTTCATCGAAGGGAGAATTTTCTTCTTACTGTTTTCTCTCACATTCTTCTCATGCTTATCATTTGCAGCACCCTAAGATTTGAAGAAATTGTGCTCAATCAGAAAATTTCCAGTTTGCAAGGCAGCTTTTCCCCTCCCAGTGAACATTTATGAAAATTGTGTTTTCCTCTAGCTTTTTCCTGCAGTTAGACATGAATCTAGCCTCCTCACCAAAATGTGACGAGTAGGAATAGAATAAATGGATCAGGTTTCAAGAGATGTCTAGCTTGGAGTGATATTTGAAGCTCAGGAATGTAAACTGGCAGACAAGCTGTCATGGGAGAAACACAGAAAGATCTCCAAGCATATTAAGTAAAAGTCTCCTTACAACAACTCCTTCTGCCATCTTCCCTTGCCTCACCTGCAGCTAAGGAAACACGGTGAATTATAACAACCTCAGCAGTTTCATTAAACTTCCAAATTAGGTGACAAACCCAGAGTAAAAAGACTTGACTAAATTCTACAGAGCTTTTTGCAAGTATGTGACTTGGGCCTACTTAAGTGAATTTCAAGGCCTTACGATTTTGTGCTGAGTCTGTAAAATTCACGTGTACACATGCCCTTCCTGCAGAATCACAGATGGAAACTTAACTTCTCTAGTTGCATGTTACTTTCAGCCTGGGTCCACTGCAATCCACAAACGATAGTAAAATTTGATGGAAAAGTGGTGAGGCAAAAGGAGTGAATTTACATAACACAGAAACTGAAGGCAACATTTGCACAAGCTCCTCTGAAGCCCAAATCCCAAGCATCACAGAGCAACAGTCAGCATGTGCTGAGAAACACAAAATATTAACAATACTATGACAAAGCTTATATATTTCATCTTAGGAACCGGACTCCTACTGTTTATGTTTATATCTGATTTGTAAAAAGTAAAAGCACACATCACAGATGTTGGGATTTCTGCTGCTCTGATTTGTCTTGGAAAGGCACGATACAAACTGATAGATGTACACCCCAAGAGTGAGCATCCCACAGAGACATTTCCATCTTTCAAGACCTATCACACTTCATGATATTGCACTGTGTAGCATAACAATGGGATGTGTCTGAATAACAAATCACTGGCTTCCTGCTGAACATGTAAAGAAATAAACACACTTTGTCTTTTTTTTTTCTTTGGTACATATTCTTCTGAGTGAAAATTATATGACAGTGTCTGAAGTCAAAGGACTGACAAACAAGGCTTCTTTGCCAGCATCCAAATTACCAAGCATGCAAATGTTTCATTTGTCTCCGTTCAAACAAGGCGGGCTGTTCTTATTTTTTAACGCCAGCATAGACCTATTTCCCTGCAACTCTCTCACATGGCTCATCAGATGCATGCTCTACTTAGAAAACTGTCTTCTGATGTTTAATATTCATGTCTCTGCAGACTGCTTTCATTGCACCAATTAGAAAAGGAACAACAAAGCAACTCTCAAATTACAGTATAAGGAGTTTTAAAGTATATGCAGTCTTGTGAAATGAGCTAGTGTAAATGTAAACCGAGTGCTCAGAATATCAGAAAATAGCAGCCCATAAGGAGAGTACAGGCACATATGTACCATAGAACTGGACACAAATTCAGAAATTACCAACACAGACCCATGCCAGGGAAAGCAGAGTTGGAAGGGTGTACCAGCAGACAACATAGCCTCAGCGCTACAATCCCCGGTATTTCTAGTTGCAGAATTGCACAAAAATGAGCTCAACCATCTCTGAAAAATGACTGTCATCTCACTTTAGATCTGTTACTCTTGAATATTTAACCTGTGATTTATCTTTTACTCTTGGTTATCATCTTCTTGACAGTGGTGGACAATTCGCTGCTCTTCTATAAAAAAACAGAACTGAAAAATAACCAGTTGAATAAACTTACTTTCAACTTTTATGTTAGAGGAGAGGGCAAAGGTCTTCATGTCTAGCTAATCTTCCAAAATAAAAATATTAACATAATTTCAATATATCATATTTTCGTCAGTCCAGAATACCCCTGTAAGCAAACACTTACTCTCTTTAGGATTACACTGAGCAACTCTACTTGGATGTCAAGCCAAACCTCTAAGCTCTACTCTCCTTCCAAGCCTGTCTTCAATACGTCATCTGCCTAAAATTTATTATATGGCTTCATCTCAGCCTCTTATGAAAGCTCAATCTCTTAACTGAGCTACTTGCCTTTTTTCCCCATACACATTTTTTTTGTTGTTTTAAATGGGGACCAGAGAAACACCCGCTTCATGCCCACAAAAAAATTAGCTAGGAGGCTTCTTGCTGTCATTGTAAGGTATAATTATTGTCATTACAGGGATAAGCAACCTATGTGTAAGTTCTAGATATAACTGGATTACAGTTCCTGACTACTTCACAAAGAAATCCAAAGACACTACGTTTTCAAAAAAGCTGTGTACGGTCAAACTGACTCTGTTTTCCCTGGCTCAGTTTCTAAACACAACCAAGCCTTTAGACACACTAGTAATTATACCAGTGATTTATTTTTTATAGTGGGAACAGGATTAAAGGCATTCAAACAAAATTATAAAAACAATCAACACAGAAAGTCTTTAAATTCTGATTTGTTTACACCAACCACCGCTTTAAAGAATCACCAGTCTTCACCATCTGACACCATATAGTATATTAGGATTCTGTTACTATTACTGTGCTAAAGTATCACCTTCCAAAGAAAAAGACACTGGTTGCAAAGAACATTTTTGGGAAAGACCCTAATCAGGAGGAGCACGTAAAGAGTCAAGAACGTGCTGCTTACACTATCATCTATGATATTTTTCCAGTCATATGACCTTCATTAAAAATTCTTCTACTCAGTCAAGTGATTAAAGTGATGAAAGGTCATTTAGCACTTTCTATTCCTTAAAGGCATTCAGTCACACTTTGTGCTGCAGAGTAGGTGTCTTCTCTCAGAGTATTTAGCACTACAGAGATGGCAACCAACATTGTCATGATGAGAGTTGTTAATTTCTCTTACCTCAATTACACTTTATTACTAAAAGCTTCTATTAGCTGACTCTCTTCTAAGTCAGCTGACTTAATTGCAGTGAAAGACAAAGCTTATTCAAATTACTGATGAAAGACTTCTTCATAGATTGTGTCAATCTGGCCCTCTTACAGTCTTTCACTAGCATCTTACATAACCTGCCATAGGGCATTTCCAGTCATAGTGCCTGTGTTTTAATACAAAATATTGATACAAACTAAGTTTATCTTAATTGGTGTCAATTTTCAAAGCTATCATAAAAAATAGTTTTTTACTATAACTACCATACTATTTAAAGGAAAACCTCATTTCCTATGACAGAAAAATATCCAACATTCTGAGGATTAGCAAGCATTTTCCTGATTACCTGGTCCACTCTGCCAAATCAGACAACAAGAAATCTTTGAACTGGAGTAAGCTGCTGTGGCTCACTATAACCTGGCTGCTAGACCAAGAAACTACAAACACTACAGTTGTAGGGATTGTGAGGATTGGGAAAGTGAGTGCCTGATTTAATTCTTACTGATTATGAGTACTATACAGTAACACCTAAATGTCCCCTCTGAAACCAGATTCCTTGTATCTTAGATTTTATAAAACATGGACTGAGACACAGTTCCTGTTCCGAACACCTAAGAAGGTACCAGATAAATTACATGGAAGTAAGGAAGTATTGTTATACCCTCTCTCTCTGTAAGAGAGAAATAAAAACTTAAATAATTTAACCAGACTATAGAAATTCACTGCCAAAGTTCCAAAGAGATCTCAGGTTCCCTTAGCTAGACCTGTGGGATCTAAACCCATGATCTAGGTACAAGACAGCCCTTCCACTCAAAACACAGATGTAAAGAGGTGCCAAGCAAAAGAAACCTTGAAAAATTTAAAAAATCCCTAACTTGTGCACTTTCTAAATTTCCATATCATAGTGGGGACTAGAGACAAATAGCAAAGAAACTTTTGGAAGAGTTATTGTAACTTGTCTTTATATATATTTTTCCCTAGTTTGCAAGCACTTCATTTTCAAAGCTAATTTTCTGTCTGTGCATGTAACAGATTTGCCACATCTACTGCAGGGATTATTATTTGGTGAGCTTAACTTGCATATGGATTTCTAATGATTTGCTTTAGGTCAGAAAATACGGTATCATGCTTTGCTAGTGGCATCCATAACAGATTGGGACAGCAGGTGCTACAGGACCAAAGCAAGACTTATGAAGGATATTCACTGTGAATTGCTACGAAACTGCCTTAAAGGCCAGTTTAGTAAGGCTGAAAAAATCAATGCAGGTTCCCAGTAGAGAAAGGGAAAAAGTGGTTATGCAAGCAGAACCATCTGGAGCCGGGTGCACATAGAGGGATGGGCAAATAGGCATTTAGTGGATTCCAAAACTATAGCATATGCTTAGCTAACAAAGGAGGAGTTTAGCAACAAGTCTACATTTCCAGAAACCAGCGTTCATTTGGCCCGTATGTGAAAGCCTGAATAGTACTATCCAGTTATGTCACTGTTTTTGCAGTTTTCAAAGGATATGCCTGGTCACTGGAAAATAAAAAGGACAAAACTGAGAAGTTAAGGCCCTGTTCAGCATGATTTCCCTGCCTAGCATGCTCTAACTTCCCACTGTAGACAACCACTTCAAACAGATCATAAGCCAGCCAAAGAATGTCATTATTTCCAGATAAACTTAGATGGCAAATAGAGAACACTCACGTCTCTCCAGACATGTTCTTTTCTTTCCAGATTACAGAGAAGAATTGCTGTCTGAGAGACTAAATTAAGCCTATTTTTATCATAAATTTGAAACTTGGGATAGGAAGAAAATTCATCTAGAAATCCATTTTTCTCTTCTGATCTTTTGCATTTTAAGAATTTTTATTACTTTTTATATTTTAATTCTTGAATCACAGATTACTTTAAAGCTGATGTAAGATAGTCTAAAAAAATCCTGTAAGTGTGGACTATATATGGGGCATAATCTTCTTGACTTTAAACTTGTTTTTGCCAATTCATCATTCTAATTGGTTTGTTAAATAACTGGAGGTTTATAAGATTGTGGAAGCTGGTGGTTATATTTGCGCACTGACTAACCTTTTCTTCTTCTGCACAAATTGTTCTATTCCTTGGAAAAAAAATTAATAAACAGATTACTAAAAAAAAAAAATCTAAATCCATGCTTGAGTACAAACAGTTTCTCAACAACCACCACCACCACCATATGCACAAGTACACCAACACAGAATCACGATCTCTCAGAAGTTCCTTAAAACTGGCAATGGAGCTTCTCCTTATACAGGACACAGGTAGAGGGAAAAGACATGAAAAGAAATTCTGATGGTCAGGACTACCAATAATCATGATTGCCAGTATAAAAATAGCCTCATGTTTTTTTTTCTTTTACGGTACATTCAATATTAGCTTTCATTCATTTTGTAGGAATTAATGGTATTGAGCACAACAGCTTGCAGGCATTCACGTCATGCTTGTAAGTTCCAAACAAGACAATTTGGAGTTTGGAGGCAGCCACCTGTACTCTGCGCAGTTTTTAACTCCAACTTTCTTAGGCTGGACATTAAATGCATACATTCTATACTTTGCTTGCATGATGTGGTTAATATTTTGAAATGAGAACATCCCTCAATAATGGAGAAATGCTTTTCTCTGAAGGAGGAAATTCATTTCAGTTACACAGTAGAAAGCTACAGTTGATGTACTATATGAGACACAAAAGATACTTATGGATTTATCAATAGAAAGTCTCACTGACTTCTCCATGGATAATGGAATTAATTAGTAGAAAAATTCCAAATTCTGTAATCTTTTCATTCCATGGCATTAATTTGGAAGCTGTTCATCAAAAATTTCTCATATTTGTATCTGTTCTGTCTTATAAATTCAGTGTTTCTGGTATACCTAGCCTTTCAAACAGAGTC
This sequence comes from Burhinus bistriatus, assembly GCA_013397275.1. Taxonomy (NCBI): domain Eukaryota; kingdom Metazoa; phylum Chordata; class Aves; order Charadriiformes; family Burhinidae; genus Burhinus; species Burhinus bistriatus. The sequence continues at coordinate 12,946 of VYXH01007144.1, read as the reverse complement.
TTGAAAATAAAAAAAAAAAAGACTGCTCAGCAAGTCAGTTATATTCACATGCTTTTAGTTCCTTAATATCATAATGAAGGCAATACTAAAGTACATCAAAATGCCTCATGCCTATGAAGATAGGGCTGTTCAGTAACCAGCACTGCAACTATTAATGTAACAGTTACAGCTAGTGTAAACTGTAGTACCACTACAGTGGTTACAGCTAGCTTGCTAGGGACTGGAATTTGAATGAGCATTACCTGTAAGGAGAACGCACATCTTTCCTCTTTCTACTGTCAGTGTAAATGAATCAGGGATGCTACTTATCATTGTCCAGAAAAAGACAATGGAAGAATGAATTAAAAGCTAATAAAAATTTCTGAACTTGCAACACGCTTGCAATTTGGAATTTGTTGGAAAGGTAAAACGTACATGTCATTCAAAAGATTCCTTAAAATGTACACCCATAATTAATAGTGCTCTGACAAGCACGCAACGAATAAACAGTTAGCATGATACAGACCAAAAAGTACTATGTCCATTCATAATATGGTTCAATGTGTTGAGAGATGGTTTTGGTTTGAAATGGACGGTCTTAGTGGATATCTTCCCACATATGGTAAAGCACATATAAGCACTTTGGAATCATCCAGTTTATGAACTGGCTTGAATCCTGCAGAGTATATAATTTCCATTGCTACATTTCAAGGCAACCTCCCTTAGCACAGATTTTACCTTAGTGTTTTGTAAGATGATCTTAAAAAAGACAAAACAAAACAAAAAAACAACAGCATTTTTAAAAGAAAAATACCCACCAAAAAACTTGAAAGGAAAATATAGAAAGGAAGGAACAAACTCATTCAGTTTAAGGTATTTTCATGTTTACAGGTATTTCCATCCTTTTCTACTTGTTGGCTGACTTGAGCTGCAACATTAAAAACTTTGGCAGAAGAAAGCAGTGCAAGAGAAGTGTCACCTTTCTCATTATTGCTAGTACCCTGTGGACTGCACCTTTCAAGCATGAAGAATCCCATCCAGATGAAGTACTGTCACCATCGTCAATGACAAAAAAGCCACATCACAATTGAAATTTGGCTGGAATAGTAGCAAAGAAGAACAGAGCGCCAAGCATATTTTTGTTTTGCTAAATTAAAGCACGTTCTATCATTTCAGCTAGAATCCATATGTCAAATCATACCAAGGGATACCAGTAACACGTTTTCTTCTGAAGAAAGAACACAATGAACCAATTAATCAAACCTTAAAGCTGTGAAAAAAATTATTACAGCCATTTGTTAAAATACAAAAGGGCATTAAGAAAACAAATAGTTCTAGTGATATTTGCTATGGTTAATGCAATGATATTTTCAGTGTACAAGGTTTACAGAAAATTGGCACCTTCTTTCTGGGACTCGAGTCCTTCTGAAGAAAGAAGTTTCTTAGCACTCTTCTCTGATTCACTAAAAATGAAGAGGCTCATTCTGTTTCTGTTTATATCTACATGAATCAGGATAAGACTACTGAAATAAGTGTGTTTGATTCTACACTAGCTCAAGTCTTTTTTTTATAACTGTGCAAAGGCATTTTGAAACCCTCCTATCTATGTACTTTACAGCACAGACAGCAAAAGTAGTGTTAAGGACGCTTCAATAAGAAGTTATGAATTTATTTGAAGCTGGCTGCCTACGCTGCTGTTGTCAAATGAAACGGGCACCTCCAAAGGGTGGTGAACCCTATGATGGTTGATAGCCTAGAGTAAGTGGAATGTAATGATAGTTCACTTCATCTACGTATCTCATTTTCAGACATGTAAAATGAGGCAATGTAAACTATACAAAATACCAGCAAATGGAGCAGTCTCAACAAGTTTACTTAAAAATATGTCTCAATAATCTAACAGTCTCAAACAGCTCTGTGGCATCAAGACTACAGTAGTACAGAGATGGAAGAAAGCAGACAAGACAGCTGTAGAACTACAAGGCTCCACCTCCCTCAAGTGATTAGAGTTCATGTTTTACCAGAAGTGCAGGTGGGGCATCAGCATCGACTTCAAATACATTTTCTGAAGTGCAAACACATGTAACTGTACATTTTTGGTACTGTTCTTTTAGCCATAATCATATAACAACATTGGCAAGGCAAAGTTCATAGACAGAGGTTCTAGATCTCATTAGACCAATTAGTAAATCCTACTGTGTTATATGTATATCTATCTTTGATTCCACATGTAAGTGAAGCACATGACTATGCAGACATTTCTGATGTACAGTTGTATGACTAGACCTTTTCCTCCAGCAAAAAAGCTCTACAGCATTTGCAATACTTTTGCTGCCCTTTTCATTGTCATTTTAAATTTTTTTAGTATGTCAGACAGAGAAATATGTGCTAATTTCATTAACAATGACAGCTGTTCCTCTTTATATCTTCTCCTTTGTCAGAAGAAGTAAGGTAAAGCTGAAATAAATGAAAGATGAGATGGTGGAGTTTGAGATCCTTAAGGCGGTGAGGAGGGTGCGCAGTAAGCTTGCTACCCTGGACTTTAGGAGAGCAGACTGGCCTCTTGAAGGATCTGCTTGATGGAGTACAGTGGGATAAAGACCTGCAGGGAAGAGGGGCCCAAGAAAACTGGCTAGTATTCAAGGACCACCTCCTCCAAGCTCAGGAGCACTGTATTCCAACAAAGAGGAAGTCACGCAAAAATGCCAGGAGGCCTGCACGCATGAACAAGGAGCTCCTGGACAATCTCAAATAGAAAAAGGAAGCCTACAGAGGCTCGAAGCAAGGACAGGCAGCCTGGGAGGAATACAGAGAAACTGTGAGAGCAGCCAGGGATCAGGTTAGGAAAGCTAAAGCCCAGACAGAATTAAATCTGGCCAGGGACATCAAGGCCAACCCCCTCCTGGGCTACATCAAAAGAAGCGTGGCCAACAGGTTAAGGGAGGCAATTCCGCCCCTTTACTCTGCTCCGGTGAGACCCCACCTGGAATACCGTGTCCAGATCTGGGTCCCCCAGCATAAGAAGGACACGGCCCTGTTGGAGTGGGTCCAGAGGGGGGCCATGAAGATGATCAGAGGGGTGGAGCACCTCTCCTATGAAGACAGGCTGAGAGAGTTGGGGTTGTTCAGCCCGGAGAAGAGAAGGCT
>VYXH01007138.1:11703-36421 GCA_013397275.1 Burhinus bistriatus | reverse complement strand
AACACTTCCAAGGATGGAGCATCTGNTGCTCTCAATTCCTTCTCCACCCAGCCTGTATTTGTGCTTGGGATTGCCCTGATCCACGTGCACAACTTTGCACTTGGCCGTATTGAACTTCATGAGGTTTACACAGGCCTACCTCTCAAACCTGTCCAGGTCCCTCTGGATGGCATCCCTTCCCTCCAGTGTGTCAACCACCCCACAGAGCTTCATGTCATTGGCAAACTTGCTGAGCTTGCACTCAGTCCCGCTGCTCATATCGCCAACAAAGATATTTAACAGCACCGGTCCCAGTACTGACCCCTGAGGAACGCCACTCATCACTGGTTGCCACTTGGATATCAAGCCATTGACCACAACTCTTTGAGTGCAGCCATCCAGCCAGTTCCTTATTACAAGATAATGATCTTGGATTCTTGGTTACACTGTCAGATACTGTATTTTCTGCTAAACTCCTGCATCACGAGCAAGATGTTCAATATTTACTTTGACCACCATTATTCACTCTGTGACTTTACTTATTTGTTGCACATCACATGAATCCTGAACTTTATTAATTCCCTTGTTTGTTTTTTTTTCCAGGGCGCTTATCAGCATAGTCTCTGATTACTTAACAAACATTAATGAACTGGTCTTCTGAATTCTTGTTTGAAAGTGAAACTGGTAGGTCTTGATTTTTGCAGATGGAGAATCCCAGTCCAGTGAGAGAAAAGGTAACATTTTCAAGCTGTCAGGAATGCCTGACACTTCAATGTTGGATACCAAATCCAAGGCCTTTCTCTTAGGTCTGTGCTAAAATTTAAGTAATTTCTAGAGCTGGGCATGTGGGTAATGTGTGTATCCTCTAAGGTGATAGTGTGCTCTGAGGGCTCTCTAGTTAGAAAGCTGAGGCCATTTATCGCAGGGGCCCAGTACTGTTTACTTTAAGGATGGATGGACTTTCTTTGAAACCCACATTTGAATTGAATTCAGAAAGCTCACAAGAGTGAAATAGACATGGAAAATAAGGTCTGTAAAGGAATCCAATCATGTCTGTTGCGTCATTGTTTGTAGTTGACATCGTGATGCATTTTGTGGCCAACATGAAAGAGGAAGAATGAAAGAGGAAGAATGTTTTCCACTACCTGTGTTCTGTCAAACAATACAAATAAAGGTAAAGAAATTTTGTAAAAATAGAAATGGGCTTCTTAATAACTTGCTGTGCTATTGTGACACACAACTAAAGTAGAGTAAATGTTGGATGCCTTTAACTTCACTATGCTACACATCTGATTTAACCTTTTTCTAGCATAATTTTTCTCAGTAATTTTTGGGCTCCCTGAAATCATTCTTACACTGGAGTGTTTGCCATATTTTTCTTTTTAGACTGCACCTTATACAATGCTTATCTTGAAGCCTACAAAACCTCTTTTCAATTACTGCTAATTGCTTCAAACTTCCTGCTTTGAAACAGTAAATATCTCTGTTCTCTCACTTCTTTTTACATGACATTTTTTTCAGAATGATAAAAATCCTGCTTATAGAAGGAGCAAGATTTTTTTTCTTATCTTTAAAATATCATTATTATTTTTTCCAGGACAGAGTGGCCGTGAATAATTATAGTAATTTCTGTACTTATAAGTCCAACAGTGAAGCTAGAATTTTGATGTTTTTAAGAATGGTTAAGTTTATGTAACCAAAGACCTGATAGCATTTTGATTTATTATGACAGATCAGTTGTTCAAATAAAGATATTTCTGTAGTTCGCACAGTGAAGACAATGAAACTCCTTTTCTGTAAGATTTTTCCATTTCTAGCCATGTACATGTATTGATTTGGTCTACAATCCCAGTGTGCATGTGCCTGGATGTACTAATGAGATCAGCAAATAAGGACAAGTTGCTGTGGAACAGGAAGGTGATGAAGTTTCCAAATCACAAAAGTTAACATATTTATAAAATACCAAAGGAGATGGAGTGCTGTTAACATCTAATTTTTTTTTGCCCTGCTTTGGTAAATTTTCATTTACATATTTATTAACTTATGCTAAATCAAGTATTTGTTACATTGATAGGCACAGCAAATAAATTAATTGTAATTAGTTTTATTGAAATGAATAATAAATGAACTTTCTGATAAGCCGGTTATCATAGAATAGTCTTATTACTGCATAGTTTTACTCAGGCATCCATGTTTGCATTTTAATTTGAGGATATTTGCACTGTATTATTTTACAGTATTCCTGTATTCTTAGGAATGTGAAAATCCACTGTTTAGTTTATTATTTCTTATACATTTTAATTGAGACAACTGAACAAATTATTAATTTTCTGGAAGTTACGTACTTTCAGTAAGATATTAACATCCCCAAAGGTAAGCCAGAACAAAGGTCTGCTTACAGAATAGTTGAGGTCAGCAGGGATCTCTTGAGATCCTTTATTTCAAGTGCCCTGCTCAAGCAGGGTCAGTTGGGGCAGGTTGCCTAGAATTATGTCCAGCTAGGTTTTGAATATCTCCCCAGATGGAGACTTCACAACCTGTCTCAGCAACGTGTTCCACTGTTAGATACTGTGTTTTGTTGTGTTTAGATGGAATTCTCTTTTTTAAAATATGTGTCATCTTGTCCTGTCAGTGGGCACCACTGAGAAGAGTCTGTCTACCTCTTATTTATTCCTTCTTATTGGGTGTTTAAACACATGGATAAGATCCCCCCAGTCAGGCTGNTGCCCAATTCTCCAGCCTGTCCAACTACCTTTGAACGACAGCACAAACCTTTGGTGTATCAGTCACTTTTCCCAGCTTTTGTCATCTATGAGCTTGCCAAGCGTGCATGTTGTCCCAACACACAGGTCATTAATGATGAAGTGAGACAGTATTGGCATAGGTATTGACCCCTGGGATACACAACTAATGACTTGCCTGCAACTGGACTTTCTGCTGCTGATTACAACTCTCTGGGCTTGGCTGTTCAGCCAGTTTTCAATCCACCTCTCTGACAACTTGTCTAACCTTTACTTTGTCAGCTTATCTATGAGGATTTTACAGGAGACAGTATCAAAAGCCTTCCTAAAGTTGGGGTAAGTAACATCATTTTTACCCTCATCTAGGAAGCTCTACACCCCATTGTAGAAGTCTGTAAATTTGGTTAAAGGTGTTTTCCTCCTTATAAACCCATGCTGACTACTCCCAATCACCTTCTTGTCATTCATGTATTTGGAAATGGTTTCCAGGATTAGTTGCTCCATCATCTTCCTAGAGATTGATGTGAGGTTCATTTGTTGTTTCTCAGACCTTCCTTCTTGCACTTCTTGAAGGCAGGAGTGACATTTGCTCTCTTCCACCCTTCAGAAGCCTCTTGCAATTGACATGACCTTTCAAACATAGTTGAGAGTGGCCTCACAGTGATGTCAGCTACCTCCCTCAGCAATCGTGGATGCATCCCATCAGGCCCATGGACTTGTATCTGTTGTTTGTTTAAGTGTCCTCTAACCGGGTCCTCCTCCACTGAGGCTAAGTTTTCCTTCCTCCAGAGTCACCCTCTGGGCTCAGGGCCTATGGATACACGAAGGCTGATCTTACTTGTAGAGACTGAGGCAAAGACAGCATTGAGAACCTTGGCCTTTTTCATGTCCTTTGTCACCAGGTCCTCAGCCTCATTCAGCAATGGGCCCATGTTTTCCCTAGTCTTCTTTCCTGTTGATGTACTTGTAGTATCCTTTCTTGTTGCCTTTGGCATACCTTGCCAGAATCAACTGCAGGTGGACTTTGGCTTTCCTAACCCCACCCCTGCACAATTGAACAGCATTGCTATACTTCTTCTGGGTCATCTGTCCCTCCTTCTACCTCTTGTACACTTTCTTTTATATCTGAGTCAATCAGGAGCTCCTTGCTCCTCCATGCAGGCCTCCTGCTGCCTCTGCTTCATTTCCTGCTTGTTGTGATGGACTTTTTTTGAGCTTAGAATGATCGAATCGTTTAGGTTGGAAAAGACCTTTAAGATCATCCAGTCCAACCATTGACCCTACTCTACCNTTCTTGATACAGGCCAAGATGCCATTGGCCTTCCTGGCTACCTGGGCACACTGCTGGCTCATGTTTAGCCAGCTGTCCACCAGGACCCCCAGATCCTTTTCTACCAGGCAGCTTTCCAGCTTGGAGGAGGTTATTAACCAGCTTTCATGGACTCTTCTCTCTAGGGCCGTATCCCATGCGATTCTTCCAAGCAGACCTCTAAAGAAATTAAAGTCTACTTTCTTGAAATCCAGGATGTGATCCCGCTTTTTTTCCTGCTCTCTCCTCTCAGAACCCTGAACTCCATCATCTCATGGTCACTACAGCCAAGGATGCTCACAGCTTTCACATCCACAGACAGTTTTTCCTTGTTTATAAGTATGAGGTCCATTTTTCATTGTTGGCTCCTTGATGACCTGTGCCAGGAAGTTGTTCTCAATACACTTCAGAAATGTCCTAGATTGTTTGTGCTGTGCTATGTTGTCTTTGGAGCAAATATCAGGGTGGCTAAAGTCCAGCATGTAAACCAGGGCCCATGAATGTGAAGCTTCTTCTAGTTGTTTGAGGAACGCCTCATCTTCTTCCTGATCAGGACCGATATGCACCACAGCAGCACCTGTGTTGGTCTGCCTGCTAATCTTGAGCTGTATGCTCTCAACTGGATCCTGAACAGCCCCAAGGGCAGAATACACTCCATGCACCAATCATGCCTTCCACTGCTCTCTCACATGAAGTGTAATACACCTTCTTTTTCTTCGCAGCATGTGCTTTCTAAAGAGCCTGTAACCATCCATTGCAGCACTCCAGTCATGTGAGCTGTCCCATCATATCTCTGCGATCTGAAGGAGGTCACAGCCCTGTAACTGCACGCAGACTTCTAACTCCTGCTGTTTGTTTCCCATGCTACGTGTATTAGTGTAGAGGCACTTCAGAGACGCACCCGAGTATGCTGAATCCCCGGAACAGGCTTGATAGCTTTCCCCATTACATATGTATTAATTTCTTTCAGGAAGGCATACTTTGCGTTCTTTAAAGGAGCATAGGATTCTCAGCACAACTCTGTCTTTTGGACTCCAGGCTTAGGTAATAACTTATGTCTTCTTTTCTTGTATAATCTATGACATATACTAATGCAGACTTCTTTACTCAGACGATAATTTTATCGTAAGATTTTTAAAACTGGGAAAGGTTTCAGAAGCAGGAGTTGAACAAAGCTATTAGATAGCATTGATCTCAAGTATGTACATGGTTTTAACCCCTCATGTTAGTTGAGACGAGACATTTGACCACAGTTATTCTAAACAATAGTACGCTAAAATTTTCTCTTACATCTAGCGCTTGGTTGCAGTTTACTAACTTTCAGCATTAGAAATTTTTTGACAGATACAAATTCTGTGAAGTGTGAATAATTCTGATCTACTTGAGTAGTGATGGAATACAATGTTTAAGATTATTTAGCAAGTTCTTCATTTAAATATGAAAAAAAAATATAGATAACCTTTACAATCTTTTAAGCCTCTATATTTTTCACTTTTTCTCTTTTCTGTTTTCCCCTGATTTCAGCTACAAGGCAAAGATTAAATTCAAATTATTGAAATAAGTGGAAAATGTTATTTCTTTTCATGTCTGTCCAGAAACTAGAATTTATAGCCTTGAAAAATATGATATTTGGAACTGGATTACATCTACTCTTTTTCTACTTGAAGCATATGGAGATTTCAGAGGCTAAATTCGTGATCAGAGGTATTATTACTCAGATAATCACAATGCCGATGTTCTCTCTGTAGTCTGTACAGAATTTTTGAGAAGGGTTTTGTGATTTTAGAATTCGACTATACACATGGTCCAATGAGTTTTGATTTACTGTATTCTTTGTCTGTATTCATCTGTTTCAGAAAATGCAATGTCAGTATCCAACAGTGCTTCAGTCCTTACATACAGAATTAAAAAAATTATTTAGAATACTTTCTATGTAGGTTATGACTCCCAGTCCCTTAACAGACAACATCAAGTAGCAGATATTTAAACTAATGAGTTTGTTGTTGGATTCGCTTTGTTAGGAATGATGAGTTGTTTTGTATTTTGAATTCTGGAAAACTTTCTGTATTGGGAACCTTGCAGAAAACATTGTACTTGAGGAGTTATTTTTGCTATATTTGGCCTCTACTTAGGGCTAGAGAAACCTGTTTGTTATTAACATAACCTGTAGCTTACAAGATCTTTGGGAAAGATAAACTGTGTGTGGATCACGGAGTGGAATGTAGTGATCCTAACCAGAAGACCATTGCACTTTGGGATGTCGGTGATCCACATCACAGTTAACCTCTCTCCATGGAGGGCATGTGCGCAGCATGGCACAGGAAAATCAGTCCTGTGGTTGTAGGAATGCGGGGTGACCAGTATCTGAAGGTACAAAAGATTTAGTCACTGTCTATGTTCCTTTTTTTATTTTATCTTATTAAACAGTTATTTTATTAAGTAATTTGTTGTTGGGCCTTTCTTGCTGAGAATCAATCTCTTGATCTCCCTCTCTCTCTCTCTCTCTCTCTCTCTGCCCTCTCCCCCCTCCCCCACTGGTGCAAAACACCTTTTTGACTTTTTTCCTAAAGATGAAAAAATGTGCTTGTTAAATGCCAAAATGACACTTAAAATGGTGTGATTTAAAATCAACTTTTGTCTAATGAAATGTAAATATTTAAAATAGTCCTACAAACTACTGGCACTGAACTTGAAGCAAAAGTGTGACATTTGGTATATTGAAGGAAATTATTCTATTTTCAGATAATTCATTAAACTTTTGAATACACTGGAGTTTGTTGGCGGGCTGAATCAACCGAACTTTGAACACAGAAATTAATAGTAGTATCCTGCATTCAGCAGTTTCTGAGCAACAATTAGGTACTTGAGGGTATAGAACAAGATTTTAATTTCTTCAGTAACAGTAAATTATTCCCATTGTATAGATAAAGTGCAATATAGTGATGTATTTAATCCCAAACAGAGTGCTAATATAAAGCCTGTTCATCGTTTCAATATGAAGTTGAACTGGAACAGCTTTTCTGTGCAACTTTCTGCGCACAGCTTTAAGTTCTCCCTCTTTGCATCCTCATTCTTAATGTAAATGGAGTGTTAAAAATGCGTTGTGAAATCCTCAGCATTGCCCTGCCTTTTGAGTAATTAATGAGGCCGCAGGAGATCTGGGATCAAGTGTTGGGAGTATAAGACAGTTTGAAGATGTCCTGACTTCCAAATCTTATGTTTAATCTCTGTAGCTCAGTGACCACTTAATTATTGTTTCCTTTTCTTGTATGTGAGAAAGCACACTGGTTTTATACTTAAGTGGAGTTAAAGTAACACGAAACTCTGGAGCTACCTGCTTTCTTTTTGTTGCTTTAGTAGCTTTACCAGGGCAATAAAACTCCTCCCTCTATTCCAAGTATGCTGTTTGTGAATATTTGCATGGCTTTCCAGTGTATGGATATTTCATGTAGTTTAATTTCAATGGCAGAAACCTGATTTTTTTTTCCTGCAGGTGAGTTGGAAGACTTCTCTGATTTCTAAAGGTGATGTAGTTTTAGACTTCTGCTGTAAAAATAGGGACAATAAAGGCTCTTTATATAACTAAAGAAAATTCAATATCATTGGTTATAAATGTATTTTCTTTTTCTTGGTTCTCCATAAAAAGTAGTATCTGCAAATTCATGTTACACAGCATTGCATTTTTTTCTCTAGTAATTTCAGTAGCATATAATAAAGAGCTTAAAAAGGGAAATTTTCTTAACAATGTAATTTTTTACTAGATTGCTTGCATTTTCCACTTTGTATGTCACTGTACAGCTTAAGAAACAGCTAACCGCTAGTCATGAATGATAGACTTGTGAAGTTAATGTTGTTACAGCAATTAAATACTTTTATCTGGACTAGAACATGGTAAGAAAATCATTAGGCAGATTCGCTATGCATGAAGAACATAGAAACTATTTGTAGATGATTCCAAGAGGGCAAACATTAATTGGAAGCAAAGTATAGCCTTGGGGTATTGTAAGAAGGCTCTGATTTCAAGGAGATGATGTGCTTTCTTTTTTTACTGCTGCTTTTCCTTTAAAAAAAAGGATTGAAATATAAAGCTCTTAAAGACTAGTGACTCCTCTTTTCCTGATGCTGCATCTTGTGATTCAGCAGCAGGGTTGCTACAGTTTAGAAACACCATGTTGGTGTCTAAAGTGGACAAATAATTTCCATGTTTTGAGGTTTTAAATAAAAATGTATTCTCCGTTATTCAGTTCTATTCATCAACAGTGGAAGTTTACACTGTAAACATACATGTACATATATTTACTGCTGACCATTTATAGAAAGTGACTATGACCAAAGGTTTATCTTCATGTAAAAGTGACATTTTTCTAAAGCATAGAAGTGATTGTTAATGATTCTTTTATTTAGATTTCACTTTTCCCTCTCTTTTTCTACAGTGTATGTATATATACATAAACTGCATCACAGTAAGTAAATTTGAAATTGAAAAACCTGTCCAGAACAGAGCTGACATATGTGAAAATAGCACTGACCAGAAACATTCTTCTGCTTGTTTTAAAGAAGAGCTATTTACAATATGAGAATGCTGTAACAAGTAGCCTTTAAACATGACAGCTCTGGAAGGAGAGTGCCTTAACATTCTGGAGAAATAGCATTTACAGTTCAAAACCGATCTGACGTATTTATACAGTCCAAAGGTGGATTGCCCATGAGATCAGAAAACAAACATACAGATGAAGATATCCAAGTGTGAGCAGGGAAGATATTCTTCACACTATGAGAGCATTCTGGTGGCTTTCTAACGCTTAAAATGTAGTCTTTTGTACAGATGAAGACTTTGATCTGTTTGGATTTGATAACTGAGACCACCCTGGCACGTGTTTTATATTTGCATTTCACGACCATTTAAAATGTGCACCGAATGCAGATTTTGGATCTGTTTCTCCTCTGGTGCAGGTGGCAGTACAGGGAGAAATGCTGCAGATTGCCTCTCTGTGTGGGAGCAATCCCCGCGGGAGTTTGAACTGGTGGTGCCCCAGGATTGTCTGAGGTCTGTGGGCCTTGCAGCAAACTCCACTGCAGTGCAATTAAAGGTGGCATTTTCACAAATGGCTCCACTAATCATAGCCACGTTGGTAAACCACACATCATCATCCAGCAACATGGTTCTCACAGAGAATAAACCTAGTTCGGTAGATAAAAGACATTGCTGGTATAAGAGCTGTTGGTTTTGATCCTGAAAGAGGAGGTCTTTGTAAATAAAAGCATGCTTAGTTATTACCTAGTCTGGCCCTAAGAGCTCTAAAGCCCTAGGCAAACAAGAAAACGACCCTGCAGCCTGGCATCTAGGTAGGGATGCAAGCATTCAGCAAACATTTTGCAGCCCTACTATTTTGTTGCCCTCAGCAACCAGCTGTTCCTAGACAGTATTAGCAGTCCTGCCCACCACACAGCTAAATAACCTGTGAGATGGCATAGTCTCGCCTTTTACCTTTATGCTTATACTATGTGGAATAGAATTAAGTAGTAGACATCTTCACAAATAATTATTAGGTTTATTAACTGTTGTTTTGCGCTCATTTGGGATACATACTTCATATAATGGAATGGGGATTATTCTTGTGGTATCAGTGAGAACAGTGCAATTTAGCTGAGATAAAAATAACTTGTTTGATACAAGACAGAAGAAGGGTCATTTTGAAATGACAATGCAGTCACCCTATACTTTGACATCTTTCTTCCCGCTTTGAATCATGTCTGAATGCTAAACACTGAGTTAATAGAAAGATGGGGTGTTAGAATTAATACAGAAAAAATAATGACAAGTATTGTCAGCTGCTTTTGTCACCTTAGCATGCGTCTGCAGAACATGCAGGAAGTAACGTCACTGACAAATGGCCGACGATGGAATGATTTAAATTCATGACTTCTGGTTTTAGCGTGTTCCAAATATGATTAACCAGTAGGGTACCAGTTTAAGTGTGTTCATTTTCTCCAAGTGATCAAATGATGAAGGTTCCCAGACAGACTGTGATCAGAGGGGATTGTGATTGAGAGCTTTCCCTATGCAGAGATTTTATTGTGAAGAAAGGACAATTCTAAGTCAAATGATTTTCATTTGAAAATTTTATCCTGGAATTATGCTAATGAAATCATTTTCAGTTTAAAAAGGTAACTTTGGGTCTTTTGGTCAGCCAGTGCAATTTCTAGAACAGTAATAGACACTCTTTAAGAAAACTATTTTGTTTTGTTAAAAATCTTATTTTTTGTGTGAAAGACACACAAATACCTGTAATATACTCAAGCCTAAAGAAAGTCAGATGATGAGGAAGGAAATAACAGCGTAATGGTTTTGTTCTAATGAATGCAAAGAAATTTTAAAGTTTATTATTATTATTATTATTATTATTCTCTGTCTACTATTTGCTGCTCTCAGTGCAAGGTCTAAGATTAAATTGTAAGTCCTTTGGGTCATCCACTGAGTTGTTATTCATATGTAAAGTGTCTAGCCTTATTCAGGTCCTATATGTACAGTAATTGCAGCAAAATTCAACTTTGACTTGTTGGAATATAATTTTCCTTGATTATAATAAGACCTGTGGCTGTATCTGCAGTTCCAAGTTCAGTCTGACGTCCATAGAAAAAGGTTATAATCACCTTCCCTGTGTCTACAGAATGGTCAGTCTTTACACGTAGTTTTATTTCAGCACCTGACAAAGGCAAACAGCACAGCATTATAAGTAGCTGCATTCTATTTTCCAGAAACAGAATTTAATTTCTTATAATATCCATCATACAGGTTTTGGCTGGGCTAGAGTTGATTTTCTTCATAGTAGGTCATACGGTGCTATGTTTTGGATTTGAGACCAGAACACTGCTGGTAACACAGGGATGTTTTAGTTATTGCTGAACAGTACTTGCACAGTGCCAAGGCCTTTTTTGTTTCTCACACTGCTGCCCCACCAGCAAACAGGCTGGGGATGGGCAAGAGGCTGGGAGGGGACACAGTCAGGACAGCAGACCTCAGCTTAGCAAAGGGATATCCCATACCACATAATGTCATACTCAGCCATAAAATGTGGAGGGGAAGACGGAGGAAGGGGTTGTGTTTGAAGTTACGCCTTTTGTCTTCCCAAGTAATAATTACACGGCATGGAGCCCTGCTTTCCATAAAATGGGTAACTATCTGCCAGCCCATGGGAAGTAGTGAGTGAATTCTTTATTTGCTTTGATTTTGTGTGCAGCCTTTGCTTTACCTGTTAAACTGTCTTTAACTTGACCCACGAGTTTTTGCACTTTTACCCTTCTGATTCTCTCCCCCATCCCAGTGGGTGAGAGTGAGCGAGTGGCTGTGTGCTGTCCGTGGTTAAGCCACAACACAGGCAACTGAATGTAGTATACAATGTTCTTGACTTGCTTTTTCCATGCTTAGTCACTGCATTCCAGTTTTATGGAACTTGGTTTTTGAATATGTCAGGGAAGCCAGCTATGACACATTCGCATATTTTCTCACAGGAACCACCGATATATTTGATAGAAGAACCTGCAGTCCGATCAGCAAATAAAAGTGGTGTCAGTCCTGTAACACAAATGAGAATAAAACCCCCTATTTAAGAAGCTTGAAAGCTATGTCCAGAAATAGCTATATGTTTTGACAAAAGGCACAAAATATACTGCCTGTTAAAGGACAATAATAACACTTAGCTTCTCTGTTGTTTTTCAAGGTATTCCTTACTTTTGAACCTTCTGCATCCCTTCTCACAACTCCCTGAAACATCACAGTATTTTCTGGCTATAGTTTGCCAGTGTTTTATTCTGTTTATTGTGACTATGTGCATCAAAGCAATGTGCATCAGTTTGTTCAGAAACGGAAGAATTTAACCAAGGTACAAGGTCAATACAGGCCCTAGGACAAAGTACTAATGCTTATATTAATGCCATCTGTAAATGGCTTACTTAATCATTCAGTGATACATAGCTTCCTTTATTGGAAAACACAGAAGTTGCTTAATAGTGCATTGCATCAAAACATAATGGTTCAGAGCACAGAGTTGGACTAATGTTGGAATATAAATGTAACAGATGTGTTTTATTGGAGTCTACCCTGGAAGGATTATTGATGTACAAAAATGAAGGCAGAAATTTGGCCAGAGAATAAAGAATTTTAATCCTTTTGGGATATTATAAGTATGCAGAAGAAAAGCTGGTGTTAACTGGGATAGGAACAAAGAATACAGTATCATTTCCTTTCAAAGCTCAATTTATGTGGAAACATAAGAAGACATCTCATCTCATGTCTGACAGAATTAATTATTTTGAAAAATGCTTACCACATAAAAATGGTGCTGGTTACAGCATAGTGTGTAATAGTGCATGGGGTAACCATGACAATTAGAAACATGAAACTAATTAGACGTGCAGAATGTTTTGCTTCAAAACTAGAATGAAACAGAGCTCAGGTAATCAAGATACCAAACGCCTTCTACAGTAAGTGTTTGATTGGATCTTTAATTATGAAAATGGATACATTTGAACAGAGAGAAAAAATATGAAAAATGCTAGTGAACAATCTGGTTGCAGTTGCAGAAGCAGTGGTAGCAGCACCGTGTTTTATAAAACTAGAAAAAGCATCTAAATCAAGTTATGCACTTGTTATGTTTCCCTTTTTCTTTTTCCATCCTCATCATGACGATTACTACAGTAAGTGGTAGCCTATGGCAATGGGTAAGACAGGTAAGACTGTCAAGTATGGAAAACTTCAAACAAAAATATGAAGTTTATGTTGGGGAACTTCTGTGACAGTCAGTTTGTGTTCAGACACAACAGTTAAGGCGTTAACAAGAGAGCTAACAAGGAACTACTAACAAGTTCTATATTCAGTGTTAAAGGAACACTCCACATTCATAATTATCACTTCAGAAATTTAATGAACTTTTAATAATACTTTGATTACATTTGATACTGACAGTCAAGAATTTGGTCAATATTCTGCAATTTAGCTGAGACAACATCTAAGGGGCTTAATTGTAATTACACCTGTAAACTCACTAAGAATGGAAGGATGAATGTCTTAATATCTTTAACTAATATAATTTAAAGTAGGAGAGCATGAATATATGGGGAAGAGATGGATGAAACTTAATGAGGGAAAACAAGACTTCTCATTGTGCCTTCTTATTGCAAGAATAAAGATACATTCAAGGATTTTTGAAGGAAGTTACACTTACAACTGACAAAAGAATTATTTAAAAAGCTGCACAGTTCAGTTGCAAAAATTTCTGAAACTAAATATTTTTAAGGTCAAGACCTTGGCATAGTTTAAAAGGGATATAAGTGAAATAAGGATGTAGCGAATATTTACAGTATTGTATTTAAAAAGTTAAATACAGAAAATGAAAGCAAAGACATCTGATTTCATGCTAGAAACAAGTAATTTTCTTTCTATGTCTTAGAAACTTTGCCATTTGGCCTTGTGGGATTTGTGTACTTTTGTCTGAAGAAAATATTCTCTGGAAATACTGAATTGAAAAAGGTCTTGGGAACATGGTATTTACTTTTCTCTTATGCTCTTAGTCCTTAAAAATAATGTTGGCAAAATATTTTGCCCCATTATTTAAATTTTTAAATCAGCTTCCCAAGCTTGACATATAAAGTGTTTCAGATATAGAAGACAAAACACTTTTTTCTGTTACGGTTTTTATGTTTGTATTAGCAGTGAAAATAATAAATTCAGTTTGTACCCAGAAAGTGGACTGGAACATGACCTTTGTTTTGAAATCTTAATTTATCAAATGTGAACTTGATGGATCACAAATGAGATCATTACATTACTTCTGTACTCTGATAAGTAAACTATGTGAAATAAGTCAAGGGCAGGACTTTAAAATCTACCATAAAATAGTGATGTAAATCAAGGAATTGAAAAACCCTGATACGCACTTTAGAAACCCTGCCTAGATACTTTAGAAGGCAGCTTACTGCTGGGTATTAATTGAATAGTTCTTCCAAAATACATTATTATCACTGACATAAATATATATACAACATTACTCTTAGTTTAAACATAAAGGCACCATGGCTATAAGGTAAGGCAAAGCTAAACCCTGATGTAGTCAAATTTGGCCTGCTCCATTCAAAGAATTTTTTTTGCACGTGCAGCTTGGGTATGCAAAATTAGACTTTGTCGGTGTCAGTCATGTTTAAGTGCACATAGGGTTACTTTTTGTGCTTTCTATCTGTGCAAAATGCCTCAAGAACTTTTCTTTCTGTTCTGCATTTACAAATACAGTTTAAATGATCACACTGTTATAAAAAAAAAAAAAAAAAAAAAATGATGCATTTCCAAGCTGAAACCTTGTATTCTGAGTTTCAGCCCAGTGTGATTTTTACAGCAGACTTATAAAGTACTGAAAATAGGATTTTTAATGGAAAGGCTTACAGCCCCTTCACTGCAGTAATGTGAGCAGAAAATCCGTAACCTAGTGCTTATAAGACTTCTATGCATTTTGCAGTGGTTTCTTTGGTATTTTAATGTATTTAAAACATATTTCTTCTCAAACTGGTTTTTAACACTGCAATATCATATTTTTACCAAGTGAATGAAAAAAATCTATTTATTTTATATATTTCTTTTGCTGATATCCATAAATCAGATATGGTCCAAGCAAGAGCAGCATAGGATTGAATTTGTATTCAACCTCTGAAGACCAGATTCACTCTAGTCTAATGCTAAATCATGATTGTAGGAGTTAGCCATGAAAAAAATAGAGAAAAAGGAAAGGGAAAGTTAACCTGCAAAAGATCTTCTCAGTTACAGAGCCTAAGTGGAACATTATTGTATAGTGCAATTCACCAAGATCATATATGAGATGGATGGTGCATTCTTAATGTAAAGTTTAAACAGCGTTTAGAAATTAAGCTATTATATGTTTTGAACCTCAGTGAGAAAAACCTTTCTTAGATCTGAAACAGTTCTAGAAATGAAAATACAACAATTGCGCACTACAGTGACCAGGGTCACAAGATCATTTATTCCACCTGGGAGTGCAGTCTGATAAACGCAGTATAAGACCTCCTGCTCATATTCTGATGCCCTCTATTGTGTGTTGCATTTATCATAAGGAATTATCTCTGAAATTGTAGTAAACAAATTCATGCTGATATAGGTCTAAATTTTATTCATGTCATTATATTTGAATATATGCATAAGATAGATGGTTATTATCGTACCTTAAAACTGAAAAAAAAAAAAAATCAGGTCTGTTCTTGCATGAAAAGTTGTTCTGAAGCTTTCTATAGGTCATGAGTTCTGTCCATCTGACAGGTTGTAAGTCTGACACTCATGAAGCAAATCGTCTAGCTGCAAATGAGGTCTCTGAAGCTGTGTTTCTAATACAATCACCCTTCCTTCTCTCCCCTTTCCTGTCATAGTTTGTTACTGTTACTCTTCATTCAGTCTTAAATTATTGTGTAAAATTTGGGGCAGAACTCTGTTTTTCTGAAATGGACACAAAGAAATAGCCAAGAATCTTACTAGAGATGGGACTTATTTCTGATAAAAGCTTACAGAGCTGTTGTCAGTCACATAAGGTTCTTATTTCGTTACACAGGACACTTCTTGACAGTTCCTGGAATTCTTTACAGACCATAAAAAACCCTGTGACATAAAAAAGCTCTGTGATATTTTGATGCTTATAACTGGTTGTTTCTAAGTGATGGAGCATGCAAGTTCCATCGTTGTGACCAGCAGCCCTGGTTCCCTCCCCCTCACCTAGTTTTGGCGACTGATTTAAACATAATCTGACCCTCTTTTTTATTACTGCACTCCAGGGAGAAGAAGGTGCCTCGTTCACACCCAGGTTCTCATCCTTACATGCAGTCAAGGTCAAACAAGAGCTCTTCCATCAGGAGGCCAAGAGGAGAAGAGAATGCCTGGTCCCTTGGTTTAGGTGAGCCAAGGTTTCTGCTTTAGTAAACCTCTTCAGCACGTGCTGAACTCATAACTCTTCAAGGAAGCAAGAATATTAAACACTGATCTCTTCCTGAAAATAAATATTTTCTTCAGCTTGAATAAATCATAATATTTTAATAATTATCCTGTCTCAGTAACTTGACTTACATGGTATGTACAATGTCATTAACATTTGCTAAACTGTTATTAAAAGAGGTCTGAAAAATGTTTTTGGTGTTTTATGAAATTTTTGGTCTAGAGAAAAGAAAAATTTGAAACAACAAAAGATTCTATAGCTGGTAAAGAAAAATCTGACATAGGCATGGTGGAGAAAAAGCAAACACAAAACTAATGTGGTAAATACATATTTTGCAATACTGCAGTCTTAAAACTGATTTCTATTAGAGTAGTAAAAGTTACAGAGAGACACTGTTTAAATAAAACTTAATCTTTTAGTGGGTATAAAGAATGAGTAGAAAGACTGCTGATGTCCCTGTTAAAAAAGGAAGAATATCTGTTTTCTAAATAATGGATGAATAAGCTGACTGATGACAATTAATTATTTTAGAAAGTGGCAGAAGGACTAATAGTGATACCAGAAAGTATTATTAATTAAAATAGAGTCTCAAAGTAAGGGTCCTCTTTTGATAGACATGCAAACAAATGTGCAATTTTAATGAAATTTTACAAAGGATGGAAAAAGACAACACAAAAAACCCCCACAGTAGAAAACACACTGGTTACCTACCACCTGCCAAAGGTATGCATCCTATTAGCTATGCACTTGCTATGTCATCTAGCTCCCCTCCTGTTCCTTTCTATCCAGCCTGATAACAGTGTTGTGAACTCCTTTCTCCCTCCGTATTTCATGGGCACTATAAACATCCCACATGTGGAAGTTGTCATGCTGACAGCAGTGGTCTTCATTTTTTTGCAAAACAATATGAAGTCTACTGATATTTTAAGACTACATGACTTAAAGTGAAGTATGTTTGGGCTTATGGAAAATCACCCCATTGTTGTGTAATCAATTTTATTCCCATGAAGGCAACTCCCAAACTGAACAAATGACATATGTTTGCTTACTGTGCTCTGGAAATTTCAAATACGAAGATGAGTAAAAATAGGCAAGGTGAACAAAGAATGGAAACAACACTCTTTCTGTGCCAGGATGTACAGAACAAGCGAGAAGGTGCCTGTGTGGAGATGACTACTTAAAGGACTAGAAGATCAGGATGCTGCTAGTGACCAGCCAGCCAGTTGAACCTATTGTGCCAGATACTTGTTGGCAGGGCTCTGTTCAGCTTCACTGAGTTGAGCCACCTTGTACCAGATGAGAGCTAAGTCCAGTGTAAAGATGTCTGTTAATTTACGATAAATGAGAGAGAAGAAAAAACAGCTGCATTTTCTGTTTTTCAGTCACTTGGTAAGTAGAATTTACAACATAAACTCTCACATGACCAACTTTCTGTCAAGCAACTGTGCTGCCCATTGAACTACCAAGAACTTTTACTCTGCATGGGACATCTGATTGTACTTTTCACCATTGATAAGTAACAAAATATATCAGTCAGATATCCACTTTACAGTGTTAAAGAAAGTAATTATCATTAGAGCCCTGTGAGTTCTCTAATCAACAAAGAATCTCAGTAACAATGAAGGCAATCCAACTGTGTCGTACTGTTTGGTCTTGTACTCTCGTTCATTATCATCAGGGTATGATCTCAGTGACCCTTGGAATTGTGCAAAGTTCACCAGTAATTATTTCAACACATTCATTCTAAAAAGGACCTGTCTTTCACCTTGGTAGTATTCACCTGTAAATACATTCTCCTTTTTTTAACTAAATCAAGTTGCAATACTTCTCACTTGAGCTGGGAAAGAGGGGCATTGATAGCATGAGTCATACACAAATGAACATACGGGCTTCCAAGTTAAAATATGCTCAGACCTCTCCAAGAACTTCTGAAGAACTTTACAAAGTGTGACGAGATCTTCAAAAGAGATCAAGCCTTTCTACAGTCACATCCTGTGATGATTTATTAAACACAGATTAGGAGTCCATTCACCTGCTGTTTTGAAGCTTATTGTATCTTCACTTACTGAGAGATTAAAACGAAGGATAGGGTCCTCATTCACTGAAGAATTTCCTGACTATTTTCAAAGAAAATTGGAATTGATATTGTCCTGATACCTATGACAAGTATTTATTTTACAGTTAACTTATAGAAAATGTATCTCTGGGATGCTCCAACTGAGAATGGAGTAGAATTAGAGAGAGACATGAAATGGAATAGGAAAAACCTCCTAGGTGCCTGAATGACCTACCAGGCCTTTTGAAGTGACGAAGAAAAGACATTTAAAAGGACAAAAAAATCTGTGTCTGATATATTATACTCTTATTTCCCAGAAGAGGTCCTCATTACCCAAACCAAAACTGGGACAGACCCCTGCAAACGGGAGTTTTAACATCAGTGCTAGACAGAATACACTAACACCTGTAAAACAGGCTTTTTTATTTAAAGAAAAAGAACAATTTCTTCCTGAAGTAGTGTCCTATTCATTGTCTGCCCTATCCATTCATTCCATTGGCATATGAATTTCATTATACAATTGATGTTCAAACAGCCAGACTTCATTCTGCAAAGCAGAGCTGTTTACCAAGGTGTTATGCACTTTTTAGAGGTGAAATTTTCTCTTTGCTGGGAGTCAATATAAGATGAGTGCATTGCTTATACCAGCTAATTTCTGCTAAGAGGGAATTTTATTTTTATTGATCTAGAAGTTCAAAGACAATTTTAAATCTGCTTTTGGTAATGACTCAGGATGTAAGTTGGAATAGAAGGAATGATTTTTTTTCTAGTTAATTTGAACTTATGTTTTGACTTACTGATTTGATATGATACCAGCTTTTGTTTTAAATCCATCTTTTACATGTTAGAAGGATGGGAAGTGCTATGGCCAGCATAAGACAGCTTTTTTTAAGGCAAACAATACTTTCTCCAGAACAGAAATTGAGTGTCATTCAGCCCTATTGAATAAATCAATCTGAAGCTATTCTTATTTGGACTGAGAAGTTTGCCATGTGCTTACAGTATAAACATGGCAGTGTGAGTACTTAGAAACAATTTTCCTCATTGCAATCCTCAAAGTTGCTGTTTGTTACAGAAATTAATAGCTGGTGAGAAACCTTACAAAATATTTTAATGGACAGGAGTGACCCATGTTTTGTTAACAAGGAACACCTTATTAACAAAACAAACTAGCACTCAGAGGCTTCATTATTTGTAAAGGACACCTCCTTTTTCCTGTGCCTTTTTTGATATTTCATGTAAGGTAAACATTAATGTAGGAAAGGCTGCGCATTAAGACTCCACTTTTGCAAAAGAAGTCCTATGGTACTTTTTGGGAACTTGAAGTTCCCTGAATGTATCTGACAAATATTTACACTGGTCATAAGCATGATTTCTGTTTATGAATGGAGATTGTTGCATTTGCAGAAGTAACTACTTTGTGGTTCTCTTCCTCTCATGCTTCTCCCTCAGCAACAACACAGAACTTGACTTCCAGNTGCCAGAGCACTGGAACAGGCTGCCCAGGGAGGTTGTGGAGTCTCCTTCTCTGGAGATTTTCAAGACCCACCTGGATGCAGTCCTGAGTAATGTGCTCTAGGCATTCCTGCCTCAGCAGGGGAGTTGGACTAGATGATCTCTAGAGGTCCCTTCCAACTCTGAAAATTCCGTGATTCCGTGATTCTGTGATTCCGTGATATCATGACTCTAATTAAGTCATTTACAGCATCTGGTGGGAGGTACTTCAGCATATCTAGGTAGTTAATCCACTCTGCCAATGCACAGAACAGGAATGCAGACAGGAGGAAACCATTACTGCTACTGGGTGTGAGCGCTGCAACACACCCATCCTCAGCCTGCATCTGAGTCAATGGCCAAGCAGAGATTTCACCAGGAATGGGAGTACTTTTGGTGAGTAATTTTCATTCCCCCAAAATTACAGCAAGTAAAAATGAAGTTCTGCTGAACACAATGTGAGTAACAATTGAGTAGAAAAATATGAGTGTGGGTAAACATTGATAAAGCAAGAATTCAATGCATTTTTGGCAACAATCACCTCATAAATAAATACACTGAGTTGAGAAGTGTATTGCAAAGCCTAGAAGCTCAGGTTTTGAGCTTTCACAACAGGCTTTCACAACAACAGCTAATTTTGTAATAGCAACTATGTGGTATCTCTGAGAATCTATTGCGATAAAGCTAAGCTTTCTGCTTACTTTTTTTCCTAGCTCTTTTGAAAGTGATAAAACAGGATTTCATTATGTGAGTTTATATTCTGGTTATAATACTCAATTTATGAGTAATCTTGTATAAATACTTTGTAAAATTGTTTAACTTTCAAAATTATTGTTTGTTGTCTCACTTCTGCAAGAGATAAGGCTGAGATTTCACTATTTTCAGGGGAAAACTCATTTCTACAATCAACTTTTCCACAAAAATTCTTTTTTCATGAATGCACAAGAAATGAAAAAATGAAAATGGAAACAAATATAGAAATGTCTTTAACATAACCCCCCCCCCCTTTTTTTTTTTTTCCTACAAAGTATTAAGGAATGGAAACAAGTCTATTTCAAGGCACTTGGTAATGCTTCAAATTTCCTGTGAAGTGCGCTGTCATGTTTATTAAATATATGCTGAGTCATTTTTTGGAAGAAGGATGTGAACATGATAATGTATAAAGCTTATTCACTGTGGGAAGCAAGTCATCTTCTACTATAGACAGTTGACGAGAGTGGATAGAGAAAACCAAACCTTTTCAGAGGAGATGGATATGCCTTTTAACTTATTTTTGTTTTAATTCCTGGAAAAGAAGATCTTTTCAGATCTTACTGTAGTGTAAAGAATGTCAGATGAACATGTCAAATACCCGTGTACAGTATACAAAATACTCTACTGTAGCTGAGTTGGAGTACACTCACTTACTAGCCTTGCACGTATCCGGCAGAGATATGAATTAAATAGGTTTGCAGGAAAGAAATTCAGACATGAAATTTCGGTGACCTTCATTGTTATAAACCTTAATGTTTATTTTATACCTCACAGCACATCTACTTATATCTCTGAGGTTACTAGATCCTACGCGCACGTATGTTTGCAGGAACCAACTTTCACAGAGATGACTGGGAAGCCAGAACTGAGAGTGCAATGAGAGTTGTGAGTTTGAGCAAATAAGTTCCTTCCTTTCAAGAAGAACTCTACAGCAGTATTGAAACCTTTCTTTTATTAGTGCTGAAGAAATCTGACACTCACCTCTTCTCAAAGGTGTGTGTAGACTCCTGTTATGAAGCTAACTGAGTAATATTGCATTAATGAGTATTTTTAAGAGCCAGGCTGATGACTTGTTTATATTCTGAAGTGCTATTTATTTATTACTAACAATTCAGTCTCATTTCCTTATTTATGCAGTGGCAAGTATGTGTTTACAAACAGCAGGCACTTATTTATCCTACTTAGGGTAAGTGCAGAGGTCATTATTCCATTTTAATATTTCAAAAATCTAGGTTTTGGTAAAACCAATATCCTGTTGCTTATTAATAGTATTTTGCATATCAAAACATCTGATCTCAGTGATTTTGAAAGTGTTTCCTTTTAATATCTTCAGGTATTCTCTTGGTCTTGCATTCAAATATCAAAAAGCTGGAAGAAGCTACGGTGCTAAAATGCATAGTGTATGTTCTTGTTCTTGACTGCATGGTTTTCTGCTCTTTTCATTCTTGTGCTTCACTGAGAAACTAATTTCTTGAAGACTTCGCAACATCTGGCAGAGGGTCCTTAATCCAGCCTTGCTTTGTTCATGCTCCTGCACACGCCAGCAGCTCAGGG
The DNA here is from genome assembly GCA_013397275.1 of Burhinus bistriatus. Classification (NCBI taxonomy): domain Eukaryota; kingdom Metazoa; phylum Chordata; class Aves; order Charadriiformes; family Burhinidae; genus Burhinus; species Burhinus bistriatus. The sequence goes on along the minus strand of VYXH01007138.1, from coordinate 14,551 downwards.
CTCAGCTGTAGCTCCAGTGGGACACTGGCTTCCTGCTTTTGGCCAATTCTCACTGTAGGTAAGTGTAAACGCTAGGGCCTCTCAGGATGTTCTGATCCAATTTTGCCTCCTCCAGTGTTACTAATTAATAGTTTTGTGTGAAAGTCACACTTTGTTTCCTTCTTGTTGGGATGGAGATAGCTATGTGTGGGGAAGGCACCAAGCTCCTCTGACAGCACCTCTGCTCAGACAGATTCTCCTTGTCTACTGCAGAGCAGAGTTGGTGAACTCGACGTAATGTTTGGACCCAACAAGTGTATACAGCATAAAGTGTAAAATTTGCTCACAAGCCTTGTTAAAAAGGATTTTTGGAAGCATTTTTATTGTAGTTGTTAATTGATCTGTTTTCATGCCTGACTAGTTTTACTGATGGAAAAAAAGAACTTTTTGAAAACAAGGGGCTTTTCTCCAGAGGCTTCAAACAGGATCTAAAAGTGGAAACGTGAGTATTGAATTATTTTTTGGTTCAGTTAACAAAACCAATAATCAACTGCAGTACAAATGGAGGGATTGAACCAAATTTAGAATTTTATCATTGCCAAAATGAAAAGAATGACATATACTTGAAGTTTATGTTCAGTTTATATGCATTTGAGCTAAATTGATAAAATGCTTAGTGATGAACATTGTTGGAGCGCTCAGGCGAGAAATGTTTAATTAATTCCTTTGAGAGAGGAGATCTGGACCTTCTCTTCCACCTTAAGCATGAGATGGTTGGGTATTCTGGTGGTGTACCGTTAATCCTTTGTATTGAACTTCTATTCAAACACATAATTTAAATATTATCTGAAATAGGAATTTGAATCCAGAAGACTGTTCTTCCTTCTCCTTTTCTAGATAGGTATTCCACCAGGTCATTTTTTCCGCTTCTCTTTCAACATATTCTTAAATGTTATAATAGTAAAATATTTCAAAGGGGAAGGAGTGAAAATGTGGTAGACAAATATTTAAATAACTTGAACTTTAAATAACTTAATAACTTGATTAAATAGCTTTTCTCTCCAAGAATAGCCTCATAATCATTACCTTACTCTAAGCTTATTCCGAGTCTTCAGCTATCCTGCTAGTTGTCATAAGCCAGAATCCTGGTGACAGAAATTCCTTCAGAGATAATCCATTGCCTCTGGGGCCTGGAAAATGAAATCTCATGTTGACTTACCCTGGCAGTATTTATCCGGAAAGCCAGCACCTCCCTTTACCCTTTTGGACAAGGTTAACTTGTGATAGACTAGAACACTCTTACCACACAAATGCATATAAACATGAAGTTAAACTTTATTAGATGTACAAAACCTCCACCAGACTGAAATACTTCTTTCTCCACACCCCCCCCCCATTCTCTGGAGCATTTGACCATGTGACTATTCAGTTATTAACTAATATGCAGACAATTGTGAAATAAATGTCTTTGGAATCCTACAGTAAACAACTCAATCAAATCAGGCTATCGCTTTCATATTTAATCCTCATTTATAGTTCTAATATTCTGCTTGTAGTCTTGATTGGGGAAAAATGATTTTTATAGAATAATTAGTCTAAACACATACCTCATTTATCATCAAATAAATTAAGTTAAAATATGATGAGCTAAAATAAAGATAATGACTTTTAAGATTTCATTTAGCTATGTCAGTGATCAGAACTGTAAACGTAGGTAAAAATCTTTTCTGTACAGATAACTGGGGCCAAAGTCCCCTCTGGTACTTCTGATGGCTGCCTAGTAGTGGGGATAGATAGAGCCCTAAATTAATATAGAAAGATTATTAATTTTTTGGGGGTGTATTTTCTGAATTTTTCTTTTCTGAAGAGAAGCTGGCTTCGGAAGTCCCTTATTCACATACAGGGTATTGGGCCCTGCATTTAGAGAGCTAGAAATTATAGAAGAGAAAATCCAAGTAAGATGATCTTTGAATCTCTGCATATTCCACTGTACGTGACAGTTAAGAAAATTCTCTCTATCTCTTCGAAGGACCTGAAAAGAAAAGTTAAGGGTGGGAAGTGGAAATGATTAAGACTAAGCAAATTTCTTCAGCCTAAGCATTTAAAAGATCCACAGGCTTAGGGTCAGAACACAGTACTGATATTTGACTCACAAACTCTTTAACATTTGCCCATTCTCTACATTGGCTTTGTTGAAAAAAAAAAAAGGCTATGATATTTCTTCAGGAAGCTTCACTTCTGTTTCTCTAAAGGAATTTGAATTTTGATGGGCTTGCTCACTACTGGGAAAAGCAACCAGAATCACACTCTTGCATTTTTTCAGGTGAGGTGAAGAGGGAAACTAATGGTCATGGATGGAGGACATCATTAACATTTTCTTGTTTAGTTTGTGATTTTCTGCTTTTTTGGGGGGTGGCAGTGGGGGAAAACTATGCAAGATGGGCACTATTTTTCCATTAAGAACAGTGGGATCTCTTCATGGAGGCTGGTGATTGTCTGATGTGTGAATTATAGACCTGCTTGATTAGCCACTTATCTCTGCAGGATAGCTCTGTTGTCTGCAAATGCATGTGGCAGTAGAGGAATAAAAGATTCTCACTGCTTCTTTTTAGGGATCTTCAGGCAGGATTGTTCTGCGATGACATTAAAGGTATTTGAAATAGGTTTTATACATTCAGTAGCCCAGTGATATCCTAAATTTTTAAAATTATTTGATAATAGTTTTGCCTCTAAGAGATGCAGAAGCAATGGGATGCAGATCTGTCTAGCAAAGGTGATCAATGAAAAGCTTTACCTGTACTGAAAGCTCTGAGGACTCTACATTCATTTTGGTATAAAAGTCTGAAGATCATGTCAGAATCCTTTTTTT
>VYXH01007138.1:0-11695 GCA_013397275.1 Burhinus bistriatus | reverse complement strand
TTTTTTTTAATAGGACAGTATTTGAAAGAGAGAGAGTTACTCCTAGCATTGTATTGGTCTTGTCTAAATGAAAAAGTATGGCAATAGAATATGCTGAGTGTATGAGTAGTCTTCCCCCAGGAAACTGGATGGTATTCTAGCAGAAGCATTTAAATCATGAAAAGTTGTTGCTTATTTTTCCCCTGTCTTACACACTCTGTAGATGTATCAGCAGGTTTTTTTTCTGGGTAGAACAGCTGAACCTTTAAAGAAACAGCAGTCTTTCCTCATGTTCTCTTTCCACTTCCTCATTCTATTTTTCTAATCAGGTTTATTGTCAAAGCCTTTTTTATATTGTATGTATGTGGGGAGTAGCTGGAGATTGTGTTCAGCTAAATGTTAGTGACCCAGACAAGAAAGTGCCTCTAGTCAGAAGAGGTGTTAGAAGTGTTTTATCATGCTGTAGAAGACCATGGTCTTGGTGTAAAATTACTCAGCGCTTACTACAATAAGAATCAACAATGCTTAGTAGTTGTCTAAAGGATTTCCAATGTTTACAGTTTTCATTGCTGAGCTAAATTAGAAAGCTCTTTCACCGTTTTTATAAGGGGAAATGTATGGTAAAACAGTGTAATGAAATGCCTAGAGGCCAACTTAAAAATTACCTAATGATGTTAATTAATACCTTGGTTAGAAAGTAATGTGTATGACTTACTATTCTCCTTCTTTCAGCTCAGTACAGTAGAGGAGAGACAGTTTTGCTCCACACAGAGCATATTCATACACCAGACTGGCAGCACCAGTCTATGTAGCCATAGGCTACACGGTTACCAGATGCAGAGCTACTTCTAACAAGTATCAGCTCATTATAGTCTACCAGTGCTTACACTGTAAACTGGAGGATTACAAAATGCAGATTAGCTCCATTGTAAGTGCTTCAGCATTTATTATAAGAAAGTTGAGCAGACCCATTGACTGATGTAATGGAGAAATTTTAAATTGCTTCATATTTGAGAAGTCTTACAGGACTAGGAAAAAAGAAATGTGTTGTTTTAGCTCTTCTCTCCCTAAAACTTCTTTTCCAGTTTAAGAAACTGCAGGACAAAACTGCAAGATGGCAGGACAAAGCTTTAGTTATCTTAGTAAGTTTTGCTGGACTGACTCAACATGATTTACTTCCATCAAACAAGTTGGCAAATTCATGAGATCTATTAAGAACTGCCTATGTGAAACATGGGTAAGCAATGAGCATACACTGAAGTGAACCTGAAAGGCAGGCAAGGATCACATTTGTAATATATGGGTAGATACTTAAAATCATTAAATAAAGGTATTTTCCTAATATTAGTGTTGTTACTACTTTTGTAATAGGCATTCTCAGACAGTTATTTACTTGTTAAGAGAAAACTTCCATTTAATCAATTTTGCACTTGGCTTTAGAGATATAAAGTAGCTGGTTCGACACACTGCATTCTGGCAAAGACTACTGGTGACATGAAGGTGGCTTCGGAGTCCCTAGGACAAATTGAGAGATTTCCAAAGACCTAAAAAAGACATCTTAAGGCACTTATATATTTCCATAAAAAAGGAGATTTAGCTATAAGATTCCCCTTGAAACACTGAAACCTAAACTTGATTACATTTCTGGAAACCTAAACAAGCCAACAGACAGACTGTAGTTTCTTATGATTTCTACCCTACAATAAAACCCAGACATGGCAGAAATACCAAATACTGCACATTTTTCCCCACAGAAAGAAACTACTCTGCTGTTTAAAATGCAGCTGTAGAAGTAGTTGGTTGAATGTCCCCCTTGCAAATTTTATACTCATTAATTATACCTCAAAACAGAGAAATTGAGATGTTTTATTAAAGATTTTGAAACAAATTGCTCTCATTCATGAAAATAACTAACCATTTAAGACAGAAAACTAGACACATCTTTCAAGCTTATTCTTATACCTTGTTGAAATCCAGAATTTCAACAGTAGGCAGAAAGTCTGATATATGTTCATAAATTATGACCATTTTACATCCTTAGCTTGACAAAGCCTTTGTAGGACTGTCTGGATTTGACTCCATAAGTCATGGGAAAATCAAGAAGGGCAAGAGGGACCTAAAGTGTAACTAGAGCAGAATTTATGTACCTGAGTTGAAATCAGTGTTCTTAAACCTTGATGTATGCAAATTCTGTAGTTCTCCAGGCTTCTACATAGCTGGGTTTTTTCCTGTGTACAGAAGTGCTTTGGTCTTGAACAGGCTGAATCACTCCTCGTCCGGTTGCTCTGGAGTCAGCACTGCAGAAATCCTTGGAAAACAGACTGCAACCTAGTATCACCACTGTCAGACTGAAGAGGCCTAAGCAGTTGATCACAGCCTTGCTTTCTTTTTCAGGCAAAAGTATGAGGAACTGCTTTATGCAGTGTGGGACAACTTCTGCAGAAATCGTTGAACTCAGAATCCTTGTTGCTAAAATTGCCAGATCAGTCCTGGGTTTGCTATTACCCAGGTTAATGCTATGATTAGTCTTCCTGCTAACTTCTGTTAGGGGTGCTGCAGATTTTGTTTTTCTGTATTACTGATCAGTGTCTTACTTTATTTACTGTTTTGTTTTGGTTCTAAGTGCACCATAATGTACTATATAGGAAGGAAAATAACGATAGGACTTCCTTGAAAGGAACATTGAGGTTACAGTGAAAGGTTCACTGAAGTCAATGGAATGATTTCCTTTAGGCATCGTGTCAGGCTCCAGAAGATACATGATCACTCTCTCAGGGTGATTAGGAAGCAAAATACAGACCCAGAGTCCACAATGTCAGCGAGTCAAAGTTTTTCCTGTTTTGTGAGCCAATTTTCAGCTGCTCACTCTGCAGAAGTATAGTACTGATAATACCAGCAGATGTTGGTNAGTATAAGCAAGAGCCTCTCTGCATACCGTTCCTTGGCATCAACTACAAACATGGGTCTTATCACTCTGAGAGCGAACAGTTTTCTGCACAACATGCTGTTAATTTCAGCAGTTAGAAGAGACCTAGCTAAAAAGTAAAGTTACTGAACAAAATTGGTCCTGTTTTACCTCAAACCAGGACAAATTGTCAGTGTCCTCTGTTCCATATATGATCATATATGAAGTCGGATTCAGTATGATCTTTTGCAATATCTCACTTACTAAAATGTGTCAGGATTAGGCCTTGACCAAGATTTCAGTGATATTTTACTGTTCACTATTTTGACAAGCTCCCCCCCCCCTTCTCTTGTGGTTTACTTTCTCTTGGCTTCTTCTATGCTTTCCCCGTGAAAGCAGAAAAAAAAGACTTTTAGAAGTTCCCTATTTGTCTCTGTGTCTAGATCTATGTGCTCCTGTGATGGTATTGTCTGTGCCAAATAACTACCATGGTTTCTCTCATTGCTTTCCTTAGTCTCTCCACTTCCTTTATCTCTTTACAATACAGAAATACATTTACAAACAAGAAGTAAAAAAAAACCAAAAAAAGTCCATCCCCAATCCAGATGAAAAGAGTAACTTTTATGAAGAATGCATATAGGGCATAAGAATGCATATAGAGCATAAGTAAGATTAAATGGTTATTCTTTTGATAATAGCTCTTCTCAGACACTCCTTCAAAGCAGAAATAGCTTTTGTTTGTTTGTTTCTTTGTTTTTTAAGTTCACACAGCTGGTCCAATGGGATTATCTAAACTGTGGGTTCTCTCTACAGCTAGAAATTTTCTTAGTCCTAAGAAGTCTTTTGAGATGGGTGACACTAGTAGGAAAATAATCTGTTGCATAGCTCCCTGTCATTACAGTTCTGTCCAGAATGACTCACGCAGAAAACATTCTAGTTTCTTTCGTAGGTAGAAACAATGATCAACAATATCAGACTGCAAGCAGCATTGGGAAAGAAATACAAAAAAATGCAAATTTCCTTTTTGGTAAGAATTTTCTGAGAAATTTCTAAGAAACAATTGGATGGTAGAATTCTAAATATAAGAAAAAAACCAACATACAGATCTATTACAAATAGCTTCAATTTTACTTAAGGTTTTATCATACATTGTGTTGTGCATACAGATGAAATCCTAACACAGTACAGTTTTTAGAAGTTTTGTCAGTGTATAGTAGAAAAAAAAAATTTTTAATTAAGCTAATCTATCCTATCTTTCTCCCACCAATATCTTTGGCATTTGAAAGAGGAGAAAACTACTGCATCAACTAATAACACTGGTACAACTTTATCTGTCATAATAAATACATCTTTAGATTATTTGTTATGTATTTGGCCCTTTGGATACACCTGGTCCGTCCTCCTCTATCTTTCTTGTTTCCAGGTAAAGCAAGTAGAAACCACATAACCACTGAGTTACAGTTCTAAAGGAGGCCTACTATCCTAGTTAAAAGAAAAGGCACTGTCTGTTTTATAAACAATCTTGAAATATTTATAGCATCAACTATTTCATTGACTTTCTCTGTTTGCATAGTGACTACCTCTTTAGGTAAGGCACGTACCAGTTTGAGGGCTGGAAGACAGAGGACTTCAGTGTTCTGCATTTCTAGATAAACAGCAAAAAAGTAAAGATCAGCAGAAATAACTGTGTCAGTATCATAAGCTGTAGTTTCTCTTAGCAGTCAAGTACAGAAATACCTTGACAAATAGACTTTAGCTAACTCCAGGTTGCCTCGGCAGGACTCTAGCCAGTAGGTCAGGAGTAGTGGCTACTCCCCTCTGCTCAACACTTATGAGCCCACATCTGGAGTATTGGGTCCAGTCTTTGGCTCAGAATGTTCAGTGGAGGGCCAGGGAGAGATGGTCAGGGGCTTGTGCACCTGACGTACAAGAAGAAGCTGAGGGAGGTGGGTTTGTTTAGCCTGAAGAACAGAAGGTTAAGAAGGCATCTGTGGGATGCTGCTGCTTCTTCTATAATGTCAATTCTCAGTAAAGGAAAGGTGTGAAGAAGATAGAGTCTGTTTGGAGGTGCATACCAAATGTAGAAGACGCAACTGTCACAAGCTGCAAAAAAGGACATTCTAAGTATATATAGGAGAGATGCCAGAATATTTCCAAATTGTTGTTAAGCACTGGAAAAGGTTGCACAAAGAGGCCATGGAATGTCCTTCCTTTGAGATTTTCAGAACCTGCCCAGAGAACGTTCTGAGCAATCTGATCTGGCTTGCTGACTTTGAACAATGGATTGGCCTAGACAACCTCCAGATTTTATTGCTTTCCTTAGCACAATGACTGGCCTAAGGTTTACTGTCTCTGAAATATTTTGCATAAAGACTTTTTCAAAGTGGAAGTTTTTTGAAGTGGTTTTCATATGTCAGGGTAGAATATGAAGAATGGAAGCATTTATGTTACAATAGTTTAATCCATTTGTTAGAAATTGTCTTAAACTGCTGAATAGTCAGCTAATAAATGCATTGGTGAAAGTGAAAATGAAACTTAGAGAGCTTTGTTTTGAAGCAGGTTTATTAGGACAGAAAGTCATGAAAAGAGAGTCAGGAGGCTTCCTAGATTATGGTTAGTTTACCAAAGGAATTGCCCACAAACCTATAGATTATTTCTGTTAAAGAACATTTACCACAGGCTTTGTAGCCTAACAAACAAGCTAATAAATTAGGACTTTTTGTATATTTTATTCAAAAATGCTGTATTTTCTTTTGTTTATGCCTGAGTGCACCAAGAATCCCAGCAACTTCTGCCCACCTAACAGATTTTGTGGTCAAGCTCTGATGCAGTGCAGCTGTGAAACCTAGGGTCAGACTGCTTGAAAAAGACCTGTGGAAAAAAAAAAAACTGTGTGAGAAAGATCTAGGGAAACCACCCATGCACCCTCCATCTGGTTTGGAAACTGCATTTACATGAAGATTGTTGCTTTTCCTCCTTGCTTGGGGTATTGAGCTACATAATTACGCTTCTTTCCAGTCTTGAACCTGCTGATTATGACCTTTCTGGCTTGTCCTTGGACCTGTCTTGTCACTATGGCTCAACTGGCAGCCATGGGACTCATGGCTGACTCTTGTTACCCTGTCCAGACTTGCTCTCTTCTTCTTGTCTGGGTACTGTCAGACTGCACCCCTGGTCATAAAGAGCGCAACAGGGTTAAGAAGGATTTCCACTTCAGTAACCCACAGTTTGCTCTGTAATAGATACATATTTTTCTCGTGAAAGAGTACTGCAAATGGTTCTCAATAGCTAGAATGCACACACTTTTTTCAAACTTCATGAAAACTAGTGAACATTTTATCTCACTGTTTGAAATCATAAGGTATCCACCAGTTGGTTGTTTTAAAACACCACCAAATCTGACCTGAAATTAAAAAAAAAGCTTGAGCCTGCAACAAAAATATCACAGTAAAGGAATCTAATGATTTCTTCAGAACTTCTATTTATGTCATCCTCAAAATATTCAAATATTTGAGGATTCTTGGTGACTTGAAATTTTTGGTCAAATTCTATGCTATTTGTAAAGAAGTACTATTTTGTAAATACAGCTGTTCCACTTCACCATCAAACCAAACATAAGAGCTGATGATAATTAAAAAATAATTTATTTGGAATACTTTCCATGATTTGTTGGTTGTCAGCAACTAGTTCACTAAATCATTAGATCTTTATTATTTTAACTAATCTGCTAATTTCTTCTGTAAATAATTACTGGTCTCCAGATCATTTGTGCACAGTAATTACTATTCAACGTAAATAATATTATCTAAGTTTTATGAGATTTAAATTGCACATCTAGCTGTAACTAGGCTGTTTAAACTGGGTTTTAAGAATGTCAAAATGGCTTTTACTCTTGACCAGGTATTTATTTATATAGCTTCCTTTATTTACCCAATTCCACCTTCTGATACTGAAAAAAATTGCTTAAAAGATATCAAACATATCAAACAGTAGAACAACTCTGCATTCTACTTGAAATCCTGACATTTCTTAGTGCTTCCAGCATTTCGGCACTTAAGGACCGAAATACTCTGCATCCTCGAGTTTGATCTGTTGGCTTCTCTGAACATATGAGAAGTTATCAGGACAAATCTTGTCAACATGATCCCTGATATAGAGACAGTTAAATTATGCTTGTACTACAGATGGTAGCAATCATGTTTAGGTTAGAATTCAAAGTACATCAAAGATGGTGGAGAAGAGCTCAGGATTTTCAGAATACTTATAGAAAAGACAAGTTAAGTAAGAACATGAATGTATTTCTTCACACGCTTCTTCCTTACCACCTTCTTTCTCAGTTCTACAGGAGCTTAATATGCTGGCATTTCTTGCATAGGGTTTTTTTGGTGGTGTGTTGTCTTTTTTTTTTCTTATTGTTTGGTTGATTTTTTTTTTATTTTTATTTTTTTTTTTTTACCTTCCAAAGCCAGATAGTGTTAGGAAAAATGCTTCAGCTGGCTGCTTTTGTTACCCTCTTTACTCAGGATATTGCCAGATGCCCCACCCAAGGCTATACGAACATATTCTTAAAGGTAGCAAGTCAATGCCAGAGACATCAAGTTTATACTATAACAAAAAGTGTATGAAATAATTTTGGCTGAGTCTGCTGACATTGGCATCAAAACTATCTGAACGTCATCACCTTTACTGCAGCAATGGAAGTACCAATGTCAAGCTCTAGAATGTCCTTCAAGTTGACATAAAGTCAAGATCACTGAACTACACTCCCTCAGCAAGTCATACACCAGCACAGCCACAGTCTGTTATCACATTCCTCTCTTGTGGTGATGTGAATTTAAATGATCTTAAACTGTGACTCATGATGAGACCATGGCCATTTTTTCCGTGTATGTGGTGTTATTACCTTGCATAGCCCAGTAAAGACTTTGTTAAGGCTATCTCCCATAATACGCTCAGAAAAAAGCTGATGACATATGGGTTAGATGAACAGACAATGAGCTGAACTGAGAAGTGATAAAGGGTCAGTGCCAGAGGGTGGTGATCACNGTTCTGGGCTCCCCAGTACAGGAGTAGCATGGACATACTGAGAGAGTGCAACAAAGAGCCACAAAGGGACATTGATCTTACATATGAGGAAAGCCTGAGAGAGCTAGGACATTCAACTNCGCTCAGAAAAAAGCTGATGACATATGGGTTAGATGAACAGACAATGAGCTGAACTGAGAAGTGATAAAGGGTCAGTGCCAGAGGGTGGTGATCACTGGTGCAAAGTCTAGTTGGAGGCCATTAACTAGCGATGTATCCTAGGGGTCAGTACTTGATCAAGTCCTGTATAACATCTTCATTAAAGATGTGAATGATCAGCAAGTTTACAGATCAANACTGTGAGGGTGACTGAGCACTAGCACAGGTTGCCCTGGAAGGTTGTGTAGTCTCCCTCCTTAGGAGATATTGAAAAGCCATCTGGGCAACCCATTCTAGGCAGCCCTGCTTGACAGGGGTGTCGGACCTCCAGATGTCCCTTCCAACCTCAACCATTCTGTGACCCTGTGAAAGGAACCATGGAGTCAGAAATGGGATATTTTGCTAGCATATAGCCTCTTCTGTAACATGAATCTAGGTATTATCCAGAACAGCATTCACCACAGAAGGACATGCATATTAAGGCCAGTGTTGCCATCGAGAAACTAATTTTGTTTCCTCTCCTTCAGCATTAATTGGCTAATCCATTCACAGTACCTTGTCATCAGCTGTGAAATCTCATTTTAATATTTTAGGACATTAAATATCTTCTTTGAAAGCAGGTAGATAGACAACATGGTGGGAGAATACTTATTTGCCTGTGCCTATGACACTCTTCCCTGATAAAAGATCTAGGACACAAAAGGTGAGTTTCAAATGGTTCCACTTATTTCATCTGGTAGCGTGGAAAACTGAGTCCTGAAGATCAGTCTGGTCATTCAATATGATGACAGTGGCACTAACTAAAGCTGTCTGAAAGCTTTCTGGACATTAACAAAAGTTTGAAACAGCTGTCTGCCTCTCCTCCCTTCAGTATACCCTCACAATGGGTTTGAGATCATGAGTAAGGACAAAAAAATCCACCACCTTTGTAAAGTTTGTTCTACTGTCTATTAGCACTGCCCATTGAAGACACTGAATTTCAGAGTTATGTTTTTCTAAGGTGCAATCCTTTTTCCAAAATAGAACACGCCAACCTGTTGTGATGCTGAGGAGAGAACATTTGTTCACAAGCCAGTATTGCTTATGAATACTTGGCAGCCTCCCTATCTTCTGTCACCTGATAGCAGTCCCACCTCAGTACTAAGATAATCTTTTCACTTGCATGGATGATGTCATTTTGCACTGTTTGGATGTTTGTCAAGAACTGTAAGAAACTTGGGTCCTAACACCGTTTTTAAGAAGTCTGTATTCTGCATAATCAAAACTCTTAGCATGCAAAGAGATTCAGATTGCTTTTTCATTCTGAGAGCAAGCCTGCCACCGACAACATCAAGTGCATTTGGAGTTGGAAACCTCATCTGCAGTTTGGAAGGAGCACTTTCATGTCATTATTGATGCAGGAAAAAAAAAATTGCTAAAACCAGAAAAAACAAACAGGGAAAACTTCCGTTACACAGAGGAACCACCAGAGAATGGTGATGTTCATGTAATCCCATAAGATTGTGATGGTAAATCATTACACAAATTGCATATGCCATGATAGCAATTTCATGCCATAGTCTTGTTAGTTTTATCTCAAAGTAAAGTAGGTCTTCTTTGAACTCACTTACTTGCATTACCTAGAGCATAATCTAAAAATATAATCGATGGTACATCTGCATTAGCTATACCTACAGAGCACTCAAACTGCATCCACACTCTTCTGACTAGAGTCATTCAGAGACTGGGTAATCCATTATGTCAGAGCCTTAATAGGTTACATTTGCTCCTTGCTTCTAAGGAAGTTAGTTTATTGAATGATTCTGTTATTAGTCAATGGATGACTGATACTATTTCCTGATCGCTCATTTATTTTTCTGACACTTGCAATTTCATTAATATTAAAGAGTTTACTTCTGATAGACTGTTACCATCAAGGTACTTTGAGAAATTTCTTTTTAACATAGATCATCTTGATTTGCAACCTGCTAAGCAGAGACTTCTTTAGAGGTGACATTTGGTAAAGATGCACTTTCACTGAAGCAGTCAATTTCAGCGTCAGATTATGATGCACTAGTCTCACTGCTAAAGCCAGCTGAATAATATTCACAAAATAATTTATTCAGTGAATTGCAATATTTTTCTAGTAAATTATTCAACTAGTATTTCTTCATTCATTGCCTAAGTTGTGTCAGTTTTTCCTCTGTGCTTTTCATTAGTCTGGAATTGGACTGATTTATATGCAGCATTGCTCATTATCTGAGCAATGAAGTGGATGTTACATATTTTGAATTGAACAAGAACATGTTTTATTTACAAACAGGCACATTTAGACTTATTTTTATCCTTGCATTCTGTGATACAAGTTAGTGAAGTATTGTTAATTCACCACTGTTTAAATAAATTAATACGATTCAATGTTTACTCTTTGATATTCATTGGCTGTAACATTTGACTATTGCAACTATTTACATTTCATGATAAACCTTTTTTATAGTTATTTACATATTTTTCAAAGAGCACCGTCCTTCTGTGTAGAAGAAATTGGTTTTATAAATAAAGGGACACTTGTAAGATTTGATATCTTGCGTTCAACACAAGGCAGTTTAAAAGGAGCCCAAGAAAAGACCCACATTACAAAGAAACAGTGAGCATTCCATAAAACCGCTGCCTCGTTTTAAACTCTGAACACTTCATCAGGAGAACCCTAAGCTTCCACTTGTAAATTGTCACTCAAGTCAATGTTGTCTCATATTGGCTTTGAGTTATACAATTTTCCTTTCAGGATGGCTGTCCTATTGCTTTTAGACAAATTGGGTTTTGATGCAGTAAGCGATGTTCTCAAGGATTAAACTCAGTGTAGGTATAACATTGAGTTTTCCGTTGACTTTGTCTACAGTTTTAATGTACAGTATTACTTGCACATAAGTGATACAAGACATACTTGCCTCCCTCAAAGATTCATGTACAGTAAGTTTGTACGCAGAACTAAAGTTTATGTCTCAAATATAGGCCATTGGTTTACCTCATCCAAGTGTGTGAATAAGGCTTCAAGTTTGCGGAATTTCATGTGAATCATGACAGCCTTCATATGGAGAGGGTCTTGACACCTGAAATGGGAAGATGCTCATCTACTGTCCCTCCTTATGACGGTGTTCAAGATACATGTACATGGGGGAGTTAAGTGACATGGCACTTGGCAAATCCTGTCGCACCCTGCTTTCATGGGACTAGAGGGCGGACTATAAGCAATGCTAGACTGAATACAGAAACCTTGACAGATTTTCTTAAAAAGATAAATACTCTGTGTCATCTCCACAGCAGCACCCAGAGAATCTGATGTATGCCACTTCTGTTTCTTACAGTGACTTGAGTGAAAAGAGCAAAACTGCTTTAAAATGAAGACTTATTTTAGGCAACCTACCATATAAGAAAGGCCACACTACCTTATAGCACAATCCACCTAACCACATATTCTGTCTCCATCAGCACAATAAGAGATATAAACCAGGGTGTTTGCCCACAGCTTCATTGCTCTCTGAGTTCCTTCCCCTTAGAATCACTGAAAACATCCACAGCTAACGGATTCACACTTAAGAAAGTCCAGTCTTGGCAGACAGTCTGCAATCATAGAATCAGAGAATCATA
>VYXH01007137.1:76164-125543 GCA_013397275.1 Burhinus bistriatus | reverse complement strand
TGGGATGGATCCGGTCGGCATACAGGGCCCTCTGTTCTTCTCAGAAGGGAATTGCCTACAACAACTACCCTCCTTTTTCTCTTAACAGAAGCAGTCCTAACATGTGGGACAAGCCTTTGTCTTGTCAAATGCCTGTGACAGCCTTTGAAAGTTATTAAGTTACTTTATTTAATTTCCTTTTAATTGTTTAAAGTTCATGGAGAGTTGTGGTCATGGGTTTGTTTGTATTTGAAAAAAGTGTGTCCTCCTAACACTTCATAAAATCTTTTAAAACATTAAATGTCTTTAAAACTTTAAATGAAAGAGGAAAATTTATATAAGAAAAAAGATAAGCTATCACAAGTTTTAACAAAGGAAAATTCAAATTTCACATCTTTCTATGTTATAGCCTACAAAATAATGGATTCTTCTAATATAGAAGTAATTCTTTCTCAGTAGAAGTTTTGTTAAGACATTCCATGATGTGTACAGTAATTATAGAATTATTAGCTGATGCAATATTTCATGAGATTAAATCATTTAATGTAAAAAACTACTACTACAGTGTTATAATTTGATTTTAACTTAGTAGGCCTACATGCAGTCTATGTTATAATACAGGACTAGGATAGTTACTAGAAAGATCATAAAAGAAACATGAGTGGTATCTCAGCAAGTGTGAATAACCATACCAGCAGTTATGTCAACTTCATTAGTAAGGGCAACAGATGTCCAGAAAACGCTGGAAGAAGAATATTGAAATGAGACAAGGCTTGATTTGGGCAAACAGCCCGAATAGCTAGCTTGGATGCAAACTATTGGGCAGGCATCATTTCACCTCATTTCATTTGCCAGTCTGTTACTGTTCATTCATGCAGCGGTCACTGTATGTTGACGTTCCAAAAAGCTCCTGGCAAGATGAAAATTATAGAAGAGCCTTTCTGCCCCCTTTTTTTTTTTAATCATTTCTATTTTTTTTTTCTTTACTCTTACTGAAATTACTTTCATTTTACATTCAGCTTTGGTTTTCATTGTGAAGCAACAAAGTTATCAATTGCACACATTTTGTAATGCACGCACTTTCTATGTGCTTTTCATGACACATTTATCTTCATTCCCTGTGCTGCATGTTTAAAACTTTAAGAAAAATTATTTTTCTCTCTCACTGTTAAAACTTAGTGCCTTTGAAGACTGTTCCTAGAACTGTTCTGGTTACCAGTTGAAGCCTGTGTGTCACCACTATCTATTATAGTTAGTTTTGTCTATTGGAGTTCAAGGAAAGTTTCACTGTGAATTATCTATTTAAATGCCCACTGTGTCCTTAGGAAATCCAGTGGGTAAGCTCAGTATATGTGTAGTCAAGCCTCCGCAAATGCTTCTGAAACAGTTTTAGAGGAAGCTGGCATAAGGCAGGATGCCACAGAGCAGGGCAGATGCTTTAGCCAGGGACACCAACAACTGATGTGCCAGGGCAGTGAAGCACCATTTCTCAGTTCAGTACTCAAGCAAATCACTGTGTCAACTTCACTTAGGAGAGAAAGTGAACACGGCGTAACACCCTGCCTGAAAGGGGCTTTCCCAGTTCTTCTTCTCATTAATGCTTGTATATCTTTTTTACAATGTTTCAGTGCATCCTTCAAGAAACTGGGAAGTTATTCTCGTTGCTTCCCAAAGGACTTGACAGTGTGGGATGGAAAGTACAATTTGTCAAATTTGGAGTGACAACAATCGTTTAATGGAGCATGGTGATAACTTTATATTGAATTTAACGTGGGCAGAACTGGACCATAATGTAAGACACTCCTGAAAATTGCCATTTTTTAAGATGAATTTTTCCAAATGCTTTGGAAACAACACTGGGAAAAAATATAACTCAAATATATTTCTAAACCAGAGCAAGATAACTACAGAATTGGTCCTTCTTTAAGAAGTGAAATCAATTATTCTCTTCAGTTTTCCATAATTATTTATTACTTTTTACTGGGATAATAATTAAAACAAAGCTGTTACTGGTTAAATAAAAAACTACTGCCTTCCAACATGAGTTGCTTATATTTTTGTTCTATATAGAACTCCCAGCTCTGGATACACTATTATACTTCTCTGGAAAATATGTGAAGCAGTATAAAATTCAAACAGTACTGTATTTCTAATACAGGGATTCTTCTAATTGCTTTTATAAAGAGTCTTTTTTCTAAAAGAAGGCTGCTGTTAAAATTGAAATAATAGTATCGCATTACTTATAAGAGCAGTTTCTTTGACTTCAGTGAATATAGAGTACTTATGTAAAAAGGGTTCATTGTATGAAATGGAGATCTTAAGAAGAATCTGTCATACATATGGTAGCTTTTTTAAATTGAGTTTTGTCTGCATTATTAATGCGTTGGTGTTATACCTGTGCAATAGGACAAGACTGAAGCCTTTTTTGGCATTTCTCATAACTTCCAAAGATCATTTTTACATATATAAACCTAACATCTAGGCATATTTCTTATGTCCATGAGTAATCCTATTAATAAATTAATAAATCCTGTTTAAAAAATCACTAGTAAAATTTGTATAGTTTAATGGTCACTGAACCAAAGACACAAAATAAAAGAACAGTGACAGATACCTTTATCATTTATTAGAATCTTGTTGAAAAGACACTCGCTAGTTGCCATCTGAAAGTGAAGAAAAAGAAAAATTTTTCTTATTTTAGCTACATAGGATTTCTTGTTCCAGTATATACATCTACTGTGGAGGAACAAAAAAACTCCTAAAACAAACAAACAAACAAAAATAACCCAAACCCAAACCAAATCAAAAAAACCCAACAAGAACAACAAAAAGAAACCAACATAGATTGATTCCCTATTATTTCAGCCATATTATCAATTACACTTCATTTATGCCTAAATTGATGGATTTTTTGACTGCTTATTATGTCCAGAATCTAAGGATATCATTTGGTCCTTCGGTCTGCCTCTATAGCCTTGGATTACAGAAGGTAGCCTGGACCTGCAGAGCAGAGGGGAACTGCAGAGAGCTATGAAGATATTCCCGGTTTCCCCTCTGGAGGGCAGGACCAAGAAAACACTACAGGATGTCACCCTTCCGCTGGGTTTTCCAGTCATGCACAAGCTACCGGTACACTCATATAGTAAGACTATAAACATTGCTTTTTTATAGCATTTCCAATTTTAGAATGCAAGAAAAATAACTAGCTATTTCAAAAGAAAATCTTCCATTCAAATGAAAGCACAGATTGTAAACATGATGTGTTCCCTGTTAACTTAACAGAGTTAGACATCTTACTGCAGCAGAGTACTTTTGGGAATGTTTTTAGTTCATGAGATAAAAATTCCAGCATTAAACACATGCAGCTGGTACAAATACGTAATGTGATTTACTTGGACTTGTGGCCGAAATTGTCAGTAAACTTTTGTGTAATCAGAAAATGGTTCAATGACAGTTCTGTTCTGCTGCCCTTGGTCAATTCTGAGGTATACCACACTCTTCCAGGAATGTCATCAGAGCTGGTCATAGTATATTCTCATTGGTTTTGAAGCCCACTTATGACTGAGAGATGAAAAGTATCAGGTGTATTCTAAAATCTGTTTGTCACTTCAGGATGTAAAACTGCCATTTCAGAAGGTCATACATTAACATTTGCTTTAGATAAAAAATGTCTTGAAATTGCTAATAAATTAAGTAAAGCTTTGAAAAAAAGTTAGACTGCTTTCATTGTGATATCTTGTAATAGACAAATACAGTAGAGGAAGAATAAATATTGGCTAAACAGACAAAAAACACATAGAAAGTCGGAGATTCAGAAAGGCATATATGCACTGTGTGTATGTCTGCAATTATTCATCAACTAGAAAGATTGCCACCTGGGTAAAGGTCGGTATTGACCAGAAGTTTCCGCTATTCCTAAATAATTCTCCATGCTTCATCAGTTTTGTGCAATTTATTTCTGTCAGCTCTGCATACGACATCTGCCTTAATGCTGTTTAGTGTGTGTGGAAAAAGGAATGACCAAGTGGCTGGGCATTGCATTGTCTTTTAGGGGATACCCACGGAAGGGGATACAGTCAAAGGAGCTTGAGTCCTGACATAGTCCAGCGCAATCTTACCGCAGAGGTCTAAATAGAAAAGCTGTTCGACACCCATCCTGTCAGCAGGGAGAGCTAACCTCTTCCTCAGGACTCAAAGACAGAAGGATTGGAGCTGAATTCCAAGTGTCGCAGTTTGCTGTATAACTTTTGGCAAGTCACTGAATTGTGCTGTTCCCTGATTTTTGTGCTGGTGAAATATAGATAACAGCCATTTCTTGGTTATCTGTTTAGGTAATAAATTCTTCTGGCTAGAGATTTATTTTTTACCTAACACCCTATAATGCGTAGATAAATATATCCTCAAGCTTCTAGGTGTTTCTTCGGTAGAAAATAAGTAAAGGCAGGGAATTTCAAAAGAAAAATACTCACTATGTACTCTAGAATTTCTGACTTTATTGGATATTTCAAAAAAAAACCCCAAATTTAGTTAGTTTAATAAGGTAATTGAAGCCTGCTGCTAGGACAAGCCATCTATATTGCAAGATAAATTATTCCCTTCTGGTCTTCTTTTCTCTCTCTTCTGCTTGCTGCCTCCCCTTCCAACTTCCCTTCGCCAATACTACTGTTACGGTTACAGTACTGCGGGTGTCCTCCCACAAATGCTGCTACCCTTCGGGAGGAGCAGATGTGTTGACAAAATTTTAAGTGTATGAAATAAATGCATAATCCTAATCTGCTTCCTCTGAACAGGCAACAGCTAGAAAATCAATACAGAGAGGACATGGCATGTTTGAGGATGCTGGATTGACTAGTTTTTTACGTAGTATAATTGTGTTTGAAACAAGAAAGTAAAACTGAGGGCAGCATTGTTTATTCAGATCTTTAATAGACACGTGGTTAGCCTGCAAAATTTTGATCTGAGTTCTGATTTAACTGTTGCATAATGTCACAGATATTTGCAACCCTGTCAGTTCTGCTGCTCCGTGTGGAAGTCCAATGTCTGGGATGTCAACGGTTTTATTAATCTCCTCCCAGCTACTACAGCATCTCAGAATCTGTGTAGACTCAAGTCCTTCTTTTAATAACGCTTGATATTCTCTTTCGCCTACAGTACTGTTATAAGTGTAGAACTGTATTTTATATCAGAGGTTTGCACAAACTGGGTTGTTTCTGTACAATCAAAGATGAATGCAAGTATACCTGGGCTGAACATCTAAAACTATAGCTAGACTGACAGCTAAAGGTAGAAAAGGGCACGTCCTTCCTGCCAAGACCCGGTCAGGAAAGAGTGTGTACTCTTGTTTAAAACAAAAAAGACAAGAGAAATATTAAGCTACTTAAGGGGGACAATGTCTTTCATAACAGTTTCCCCTCAAGGTCAAGAGCAAATTAACAAGTTTCTCTTTCATTCCACAAGGCAGGAGCACTGAAGTTGAAATCCTTAAAGCTGAGCTTGCAATCTGAGAAAATACAGCGCAGTTTCCTTATGGTCGGTAGCATCAAAGATGTAATCAATAAATTCACCCTGTAGCAACGTCCCCATACTGAGAAACTGTCTTGAGGGAAATAATATTACTTCAGTCCTATATGATTCAAAGCTCCTTGAGTTGGAGTTCTTTGAAGATAAAAGGCTGCATTCTCAGCTACTGTAAATCAACATGGCTATTTTGACTTTAAGGTGCTACCAATTAAAGCGTGTTTTTGCAAGATTCATAGAATTATAGAGTCATAGAATGGTTATTGCATTATCTCCTTGCTCAATAGTGACTTTAATAATGGTTTATTTAGTCTCTACCGGTTTATGCTATCTAGTCACACCATAAAGGGTGAGGCAGTTCTTTTCCTCCCAGGTGTTACTTTCCTTGGTGAAGACCTTCAGCCACAAATTAATTTTATTGTAAGGTTGTCTTACAGGAACTGATTCTCACAAATCCTCACTAGGATTGCACTGTTATGCTGCAGTTATATCATTTCAGTCTTAGCAGGGCTATTTTGCAGTTGGGTCTGGCTTGCTGAATTACATTGCCTTAATTGGTAAGCATTCTTAGTTTTTCTCTCTCCATGCTGAAAGAACTGGCATACCACCACATTCCTCACAAACCAAACTTTTCCACAGCAGGCAGTTTCTCTGAATATATTTTAAAAATCTTTTCTAAGACTGAAATCAACATAATGAGAAGGAATGTGTAGGAGGTTAATAAAGGTTCATTAAACAAGAACCTTTGACTACCTCATGGTCTTCTTTCATTTCAGTTCTCCCAGTGTCCCAGAGTAGCTCAGTTTCATTAGAGCACACAGACAATTAGGTAGATCAAAGGAAAAAAAACAGGGTGAAAGTTGCTGACAGATAGTTAGAATAAAAATAATAATAATTCAGAGTTTCCCCATTTTGCTTCATAGTCAATGTACACATGGTGTAAAAAAATTAAATTATTGTGTATGTTTTTGCAGAAGTCTGAATTATTTCCACATTACAGATGCTTGGCATAAACTGCCTGTTCCCTGTGTGGGACCCAAGTAGGTAACACCCGAATTTTCATCTTAATTAAAAAAAAAAAAAATAAAACAAAACCAAAAACCACCAAGTTAAACTTTTCACTAGGGGACAAATTAAGGAAAAACTGAAAAACTCAAAATATTGGACTTGAAGATGTATATTCATTTATAATATACCTTTAGTGAAAGCATGGTCATATAGAATTCAAATCTTTCATGTAAAAGTCATAACATTACAAGATGCCAATAATAACAGAAAATACTCTCAGTATTGAAGACTCCACATATTCTAAGATACCTAGTAACCTAATAATTCTAATACGTGGTATCACATGTTCTAAGACATCTTATATTCTAATACATATACCAAATACATAGTAGAATTTATTTCTGTTCATAAAATTATTATGAACAACACTCATATTTGCCAAGATATCATAGAAGTCTCTTTGCAAGGAGAATTAATGAATTTCTAGCTTGAGTTTTACTAATGTAAATTCAAAGGCAGTTGGGTGAAATTAGAGATTCTAAGCAGTGCTATTTCAGAGTTCTGTGTACATAATCACAACTAAAAGCTGCTGTGATGATAATGCTTTATTTGGCTTGTAGTTTTATTGGCTTCATTTATTTAATTGATTTGAGTGGTATGCAAATAGTAATAGCATTCCATGTAATCTTAGCATTATACATTTATCCCAAAGCTGCAACAGATTAACTTCTAACTCAGATACTGCAGCTGATACCATGAAAGCCTAATTCAAAGCAAAGTAAGGAACTGTGAAAATCTTTTATAGCTATTGCTCCTAAATATATTTCTCTGCGTCAGTTAATAAATACATATGCAAAAGTTGTTTAGCACCAGCAGTATACTTGATTCTACATTCGTACACAAGACTAATTTGTACTTCCCACCCTGCAAAATGGAGACTAAGAGGAAGTAATCACTTCAGGTAATTTTTCCTTTTTCTTTGATAGTAAATTAACTTAGGAACAAACTGAGAAAAAGAGCTCTCCATCTACAGCCCATGTGAACACAGACAGGTTTTTAAGTGAGATGTAAATGTTCAGCAAGCAGATGGCAACGGCAAACACATGGCAACAGTTGGAAAAAAGGGCTGACAAAAGGCAATAAATAGAGAGCTGGCACTGTTAAGAGTGCAAACAGATTGAAGGGGATGGTGATGGGGTATGTTCAAGGCACAAATCAGGGTAATGCTGAGCAAATAAAACTAAAAGCAAAACAAGTGCTAACTTCCAACGGTTAGGAGTTAACCAGAGGAAGCAACTCTGAAATAACTTCCTGAAAACAGAGGTAAAGGAGTATCTGAAATGAAAGGAGATGGTTACGATGTATGTACTTTATCTATGAGAGAATCTTCATGACATACGCAATTTTAAAATAAAAGTCAAGGTTAGGTGAGAGAAATGAAGCATGTTTATTGCCCTGGCCTCGAGGTGGATGATCTAATGGCATGAAGAGAAGAGTCAATATTGCCATTATACAGCAAAATAGCAAAGACGCATCTAAAGAATAGATTTTTTTGTTCTCTTATCTTCAAAGAAATTGAAACCTTGCTTGTTCAAAACAGCAGTAATGTGAAAAGAAAAGACTACTTTTCACTTAATGCCAAATATTCAAAAAGATGTGCAAAAAAACCCCTACAAAACCCAACAAAAAGCTCTGAATGCCGTCGGTCTCACATTGCTGGGAAAGATATAGTCTGATGTTATCATGAAATGAGAACAGCAGGTGTGTAACTATGATCACATCTTATTTGTAACAAACAAAGGGTGGTAAAAGATGGGAACAGAACAGCACCAAAAGCAGAGTTGTGGAGGTGGGGGATTTAAACAACAGTGGGTAAATAGGATATCAAGAAGGGAGGGAGTAAAGAGCCAGGTAATAAGAAGAAAGAGAGAAGGGGACAAAGAGAAACACAAACCATAAAGGCAGATAATTTAATCCCTACTGTAGAAAAACTCTGCTTTTCAAATCCTTGATTATTAAACCAACCAAGCAACAAGCATGCCTTTAAAAAAATAATCAAATTACTCCATTAGTATGCACACACGCACGAGTGAAACAAATGCACAACTTTGACAATTGTAATCCTTGTGTTGCTACTGCTGTCTTTTGGGCAGACCCTCCCAAAAGGCTTTTTTCTATCCAACCACCTGCTAAAAAAGCAGCTGCAGGGACCTTAGTGGTGTTCCAACACTGGCTTCACTGGAATGCAGAGAAAATGGTGACTTATTCCTACAGAGAGCTTCACTTCTTAGCACAACTGTATCATGCATAGCATTGGTGCTTTTTTTGTGTGTGTGAGGGAGAATGCAGAAGCTTTGTAACCCTGAGAAACCAAAGATCTCCCAGAAAACAGCTAGACCTCCTAAGAATTTCCAGAAAAATTATCATTAAGCCAAAGCATTAACTTCCTTCATTTCTTAAATGTAACCCTTACTTCCCCTGCATGTGTTTGCATTATCCTTCTGAGTTGCTGCTTCTTTCCTGTTGTAACCTTCTGCGATGGACGATGACACTGAGAACTCAGTCCTGTGTGCTTGAAAACTATGGCCTGAGCTTTTGCTCATCACATAAAAAAAAAAAAAGTCTTTCCTTTTTGCCCCAAGCACAGACAGAATTTTCATCCTTTGAGAGTTCTTTACTTGAATGTGTGAAATTGAGCAATCTTTAGTAAGGGCAAACAGGGCCCTGGAATTTGAGAAACCCCGGCGATAATTTAATGCTCATGAAAAGACCGAAGAATTTGGCTCCCCTCTGATCTTTCCATTCCAGTTGGAGGAAAAGTATCTAGCTGAGTGTCTACACTTCATAGGGATATAATTAATGAAGACTGTTAAATTGATTGATTTGTTACACACACACACACCCCCCACACACACACACCACCCCAACCCTCACCCCCGCAATCTTTGTGAAACCCAGTGACCAAAACTTCTGCAACCACAGATGACTCCAGGTACCTTAGACTTCACTTGCAAATTGCAGCATTAGTATTAGTGTTAATTACCACATTAGTATTCCAAGCATTTCAAGGTGATTGCATATTGATCTCATTCCAGCTGGAGGGGCTGCTACCCCCACAAGGATTGCACATCAACTCTGTTGATGGGTTGGATAAGGAGCTTCCCCATCTCTGCCAGGGCTTTGAAGAGTTTCTTCTGAAAAGTTGGTTTCATGCTGCATGACTCTCCATAGCTGAAACCAAAACCATCTGGGACCCCAAACACAAAGGTCTTTCTGGTGAAGATGACCTTGGTGAAGGTTCCCTTTTTCCTTACATCTTGGTCTTTAACTGTCACCTCCCTACCAGAACCAGAGTTTGGTACAGTTAGGATGTTTTCTAGCAGTGACTGGGAATGGTGAATAAGAAGGGTATAAAAATAAGTCTGTCTAAATCCATGATTTTCCTTTCTTCCTGAAGGAATGAAGATTATTTTTTACCCTGAAGGTTCTGCTAGCAGCTTACACATAGTTTATTTTTCACTGCTTTGCTGTCTTAGTTCCTTTACATTTGTCACTGCAACTCCCACAGGTAACAAAAATGCCCTACTTTCTGTTGTCCCTTCTCACACATAGCTGGGGAGCCAACAGAGACACTGACAGCTGGCTACTGTTAATGGGGGCAACATGGGTCACTTCAGGTATGGCAGGTTGAAGAGTATAAGCTTTATAATTGTCCACAAAGTCACTGTAGTCTAGAGCCATGGAATCACTAAAATATCTCTTTCTCTTACTCGCTTGATCCCCACTCAGTTTTCTCCTCCCATTTCCCATAACACTTTCACTCACCTCAGAACAATTTAGAGAATTAATACCATTAACATTGCTGAGCATACAAGTAAACTATCCTCTACCGGTGAGGGCATGGGTCTTCCTGTAAAAGTTAAAGAGAAATCTGAAGTATTTTTTCATAGCAAAATAGGGACCACAAAATTCTTCAATGTCTGTATCTCAGATCATTCTGTGGATGATTTAAAGAATTCTTACATCTGCTGAAGTGATTCTGTTATCTAGTGTAAAGTAAGCCTAAAGAAATACATTCCTTGCAATTAATGAAAACATGAACAGAACAAGCCTAGAGGTATGTACATTTGCCTGGCTTTGAATGCAAGGCTTGGCATCTGCCAAACTCACCTCCGCAGTCTTTAATGGCAAAAAAATTAGGCCTTTCATGTAAATGCTTTGAACTACTCCTATCTAAAGTAAGCTTCCAGGCACATGCAACTACCCCACTTAAAGCTTTCTAAGCATGAATACTGAATGATTTTGGTGGACTAAAGACTGACTGACTTTGCTTAAAAATACGTATCACAATGTAAATGCTGTGCTCCTTGCAACTAATAGGAAACTTGCCTTCAGTAGGAAAATTAGCTGTAGAAGTGAGAAACAGCCCCTTCTAGTTAAAATTGCGTTGTTCAGTGTATAGTTGGCAAAAACTGAGCAAAAGGCGTGTACTAAATGCTAAAGATGTGCTCACTGATTAGGTCAAACTAATGAGGCTGGAAGTCAGTCTTGCTATTATAAAAATGGTATTCAGATGGCTGCAAAAATTGATGTGGATGTTTGCAGAATTGCAGGTCCTATCTTTGAGCAGTATCACTACCACTGCTTACAAAACAATATTTTAACAGTAAAAAATCATTCTAAAATGACAAACATACTATTCGGTGTAGTAGCATTTCAGTATGTTCCTATAGTTTAATTAATTAAGGGTGTCTAAATGTTACTACTATACTTTAAAACCTCTTTTACAGGATACTACCGAAGGATGAGCAGTGACATTCATTCCATAATGGATTAATATATTAATCATATAATGAAACATAACTGTTTCTGAGCATTAACAATATGATGGCTCTTCAGAGCTATCACGCTTTGAGACCTGGATAATTTCCAGAGCAGTTTAACCCAGTTTCTCTTATAATTTGTTGCTTTGCATAACCCAAGAGAGGGACAAAAGGAAAATAAAACAAGAAAGCACCAATCAATCATCGTTCTCCCCTGAATCCTTGAAGTAACCTCTAAATTGCATCATCCTGTAGCAGAAACCAGGGATTTTATGATGCAAGAAAAGATTTTTGCAGTGATTTGGGAGTGAGCCACATTGTCTCCCTCGATATTTCCCAGGTTATTCATAAAGAGTCCTCTACACTGGGAGGACTGGCTAACACTCAGGTTTTTTTATACTCAGCTGAGAGGCTAACGAAGTTTTCTAGTTCCACTTCACAAACGCGTAAAATAGGGCCATATAGGCGTTAGGATTTGATGTTCTGAAGGGCATTGAAGGAGCTTAAGAGTTCTAATAAAGCGTTGGTATTTCTGCAGTAGCTAATATATCCAAAAAAAAGAAAAACAGAAGAAGTCATAGGGTAAATGATTTGATTTTAAAGATAAATCCTTATCTTTACTCTTCTAGCTTTTTGGCTTAAATACCTAGGGAAAATATACTAAGTTTCTGACTGAGACCAATGAAAATTTTATCACGCTAAAGGTGGATGGCCAAATATGAAGCGCATGAAGACTCAACTAATAGACGAGGGGTTTAGTAGAAGACTTTTATGGAGATTTGAGTTCATACCTAAAGTGAAAGCTAAACCTTTGTGGTCTTCATGAAGTGCTCCTTGCACTACAAGGACCACATTGCCAAATAAGGTTCCATCAGACATGAAATATTAAGGGTCTTTGAAAAGGCCACCAAGGGTCTTTTAACTCCAGGGTCACTTAATCTAGAAACAAATAAACAAGGATATTGCTGGTGCTTCAGTGTTCTTCTGAGGAGTGTATGTCTTGTGTTTTACAGTAGGAAAAGGAAGTACCCAACTTTAGACTAATAAAATAATGCAATGAGATTGTGCACCAGAACACAAAAAAATCAGTTACTAATAAATAAATCCAGATAGGTTACTCATATCTTATTATGAGATCTATGTGATACACTCAGCATCAGAGTTTATGTGATATGAATACAACTTAAGAAATTTCCTGTAAATTTCTATTTCTATGTATTTCTATAAAAAGAAAGGCATTGGTAGTGAAGAGATCCACCAGGACTTCATTGCAAGTCATGACCTCTGGATTCGAACGGCAGCATACTAATATATTAACATTAATCAACACAGAGCAATTGCTGCACTGTACTTCGTAACTACTAAGGATGCATCTCTTAATTGCTGATATTTCAGTGCAAAAGCTAAACAGCATTAAATATACACTCCTGGAGGGTGGGTGTTAAAGTTTCTAGGTCTAGAATATAAAAATGAAGTTAACTTGAAAACAAACAGCTTTGATTAGTTTGGTTTCTCAAATGCCTTCCTTTCCCCCCCTCTTTTTTCCTACATGTTTATTTATCAATCCAAGGACTGGACAAATAGTGCTTTAGAATACTCCTGGAAGAAATTGATTGATCACATTATAGAACTATCCATTAACATTAGCCAAATCATATCACATTATAGTTAATGGAAAACTATGATTTATTTCCTTTTTGGAAAGGCAACCAAGATTAAGGAGATACTGAGTGATTTAATTAATATTAATTCAAGATACAACAAACAGCTTGGTCTAGAGAAGAGCTGAATACTTTTCCAAAATTGGCTCCTTCTTATCAGGTAGATAAATATTCGATTTGAAGAATGTTTTGATCTATCAGTTTTTACAGTGTTACAGTATACAGTATCTTCTATCTTACTTTACATCTGAAATGCATTTTTTCCACTTTTTGACCTGGAAAACCTGCAGAGGTGGGACTATTATCCTTTCTTCACCTCTTTCCCCCAGTTAAATAGTTGTTTAGCTCACAAGTGCCGTTTGAGAATAATTAGCATTTACTTTTCGTCCAGAAATCAGTAGATTGACATAAAATCTCAGAAACACCTGAGACTTTGTCTGTTTCACACTAAAATACGTGATGGATTTTTATTACATGTTTGTAAACCAGTAAACTTTATTAGTGCCATGCACATCATTTGCTACAGATGAGAAAGCTCTAACTATTAACTATATTACTCTTCACAGACCCTGGTAGCTCTGATGTTATCAGCACTGTAATGAAAGCAGAAAATATGTGGTTTCTGACGTCTTTGAAATTCACAAGTGCAGCTGAGGCTTGTGTTGGTACTACACTTGGAACAAAACATCGTTGAGACTGTGTCCTTAATATCTTTTGTAATTAACCTAGTAGCTGAAAGACTTACTACCCCTTATAATTCACCGAGTCAGGGCTCAGTGAATCAGTGGGACTGGAACGGAGATGTTCTTACTAGCACAGCCCATATTCTATCACTTCTGGGTTTCATAAAATTCTAGCTCTGAGACTGTAAAAGCAACATATTTACATACAAAAATTAACATCAAGATGAATGGAATATTATATTGTGACATTATAAAAAAGAAATCTTTTGAGGACCAGCACAAGTGAGGCAGTACAGTACCGTTTCTCTGGCTTTGAAAAAAGGGCAAAAATAACTGTTGATAGCGTCAGTGTTTGTGTAAAGAACTGAACAGGGAGAAATATTTCCTTGTGACACACTCCTAGCAGGAAAAGAAAGAGGAAAAGCTTTGAAACAGAAATTGTTATATCTTCCCAAAATAATTCTGATGTTTAAAAGTACACAGAAGTGCTGATTCTGTCTCAGTTAAAATGTAAGTACACGTACTATGTGCAAAGAGAAATATGAATGTTTTTAATTATGATAATTAATTAGGTGTTTTCAGCCTTTCATTCTGTCATAAAGTTTGTGCTTTCTGTCACTAAAGCCAATACCTAAAACAAGAAGCTGGGACATCAAATGAAAGAAGAAATTGTGTTTCTAAAGATCTACAACTTATAATGACATATGAACTGTTTTCATTTTAAATGATTAATAAAAAATATAGGAGGACTGCTCATATACTTTAATGATACTTCCCATTGCAATTTGTGTATAACTTGTGAGGATTTCAAGAGAGAAATAACAATCTTTTATTCTTTTCTCAAGCTGATAGGAAGAATAATAATTTTTTTCATAATGCAAAGATAAAAAAAAAGAAAATATTTTCTGTAAACATATTTTACAATGATGAAGCTCAGAATTCATAGTGCCACCAGCTATGTTTAGAACATTTATTTTCTCCTTATTCCTGACTGAACTATGCCTAACAAATACCACAAGGTTAAAAAATTACTCCCATTCATGGGGAAAAATGCATGGAACATTTAAAGATGTAGTTAACCAAGGTCAAAAGGTCAAAAGAGGTCAGTAATCCTGCTGCATTAGTCTTTGCAATAAAACATTGGCAAAGGCTGTTATAAGCCACTTTGTCTCTTTCCCCATGTTTTGGGAAGGAGATTATTTTTTATTTCAGTGTAGCTAGTAAAGTGCAGCTCAAACTGAAGATCCCACAGGGAACACATCATCTCTCTCTTTCTCTCTTTATCCAATCCTCTGCCTAAAAAAAGCAAGGGTTGTTCAGAGAACCTCAATACTTAATTCTACATGGGAATATACTTGGCCATGGAAAAGCAGACATCCAGCCCATATAAAGTAAAATTTTATTGTTCAAATATCTCCTTGCAGTGGTGGAGACTCAGCTGCAAGTCTGCTCTGTGACATAGTCCTTTGTGTTGCTCCTCCTCTTATTGCCAATTGTGTTCTGGTTTTGGTAAACTTTTTCATCCTAGATACATAGACATTCAAAGCTTTTAACATAAAGATTTTAGTTTAGATTCATTGGCATTTTCAGGTACAGAAAAATTGGGAAAAGTGTCCTTTTTAGGCAAAATATATTCCCTAAATTTCTGTTGAGAGTGGCTTGCTGAGATACTGGAGAAAGAAAAAGGAAAGTCAGAATGGGGGGGACACGGAGGTGTTTTGTGAGGCTTTTTCGTGGTTCTGGTTTAGTTTTGTTTGTGCGCTAGATGTTTGCATATAGATGAGAAACTGAATGAGAGCTGAGCACCAGTTCTTTTGTTGTGCTCTGAAAAAGTGAGTCTTTCAATCTAAATTGTTGTATTATAAAAATCCAAAGCATAAAACCTGTGCTAGTTGAAGTATAGTCTCTCCCTCTTATGAATATCACTATTCTCTTTTTTGTGGACACAGCTGTTAAGGGATGCTCATGTCCTGGATGTATCAGTCACTTTAGTAAACTGATGAAGAATTAGATTCTCTTTTTCAAAGAAGCAGTAGCTTATCTTGTGAACCCTTACTGTGGCCAGTGCCCTATGCTATTTAGGACAGAACTGCTCCAGAGCTTTACAGAGCTTTGGATTTCAGATTTCTTCCAAGACCTACACACAACCACTCTTCTTTTGCACAAGAGGCACCATCTACTCACCTGCTCTGAACTTTCTCTTCTCACTTTTCATTTTCCAGGCTTTAGGCCGTAAGTCATTCACTGTTACTGAAGCACACTTCTACTAATCAGTAGAGTACTTTTGCTTGTAACCAGGGCTCTTCTTCGTAGATCTTCCCCCATAAAAGAAGGAAGCATATTTCTAACTAGTGTCTCACACCACAGCTGGTCTTGCTTCCAGCAGACAGGACCTGGACCAGGAACCCACTCACTGGGACAGATGATCTCCAGATTGCCTTGATCCTGAGCAGAGGCGGGGACAGCTGCAGATACTGGAGACTACTGTTCAAGGGTCATAATGTCTTGACACAGGGAGAAAACCAGCATACAAAGGTGATCTGCTTGTAACAATCTGTGCATCTAAACATAGAGTGATGAATCTTGCGGCAATGATTATGTAGCTTTGAGATTTCGTATTGAAGCCGGGATAACACAAATACCCTTGTGGTCTAAACTGCAGCTGCTGATAGAGGTGTAATTTTCTGAACAAGCCAAGTCAGAATTAAAAGTCATGCCCTTGAATGCTTGGCAGCTGCACTTCTGCATGTGCCCAGCTACAGTGCACCCAAAGTCCAAAAGTGCTTTACGGTATTAAGAGCCAATTTAACAGTCTAAGGCCATTTGTCACCCTAAGTGGAACATGGTAATCGAGAAGAGGCAAATCTTTCAAAACATTCCCACTCTTCCAGTTCTTATATCTCCTGTTTTTTCCCCCCTGTTTACATAGGAGTGAAACGAAATTTTCTTAATCAGTGGGAACTGGTAAAGAAAGGAGTAAAACAAATCTTCTAAGCCCTAATTCAGTGAAAAACGTTTTGTGGTCTGCTTGCTCAGAAATATTTATAAATGTTGGAGTTATGAACATACATATACTCTCTTAAGTAAAATTGAGATTCTGATGAATGTTGGAAAGGTTGACAGATTAGCTATAAAAAAACCTAGTTATGTTGCCAGATTGAATAAATTTATAATTCATGCATCAATAATATGCATTTTTTAAATATTTATTGTTTGTTAATGATTTTAAACATTACCTATATTTTTCTCCTTGGTTACAATTCTTGTCATTCATTGACTTCAATGCTTTTTTGGATAAGGGCCTGTAGCTATTCCTTTAATGAAATGGTAACGTACTTACCCCTCATTCTGGAGCCTTGAAAGGAGGGTTGTCTGACTAATGACAATATTTTGGCCATCATGCTAATTTATTGCTTAGAAACTGAAATTTATGTAGTTAAAAGTATTTTTAAGTACTAGTATTTACCACCTTACAGGTAATAGGCTGTAGTAGTATACTGAAAGTTTCACTCATAACTACTTCAATGTCTAAATGCTAATAGACACACAATTAATCCACTCTGGCACATCTAAAACAGTAATTACCTAATGCCATTCACATGGTGTGGGGTTAATTGAAAGAGGTCTTGACCTTCATGACCTATCAGTTTTGCCTCATCAGCTTGACCCAGGTCAGAGATTCTCCCTGATAACTTTTGCTTATCAATAAAACCTCACTGTATCTAGAAACAGCATGTGTGTTTATATACATACGTCTGTGCATGCATATTATAAAGGGTGTGTATGTATACACACAATAATGACTAAATAATAAATTTTTGTGCCACTGATTTTTATCTATTATTTTTCTTTTCAAGTAAAATAAGAGTTATGGGAAGTGCAAAGTGACGACTTTTCAGTTTGTAGCTTAAACATCATACCAAAGCTGATTTTTGCAAGTGAGACTAGAACAATTTTATTGTTGCTTATGTTATTATAAATGCTTTTGAGAAGAAAATTTGGCTGACAAAAGGTTTTCAAATGGTAATATATCTTTACATTAAAGAGGACTTATTCTAATATATAATTAGTCAAACATAGTTCTTAGTGACTGATGCACCTCACTCTGTTAGGTGAGCACAAAAATCAGATACTGGTTGAATTTTATGCTTTGCTATAACTGGAGAGGAAAGTTATTAAACAGAGGGAAAACTTATTAGACTATATTTAAGTTGAAAAGTTTAGTACTTGAAAATTAGGATATACCAGAGTTCAAGTTACTTCTGGAGTTACAACAAGAAGTCCGTTGTTTTGTCCTGAGCCTCATGCTATGTGTTTAATTCATTATCACAGAAGACATCACTGCCTCTGCTTCTCCCTTCCTAAGCCCAAAGCCACAGTAGGTACAAATGCATTCAAATACCTGAAGGGTGGGTGTAAAGAAGACAGAGCCAGGCTCTTTTCAGTGGTACCCAGTGACAGGACCAGAGGCAACAGGTACAACCTGAAACTCAGGAGGTTCCCTCTAAACATCAGGAAACACTTTTTCACTGTAGGGGTGACTGAGCACTGGTGCAGGTTGCACAGAGAGGTTGAGGAGTCTCCATCCTTGGAGATATTCAACAGTTGCCTGGACATGGTCCTGGAAAACTGGCTCTAGGTGGCCTTTCTTCAGCAGTGGGTTGGACTAGAAGACCTCCAGAGGTCCCTTCCAACCTCAACCATCTTGTGATCATGTGATAAGTAAAGCAGAGTTAGGAAAAGCATCATAAATTCTCAGGCAGGATACGCTCACTTGCTTTGTGTAATAAAGGCATATACGCTGCCTCCATGAGTCTGTGAGAAAGAGGTCCAGGCAGTGAGCTTCAGTACCAGATGCCTGACCAGCCGCATTGCTGGTTTATTTCCTGCCTTAGATAGGACTGCTCCAACTAGTGAGGCCTGGGACAAAGCCCAAAATTTGGCTAAGTTGCCTTTGGCACTGCTCTCCAGAGGCATTGTGGAAAAGATGGAACCAGGGTATCTTGTCAAACCACACGGTTTAGGTCCCCCTGCCTGATCATCCTAACACCCCTTGAGCTGCCGTGGGCAGCTCAAACACTGTCACTTATCCCCCAGTTTAATTTTATAGTAAGATCACTCTAGCGGGGTACAGCACAATCCTCTTATTATTCCAGAAAGTTTAGTGTAAAAACCACATAGTAGTAATGATGATGTAGGACACAGGGAGAACAAGTGCCATGACAGTCCCTCGGCAGCGTGGTCATGAGCAAGCCTCCTGGGGGACTGACATGGGGTCCTAGGCAGGGTGGGGGAGCTCCAGGGGGCTGACATGGGGTCCTGGGCGGGTTGGGGGGAGACCCAGCAGGCTGGTGGTGCCCTCTGGTCCCACGAGTAGCTAGTAGGATCTCTCCAACTAATCAATCACTCCCAGGCCATGTGGGTCTGTATGTCTCATCACAGACATCAAGTCCTCCATTAGCTTACCTATATTTAGTTCTGTATTAATCACTCTTT
This sequence comes from Burhinus bistriatus, assembly GCA_013397275.1. Classification (NCBI taxonomy): domain Eukaryota; kingdom Metazoa; phylum Chordata; class Aves; order Charadriiformes; family Burhinidae; genus Burhinus; species Burhinus bistriatus. Next base: position 106,376 of record VYXH01007137.1, on the reverse strand, counting down.
GAAGATGCAGTTCTCAGTATGAAATATATAATGCTTCTAAGATGAGCCATGATACAAACAGAGTTAATAACGCATTTTCACCAGATTTTCTAGTAGGTTACTCTGCCTTCAGAGAAAAGGAGCAGATCCAGCAGACTGACCCGACGGAGACCCCTTGCATACTTAACCCTCAATTCTTTAGGCATCACATGCACTGTAATCTTGGTTTTTTGACATTTCTCAGATGCACTAATCCTTTCATCCTGCAAGATCAAATCTGAACCCTCATTGATTTTATGCTAAGGCAACCCATGGGCCCCTAGACAGTAACTTCTGTACCCTGCCCATAGTAGGTCAGTTGTGTTTTCTGTCTATTGCCTTGGTGTAAAAGTACATTTTACTCATTAGTTCACCTACTAAATCTGACTCAGACATGCTGATTTACATCTGTTTCAACCTATTGGCCTGGGTGTAGTTATTCTGAATGCATGTTAAACTAAATCACATAACTAAAGGGACATATTTTCTCCCATCAAAGTGCTAAAGGGAAGACCGTGCTGCCAGTTCTGTCAGTGGAGGATATATTCCCATAAATACTTTGTGAACTAGGCAAGAGAACAAGAGACCGTTGTCAATAATGTTAGTGTGTGGTGGCTGTCCATCACCCGTGAAGGCGAAGTGTCTTCCAGTTACAACAAGGGCTGAGATTCTTCATAGGCTGAATGAATTAAACAGCAAAAGACACTTTGTAATGCACGGGAAAATACAAACTATTGGTAAAGTATTAACAAAATCTTTCTAATCAGTTAAAACAGATACAGCCTTCAGTATTCCTTTTTTCTTTGTATACAGCAATGTTCCCCAGTTCACTCTGTTAAGTGGGATCGAAAAACTTTAGAAGAAGGTAGAATGGGTGGTCAGTTTTCTAAAATGATTATTGGGGAGTTTTAGGGAAGCAAATTCCTGCCAGTAATATGTATGAAAAGAATTGTTATGGAATGGATTCTTTTGAGTTTCCTGAAATTGTACAACACAATCCTGTGAGTGATCCCAAGAAAGTAGATTGTGCTTCTGAGACATCCTGGTTTTAATTTCTAACAGATATTAATGGGTTGTGTGAATTTTATTTTATAATAACTGCATATTACATTGAATTTGTAGAAATGGGATATTTTGTTACTGACGTCTACTTGATAACTCCAGCTGCTCTGAAAAATTTGTCACAGAAAACTATTCATTTGTCTTCTGTTTGTCTTTTTTTCTGCAGCTATCACTTCTCAGTTCACCACAGCCCTCTCTTTTCCTCAATCATACGCTTTATCTCTGTGATATTTTTGAATTATGATGCATTAGACATAAAAATGATCTGAAACTGTCAGCAGCTGAAGTAAAATATCTTATGAATATCAGAATATGATCCTTGTTGGTGCAGATTTATACTCCCCACTTAGGCAATGAGATACACGTGTCCCCGGTGTTTGGGTACTTTCTGAACATGTAGTAACTATTATTCCTGGCACGTGTGTGACTGATTGTTTCCAGAATGAACAAAACATAAGGCAGCATCATTACGCCTGGTAGATGCAGACCACACTCTCAACAGTGGTCTTGTTTTTATAAATTAGTTAAATGGTTTCCAGAGAATGATGTGCTGAACTATTTGGGACACATTTCTTTTAAGCAAACGATGAAAGGATTTCCAAGTAGTTCCAAATGGTCCATATTTGCTTTGTTTAACAGTCAGGCACACCAGTCACCTGGAAAATATCTGTAAAAGATTGAGGCTGTGACAGAGTCGTTTAATTTTATTTAATCTTTACTTTGATTCTAAGCACTACGTTTATACTTAATAGGACATTACCATATTAATGAGAAGTTAATATAAAATCATGAATAGAATAATTTTGTTTATGGTTTAAATCTGTATGGGGTGTTGCTTTACATATATTTGCATTTTAAAAAACTACATCACCTAATGTTGGCAGATAAAATCATTGCCTCTTTCTAACACGGAATACAGGATTTTTTTGTAAAATGGTAAATCTCAGACTTGACTTAATCCTAGTAAAAAGTAAAGTTCTCTAAGGAATGTTAAATTTTTTGTGTAATTAGGAGCTGAAGGTATAAAGTAGCTAACAGAAAACATCTGATTACTCAAAATTACTTTACTTTCTACCAGCTTATAAAAGAAATAAGAACAAAGTGATTTAGAAGTATTACAAAATTATCAAGGTTCTGATGTTGCCCTAGGGCAATTTATCAAATAGAGAAAAAGCATAGCCATTGTTTTCATCTTTCATTGTGTATCCTGGAAATAATTTCTTTGTAAGATACCTTCAGAATAAATGTTTCTTGTCCCAAAGGAAACTGGTTTTCATTGCACTTGTAATATCTGAGCTCTATCGTTATTTCTGATGATTATAATGGTCCCTATTGGAACCTGAAGAATAAACTGGAAAGAGATTTCTTTGAGCGGCATGACTTACTTTGTGTTTGAGCAGAACAGTTTTAAAAAAAGCCATAAACAATGCAATTCTCAATGATTTTAACTTCTCACTAAATGTTGAAAGAAAAAAAAACTTATTTATGCCTTATTGGACTACCCTATCTCTTCCCATCCTATTGCCTTGCAGTAGTATAGCTGATAGCAATATTTAAATAACAACAACCGTTTTCAAAAGAAAGTACTGCTAAAAGTGCTTTCCAAATCATTCTGCCCTGCATAAAAAAAAAGCAGAGAAGTTATTGCAAATATTTTGAATTTTTCTCAGACTTCAGAGGCTTTCATTTGTGGATTCTGCAACAAGACAATCATTTGTCTTAAATTGAGCTTACAAGCTTCTCTGCTGGTGAGGTTCATTTCATGATAATATGTTAGCTGAGGCTTTAGAGATCGTTTTCATTCAGGTCAGAATCTGCTTAAATCCTGCATAAGTCAGTGGACCTGAAGATCACAGCAAAAGTCGAGCAACATTTAACTATGTCCAAATAGAAATTGATTTCTGGAAATCTAAGTCATGTCATCATTTTTGCTTGTAGGAAGCTGTATGATTTCCTGTAGAATAAGATATGAATACTCCCCAAACTGCCTTTTTGCTTTAATCTGACCAGATGGAATGAGGCAATGACAAACATTCTTTTCTATTTTTCAGTCCCTAGTGTCTGATGATACTAGTATTTGATATTATCCTTAAGGAAGGGATTCCCTAGTATTCCCTAAATCTACAGTGAATGAATATACAGCAACGTATCTCCTGTGAATTAGTGTATCCCATCTAAATTCAGAAATTGGTTTGTGCAAGCTTAATTCAATTTCAGTATCGTTTTTTTCCAATGTATATTTGTGCTTAGACACCCGCATAAAATGTTAACAGAAAAAACAGAAAACAGAAGCAAAAAGTTGCTGATTCTGAGTGTGATTCACTTATATTGCCCTCACAAACTGCTTCACAAATATTAATGGCTACTACCCTGATAAAACCTGTACCTGGTAACTCAGACATTGTGCTTTGAGAAGCTTGGGGCTTGCCAAATATTTCTCATCTATTTAAGCTAAAAAGTGAAAAGAGTAAAAATTCCATTTTTGATGAGGACAGGAAGAAGTCAGCAGTTCATTCAAACTCCAAAGAAAACAAAATATTAGAGAATCAGGAAATGAATTGAGACACATCTCCAGGAATCAATGCACTCTTTTGAAACTTCCTTTCGGGAGAAAATTGCCAAATTTCTCAGAGCTACATTTTGAGCGTGTTTTAAGTTTGTTTTGTTCTATTTCTTTTGCGAAGAAAAAGATACAGTTGTTTCCCAAGATCACAGATTAACTAGCTGTTGTTTAAAGTTGTATTTTCAGATAAAAACTGAGCATAAAGCGTATCTAGCAATATGTATCACCAAAGGTAGATTCCTTTTGTTGCCCTTGCCACCAATATGGACTTTCATTACAAATCTGCTCTATAAAGTAAACCTTTTCCCAAGCTACTAATCCAATAGTCTTTCATTAAAATCCACCTTTAAAAATACAACACTGAAATAATAATGATCAGCAATGCCAAAGGCTGACTTAATCTCTAAACAGTGCCAGCAGCTTTCAGAATAGCTCAATGTGCTAATTACTCCATAGATTTTTCACAATATAGTCTTTAAATTCTGAATTTTTTAACGGTAAAATCCTGTCATTGTAGTTTGCAATGACTATTTCTTTCTACTTTATGTGTTATAATTTTAAAAAATTAAGAACTTGCAAGCTGAGAAAGGTAAAATTGTTCATATTAAGCCTATGAAAGGTTTTTGGTTTGTTTTGTTTTATCATGCCAGTAACTGTTAATGAAAAACAGTCTTTTTCATCAGTAAATGTTTCTTTTAACCTGTACATTTTCTAAAGGAAAAAAATTAATTAAAACAAATGTTCAAGATTTTAAAACAAATATTGTTTTCTTAATAAAGTCAAAAGGAAGCAGCACTTCAGTTGTCATGTGGAAAAGGTTACTTTGTTGATGACTGAGGATCACGTAGCTAATATGAAACTTGCATGTACTGCCAGAATCGTCTTGGGCATTGAACATACTTATTCCACCTTTTTTTATGTTCAAGGGGACAATTAGCCTCCCAATTTCTTGGACAGGAAGAAGAGTTTTGCTACCTTATCATGTCAGCATTAACTCACAAAGTTCTTATGTCTCTGCTCATATGTTAAAGTCCTAGAAGCTAGCCTACTTTTGCCTAACTTTTAAAATTATTAGATTAAAGCCACTTTAAGAACTTTTCCTGGGTCCTATACGAGCCCTTGACTAACCTAAGAATAGATTCTGCTTTTCCTGTTTCCCTATGGTCCATGCTGAAGCAGGGTGGATGAAGTGGCAACCTGTCACAGAGGATGACTCCATCTGACCTGCTATGCTTCATGTAGCCAGAGAATTTATGTGCAGAGAGAAAAATGGCATGCTTATTAACACTGCTGGGTCGGTGCTCTCTACTGAGATCAGAAAGCCAGTTTGGCCATCTGTTCTATGTAGCCTGTAAGATGGATACCAGAACTGATACCCAATTTTAATATAAAAGGCTGGGTTACTCAGAATCACACAGAATAGATCAGGTTGGATTGTCTAAGCTCTTGGGACCTTCTAGTCCATCTTCCCTGCTAAAGCAGGGTCAATTACACCAGGTTGCCCAGATCGTGTCCAGTCAGGTTTTTAATATCTCCAAGGATAGAGACTCCACAACCTCCCTGGGCAACCTGTTCCAGTGCTGTCACCCTCACAGTAAAAAAGTGTTTCCTGATGTTAATAGTTTCCTATGTGTCAATTTGTGCCCTTGTCCTGTCAGCGGACACTGTTGAGAAGAGTTTGGCTCACTCTACTTTACCTTCCTCGTCATATATTCATACTCATGCTTAAGATCCCCCCTGAGCCTTCTCTTCTCCAAGCTGAACAGTCCCAGCTCTCAGCCTCTCATTGTGTTGAAGATGCTCCAGTCCCTTAATCACCTTTGTGGCCCCTTGCTGCACTCACTCAAGTATGTCCATGTCTCTCGTGCTTGGGAGCCCAGAACTGGACCCAGCACTCCAGATGTGTCTCACCTTTGACCTACTGGCAATGTTTTGCCTAATGCTGCCTAGGCTGCTATTGGCCTTCTTTGCCGCGAGAGCACATTACAGGCTCTTGGTCAACCTGATGTCCAGGTGTCCACTGGGACCGAGAGATCCTTCTCTGTCAAGCTCTTTCCAGCCAGTTAACCCCCATCCTGTACAGATACATGGACTTAGTCCTCCCAAGGTTGAGGGCTTTGCTGAACTTTATGCATTCCTCTCTGCCCATTTCTCCAGCCTTTTGAGGTTCCTCTGAATGGTGGCACAACCATCTGCTGTATCAAGCACTCCTCCCATTTTTGTATCATCTGCAAAACTGCTGAGGGTGCACTCTGTCCCATCATCCCGGTCACTAATGAAGATGTTGAACAGTATAGGAGCCAGTAGCGATCCCTGGGGCAAACCCCTAAAGACAGGATGTTTCAACTTGAGACAATGGATGATTCTTCCATGTAAAAAAAACACTGAAATTCCTTTTTGGGATCCAACATGGATATGGATAAAGTTGGTTGTGCAATTTTGAGGTACCTGGGTATATGTAATTTGTAGTGAATATACTTCCTGCAGATCTTCTTAATTCTTTACTCCTATGAGAATAGAGATTGATATGAGAAAGAGCAGCCTTTCTGTTGTTTTTCTTCATGATTTTCATCAGATAAAATTTACACTGTGCCCAATCAGAGGTGGGAAAGAGGCACATTAGCAGACAATTGTCCTGGAATGGAATTAGCCCGGAACCTGTAAATCTGTTCTCAGATGTTTCTGTCCCTACACGCTCACAACTTTTCCACCAGAGTAAAGAATTATTCTAATTAGGTTGGAATTGTTCTCACAACAGAAAAATAGAAAGAAAACTTCAGGGACATTTAAAAGAAATCATGACTATTTGGCACATTAAAAACTGAACTGGAAAAAAGCTTTCATAGGAAATTACATAGGTAAAGAAAATTTTCTTTAATAGATTTTCCTTCTTCTGTGACATTAAAAGGTTGTTCGATACTCAAAACAAGCTTATCTGACTTTCAAATTAAATTGAGTGGGGTATCTTGAGCATCTGCAAGCACATCTCAGACCTAGTGGTCTTTCGTCATACCATGGCAGTATAACATATTAACATGAACCTGTTCCTTGAGTCTTCTACCTGTGTTCTCCCACCCCTGTGACTTAGATTAATTAGGAGATTTAACAATTAAACAGAGAGGGAACTTCAGTATATTCAGCAGATTTCCTGGTTTGAGAAAGTCAGAGTACCAGCATTACAGGTGTCACTATAGCACATGACTGGATAAATCCCAGCTTTTAAGAGATTTAGGAAAATAATTTATCTGAGGAAATGAGGTTGGGTACTCAAGTTATACTCTGCAACATTGCAATTTGCAGTACATAAATATGTCCGGGAACCCAACTTCCAAACACTCAGGCTAACAAAGGGCAAGATCTCCTCTTTTATAATCCCAGGGACCTTAGAGGTTTATCAGTCTTATTACAGTGAAAGGGATGGACTATGTTGTGCACTTTTTGCAATAGAAATAAGCAAAGAAAAAGTTGTGACCAAATAGGAAAGATAAGCTTAGCAATGATCAGATAACTGGGAAGAGCTAATGACTCAATTAGGATGCTCTAGATAACTAAGTAAGATTTGTATTTGGCAAAGGCTCAACAGAAAATTGTTTTACAAGTTTTGCAGTGGAAGAAGAATTATACTGTGTTTACAGCAAGGCCACATAGGACCTTATCCTGGGTAGTCTTTTTCACTTACCAGTGTTGTTCCTTGATTTCTGTGTGAATTCAGATCCTCAGCAAGTCAGAAATGTTAACTTCAGTATGACATGCACTGCTCAGAATATGGCATGACTGCCATATTTATTAAGCTTAGAATCATAGAATCGTTTAGGTTGGAGAAGACCTTTAAGGTCATTAAGCCCAACCATTAACCTAGCACTGCCAAGTCCACCACTAAACCATGTCTCTCAGCACCATGTTTACATGTCTTTTAAATACCTCCAGGAACGGTGAACCAACCGCTTCCCTGGGCAGCCTGTTCCAATGCTTGACAGCCCTTTTGGTGAAGAAATTTTTCCTAATATCTAATGTAAACCTCCCCTGGTGCAACCTGAAGCTGTTTCTTCTTGTCTTATTGCTTGTTACTTGGGAGAAGCGACCAGCCACCACCTTGCTACAAGCTCCTTTCAGGTAATTGTAGAGAGTGATAAGGTCTTCCCTCAGCCTCCTTTTCTCTGAGCTAAACAACCCCACTTATTACACTATTCAAAAGAGCTCATATATGATGAGATTTTCATAAAGGATAGCCACGTGGTGTAGACCTGAGTGAACAAGTGCCATTTATTTTATCTTACGCATACATATAGGTCCTGGTAGGTAGGGAGAAGTGACCCACAGTGGTGTCAAAGGAGCTTTGTTTGTTGCCAGAGCAGAACACTTTCCCAAGCAGACTGTGCTTTTGAAACGATCAAAACAGGTGGAATTACATACTGCTTTCCCTTCAGGAGCTACCCCCCTCTCAAATCACTCCCNAAAAAAAAAAACAACAAACAAACCAAAAACCAACAACCCAAGGATGGAAATATTATGTTATCCACAGCAGAGTCCCCAGCAATCTTGAGAGACAAGACAGATCTGTGGGACTTTGTCTAGATTCTATGGGGACTTATATATGACATCCTTACCGTGGCCTGGATTGTGCAAATTTTAAGAAAAAAATGGTTTTATACAGGGATCTGAAATCACTACATAAGCAGATATAAATATTATTGTTAGAAATGGAGAAATGGGAACACAGAGGTTTTCTCTCCAAGAATTTACAGTGGGATTTCCCTCCAATGGATATTCCAAATGGGTGCAAGTCCATCGGTAAAAGGGAGCACAAAACCACTAAGCACATAAAACATTAGCATGCAACAGGCAAGTGGGCTGGTGTTTTTAACAGGCTACATCAACCTGAAGTATGAGGCTTGATCGTACTAAGGCTGTAAAAGGTCAACATTTTATTATTATAAATCATACTATCCTGAGCACTTTTAGTCTTGGCCTTCTTAAGAATCTTTGCAGAGCTATTGTAATCACAGGGCTGTGATCAGGCCAGTTCATTAAACTGCCGACTCTGCTGCTTGCAGATGTTTGAGGCAGGTGTTCTGTACAGACCGGGGAGTTGGCTTTCTTCTGCTGCATGTTGCACTGGAGGTCAGAGGTTACACCTCAATGGCAAGGTCTCAACTGCATGGCAAGTCTCAGTGGTCTTTGTTAGGGGAGAAAAAGAATTCAGTCTCCTTAAAATTTATGTACTGCAAAAGATAACTGCACCTGCAGACTGCTGCTCTTATTGAAAACACATGGTGGCTGTTGGAAGAAATATAAAATGCTACTCTGTAGTTCCTGTTGAGAAGATGCAGGGACTCCAAATGATCAGTATTAGACCAGAGATATCAGAATGATTCATGATCCAATAGTTCACAGTTCTGGTACAAAGTGTATGTTTTTTTCATACACTTTTAGGGATTCGTGCAAATCTGTATGTATTTAGAAATTGACTTTGGGCAGTGTTGTGTTGCCATCAAATTGTTGCCCCACATAATATAATGTATGCCAGCAGGCATTCCCATTGACCCAGCGAGTTCATAATTGGAAAAGGTTAGTCCAGTCCTTCCTGGCCACCTGTGCGTTGGCTTTTTAACTTCCCAGGTACAAAGAGCAAAGATAGATTCTTGTAGATGCAGGAAATCCTATAAAAGAGACCACCCTTATTAGAGAATCTTCTGCCTTAAAAAGACCACTGTGTGTTTGCAGGATAAAAATCTGCTTTGTTTTTTCTGGAAATAACCTCCAGCAAGCACCAAGTTATTGTCAGTTCATGTTATGTTAGTCGGGTATAAATGATACACTCATGGAAGGGGATGGCAATATCTTTGTGTTTCTTAACTTCTACTGACATATGTGGCTGTGGTCCTGCTGAAAGAGCTTTCAGCAATGACTATTGGGGCTGTAACGTTAATAATTGCTGAAAGATCATAAAAAATTAAGACAAATAATAGAACAGCATCACTTACTGGAACGTCTAAGGCTGAGGCTTTCATTACCACTTGTTCATCAGAAGGAGCTGTTACAGATTAATTTCTCAGTATTATCATGTAGGAAATGTGAACATTCAGTCCTGAGTTCGTATGATATTCAGAGTGTTCCTCATGAAAATTTTGTGTGAAATACTGATGTGAATTATGATGCAATAAGAATTTTATTATGCCGTTGTATTACATATGACCTATACACTATATACCATTGTATAATCTATGTACAGTAAAAGGTAAGTACTACATATGACGGGAATCCAAATACATATTTTAACTCTGAAAAATTCGTATGTATCACAAACATCTATATGTAGTTCCCTAACATCCAAATTTTTCATAGCTTAAGAGAGCAGAAATANTTGTTGCCCTACGCTGGACTCTCTCCAGTAGTTCCCTGTCCCGCTTGAGCTGGGGAGCCCAGAACTGGACACAGTATTCCAGTTGTGGCCTCACCAGTGCCGAGTAGAGGGCATACAAATGATATAAAGGGGATCTATATGATATAGAGGGGATATATATGATATACAACATCTAATTTCATCATTTGAAATATTTCTAAACTTCTAACAACATAAGAGTTTTCCTGTTAATTTCAGAGGTGCAGCATTTTCATCTACTTTCTGTTTTCCTTTCTTTTTCTCCTGAATAGTGAACCTACACAGTCACATCCAGAAATCCATTTTAGGTAGTGATGAGATAACTATTTTCAGCTGCAGATGAATAGGGCCAGTGTCGCAGGCTGCAATGTTTTGCAATGAAAAACAAAGCGTATATATAATTTGAGTGGTGTTTTTCAGAACACTTAATATTCACTTCAGCTGCATTCTGCTCACATAAGGTACGACTTACTGCCAACCTCTAAGCCCTGATGGAGAAACAACACCAACAGTGTTTTATTGAGTTTTTGATAAAACATTTATACATATATCATACAGTGTACTGTTGAATGTTATCAAGACTTCTATAGTCGTATTTACTAACAAAAAAATCTTTCCTTACAATTGTTTTTAGATTATGAAACATAAATTCAGAAGAGACAACAAGGTTCCCTACACCTCTCTTTGTTACCTACAAAGGTTCTGATGGAGAACATAGTCCTGCACAAATATTGTCTCTAATTAATGTATGAGGGCAATACAGTGCAGAACTGGATTCAGAACTGGTAGTCAGCATGCTGAGTGAGGAGCCACCTAAACTAAACTGACAATGAACCTTAAGAATAGGGTTTGTTTCTTAACCCTGTTCCTTTCCATAAGTTCTGCTTTGAATTTATAGCAATGAACCTTCTCCAGACTAAGACAGCTTTTAAAAATTATCCAATATTGGAGTTTTTGCAAATAGCAATTTTTAAAAATTTCTGACAAGAACAGAGAAGAGGAATTCGGGGTTTAATTACTCTATCTATATTTGTAGCACTCATTGAGGATTTAGGAAACCCAATTTGATTACTTTTTATGCCCAAAAAAGTTCACACCCACATTTTTCAGTTTTTCAACCTAATTCTCATTTGTGTTAAGTTTTAAAACACGATGCTTTATAGATCTGAGTAATTTCAAAGACCATGAGTGATATAATTTTTGGCCACTCTTCTACTTTTGCTCTGGTGCATGTGTCTCTTCACTGTGTTAACAGTGTCGAAAGTGCTGAGTTTCAGTTTTTACAATGTAGTATTTTCTGTTGAAAATTTGTTTTATCAAAGCAATTACAGCCACCTATTTCCCCAAATCCTCTGTTACATATAAGCATTTTATGAAAGCTGAGCAGAGTGGAAAATCACTTTTTTAGGTTTAGAGTCTGAAAACAATGAGAATGGATAAACAGGACCAGACAGAGCCAAAACTGAGTGTTCTGCCACTAACTTGAGACTGCTGATGCACACTTACAGCACATTTGCATTGCTTGCATTAAAAACTAGGGTAACTAGGGTATTTATTCATCCTGTTAACAGGTAAAGCAGTAAAATTGTGTTCACAATTTCAAAATTAGACATGTGGGACACATTTGCAAGCATAAATTCTTTATTTAGCTTGCTAGGCTCTGCTTATTATTGTTATTATGATGCTTATGTTCATTTTATGTTTTACGGTGAATCACATATAGTCTGTCTTAGGGAACATCTTTTCATGTTGCCCAACTTGTGTGTTTCACTCAGATTGCTCAATCACTTGAATCTCATTTTACAACACACATATAGAAAATCTAGTATAAATCTGTCACCACTTGCAGTATGCATCTGAATGTTTTAAAGTGTATCTCATCTGTTTTAATTTGAATTAGGCTACACACTATTTCAAGCATCAAGAAAGTTTCTGTTTTTCTAATTTCCTAATGTATAGAAGTATCATTCGGGGATTTTAGTACATTACAATAGTACCATGCTGTTTCTTCCTATTATGAAAGAAAATGCAGTTGTGCTATGCAACAATAAAAAATATTCCCAATGTTATTGTATTGTTTTAATCACACCTTCTGCAGGTGGCTTTGAGTAATCTGCACTTCTAAACAGGATGAGGGATTTCCCTATGGATAAGATTTGGTGTTAAAGTAGGGCTTTTCTCCTGCTAAATAAGTGCAAAAGAAAAAAGAAGATGGATATTTTTAACTAAAGAAATAAATGTTCAATGAGCAGAAAAGGTTGAATTATAATCTCTGTTAGAAAATATAGCATAGGTGACTTTATCAGATAGTCAGATGAATCAGGTCCTTGACTATTCTAAGAATGAGAGTGTGATTTGTACTTTTCTGTTTTCTTTCTCAGGGCACAACTGTTTCTTTTTAAATTGCTTGAGATCTTTGAAACAGAGTGTTCTTCCTCGATGTTGCAAATAACAGCAAGGTGTTTATAGGGTATCCCATCCTGCAGATTAATTCTGATATGTGCAAAACCCCATTTGCATGAAATTCTCCATTTAAGATATTAATGAAAATGCCCAGGACAGTCAGTCAGTCAGCCAGTCAGCAAGCTCCCCTTTAGTTCTGGCACTATTCCTAAATAAGTAATTCCTTTTTAACTTCTCTGGATATCTGGGCAACCTCGGGCCTGCAGGATGAACTTCTGTTATGCTAATACTGTTCTCCCTCACCCCGTGCATCATTTGTTCATCATACTTGCCATCAGTTCTTTATGCAAAAAAGACCTTGGATGTATGCCTGCTGTTTTACTTCTTTCCCTGACACCATGAAATAATGGCATTGCTGAGCAAAGGTACCAAAGAGTAATACCTGTCAGGTGCTGATGAAAATCTAGCCACATCTTAGATTTTCTGATCAAGGCCATGGCATGTAACAAACTACAGTCACCTTCCCAGACTTTGCATTTGAAGAGACAGATTGTTCATTCTTTGCCACAGTTTACTGCAAGTTAGCAGGAGCCTAGACATGCTAAACTGCGAGCATCACACTCCAGTAGCAACAAGAGAGGTGTATCTGGCCGATGAATAGATGGAGTAGAGCCAGAGGAGAACAGACTCTCGTCAGGCATTTCCCTCAGTTCTAAGACTGCATACAAAATTCCCACACTCTCTTCTCTCTATTATTCAGTGGCACAGTCCCCAGGAAAGACTTATGTCTCAGATGTGTGGTCACCTAGATTTCCACTGATTTGTTTGTTACATTGGAAGGTAAGGTAAGGAAGAATATGAACACACAGAGGAAGTGTCCATACGGATACATTTCCACACCGAGACAAAATTTTATCTATCAGAACATGACACATTTGCCTAACTTCTGTGCGTGATTCTTTCCACCTGAAGCTCTATGTCTCTCTCCAGTCTTTATTAGTGTCTGGGTCCTGACTAACCTAAGAGGTCGGTGTCAAAGACTCTTCATTTATCGTGGCCAGCAACTTATGCCAAAGCAGCCACAGACCAGTCTCATTTCTGTCTCTCTCTGCTGGACAATGCAGTTCCCATGTATTTGTCACTCATTAAAATTCACCAGATTCAGGCTTTCAGCAGCATAACTTCTCTTACTAACAGTGGGAGAGAAGGAGGTGGTGTCTCTTGAACCTGGGTTGTGGAACATGAAAGCCCCCCTGTCTCATATCTCTAGAAGTTCTCCAGGTAAGCAGGCCCAAGACCAGCACTAGAACTAGTGCTGTGGTCTATGTGCAATTTGTAATACTTTTTACTGGCACAGTTTGGACCTCTTCTTATCTGATGCCCTGGGAATAGTCACATACTGTGGTAGCCCCCATTATTTCTAGCTCCAAAATATTACAAGGAAGTCTGGTTTACTGGATCACATCTGAGTTGGCTAACTGTACACGCAAAGCTAATCAAAGCCATGTTCAGACATGCTGTTTCTCACAAAGCTGCACGATGTAGGTTTGAACAAAATGACAATCTCCATCACGCTATCATAGACAACAGATTTCCAGCCTACATGGAGTTGCTTATACATTGGTGCAGAAGTCACACTCAGCCCTAAAACTGAGTAGATTAGATGAAGATACCTCCCCATATAGCTAGCCCCAAAATGTACTCTTCCGGCTGCAAAGGATGGGAAGAGTCATGAGAAGGACCCAGGTGGGAAGTGGTTCATACTGACAGCTTAATAGCAGTACATATTTGCTTTCTGATTGGCCTTAAGGAAAGATTGGAAATACTTTTGCATGACAAGAGGTCAGATTTGATAGCAGCTGGCACAGATGCTGGGACTAAGGTTGTGGTTCAAAAGAAAACTTTGAAAAGACCTTAGAAAAAAGATGCCACAGGCACCTGAAGGACTCAAGAACCAGTTATGTGGCACAACCTGATAATTAGGAGCTGTTTCCTTATCACTTGCTCAAGCAGAAGGTGATGACTAGGCTGCCAGGGCCAATCACCCGATCCTTTAGGGGAAAAAAAACGAAGGAAATATGAAACAAGGACCATAGGCTTACTATTTTTCTCATGTTTTATATTTGTTTTTTCTTACAATAACAGTGGCAGGAGAAGCACAAAAGTGTTTTCCCAGCACAGTAAAAAATTGGTCAAAATCAGTTTCGGCCCAGAAAGATTAGTATCTTTTTTGCCACCACCTTTGCACTATGATGTACATGCTGAAGGAATATCTGTCTAGAAGTCACATATTAAAAATGTTTGCAGGACACAGGGTATGTGTCAGTCTACAAAAGAAAGATTACAAGAGTATATCCTTCTTCAGGAGAGCATTTGTCCAGGAAATGACACTGTAGTGATTGTTTCTTGCTTTCTTTTTTACCTCTAGGGTAAAAAAAACCCCCACAAAGTAAAACAGGACAGCTGTTCACAGCTATCTCATGTCTGATCTATGTCCTTTCCCAAAACAGTCTTTCCACTTTCCTGGGGCAAATGATATTCCATCATGAGTATGCATGTAGATTAGGTATTCTGGGGGACTTTTCTGAACTCCCTCCAGTTTTTCTAACTGGACGCATGCCATTGCATTACTCAATAAATGTGCTGGCTGATTGATTAATCATATCTCTGGCTTTAGCAGCTCATTTTGCATCTCCTTGTCTGTGTACTAACTCTTACTCTCCTCTCCTTAGCTTGGTCTCTGCCAGTTTTTGAATATTCATCAGCTATTATATACATTGCCAGACTATTATCCCTAGCCTAGCTTCCAGGCAACAAATTATTCCCTAATTCACTTGGAGCATGATGTATTTTCCATTTAAATCAATGGTAGCTTGGTGAGGTTATTGATGAGAACAATATCCTAAAGATGCAACAATTTTAGGGTTTTTTTTGAAACACCTAAAATTAAATGAAATTAAATTTAAAATTCTTTTAAAATTGGATAGCTTTCAGCACCAACTGAGTAAGTTATCTGGACCAAAATAAATGAACACAAACACCACCAGGTGACGTCTGATTGAACCTCTAAGTTGTTGTGATTCTGCAGTTGAAGGGTAGAATCCAGGTTTGATACATTAGAAACTGCTATTTCAGTTCATACAATAGTCCAATGATCATCGTGTTTAAATGTTCTTGATCTGAATGCAGTTCAGAACAGCCTGGGTTTGATTTGCTGGAATAAGGTTCTATAAAGATAAGGATGGACACTGGCACTTTAAGAAACTTTGAGTCATAGATAGCTGCATGTGACAAAAAGTGGTCCTTGTATGGAAATAGGACTTGCATATGAAAGATAAATAAAATCACAGCCAAGGCCTATTCAGATCAGGGTTCACAATTTAACAAATGGTATGGTAATTTTCCAGGATAACCTTCTAATATAACTAACTACCTTACTATTTGACTCTACGTAGCATTATAACACAGAGCAGCTGCTATTGATACTAATATTTTATCCCAAATCACAACAGGATTTCCAACATACCCACTTTCCCAGCAGCAGCCATTAGGGAAAGTAGCCTATGATTAATTTCAACAATACGTCAATCTGTGATAAAAGAAAGTGAGCCCCCGAACCCAAGAAGCTTACACGTTATGAATGAGTATGTGTGTAAAACCTGCTGAGACACATGATTTAAAAGAACTGACACACGGGTGTGCCAGCCAACTAGGAACTGCAGTGCAGGAGGTCTTTCTGGGAGCTTTCAGCAAATGTTATTGTAATACCGGTGTGCTGCCTTGGGGGCTTGGAAAAAGCTTAACATATCTTTGCAGAGTGAAAACAATGATAAGATTAGTGAGGTATAACAGAATCTTAAGAAGGAAATCTTTCTCATGTTTGCTTCATAACTCAAAAAGGGTGTGATGGGGTCTTTCTGCAGCAAGCTTTAGGTTAGAGGTCAAATATGCAAAATGCTAACAAAAGAAAAAAAGACCTTCTAGAAATGCGGTAAAGAAGTTTTGCTTATACGCTTAAGGCTGCAGGAAGTCCCAGTCTGTATGAGCTGCATATAGCCATTTTGGTATTTCTGTTCACAGTTAAAATACGTAACTTCAGTAACTCTGAAATATGAAACTCCGCTAACTCTGAAAGCTAAAATGAGCTTGGGAAATCATAACCTATTTTCCTAGGTGGTCAACTTTTTCTTCACCAAGGAAAACAATTTCCTCTGCTCCGTTCTCGTTCTGCCCTCACCCTCTGTTCATTCTTATTTTGTCGCTGCCTGACCACTTGATCAGCAATACAAAAGACAACTAGAGGGACACGGACAGGGGAACTTTAATCTCCTCCCGCCCCCAACTGGAATCGTGATGATATATAAAGGGAATTGAGAAACTTGTTTAGCTTACTTTTATTAAAGTGGTTGTGTGCCACTATGGCTAAAAAATACTTCTTAAAATTCTGTGAGTAGAAAGAACAATTTACAAACCTGAAAATGTCCCAGTAATCTGAGCTCTGGATTTCTGGACATGACATCTTTTCTTACATGTAGAAACTGCATGTCACTGACTTCACCTCGAGTACGTATGTGTTGCTCTGACTGTTAGAGCATATTACAGAGGGACTGAAACTAACCTCAGCTACAGCCTCACTTCCTGCTGTCACCAGAATCTTTCTTCGTCATCTTGATTGCTTTGACAAACCAACGATACTGGATTTGGCTAAACAGAGACACTCCTGAACAAACTTCAGTGTTCTATCTGTAAGGTGACGTTTGTCTTGCAGAGCTGAAATGGAATCTTTGCTCTGTCTTGACCAAGAGTAGAAACATTCACCTAAGGAACATTTTGAACTTGCTTATCTCTTACATTTGCTGTTTTGGTAGAGTTCCAAGACTATTAATGATTGTATATGTCCTTTGGTTTGATCTTGACTGAATACCAGGCATTTCAATATCTGTTACTTTGAGGTAGCATATGTGAGATTACTTTTTGTGTGCTGAATTTAGGCAGCTTGATTCATCAGTATCTCTTTACATTTCTTGGGAACTTTTGTTTTCTTTGGAAAGTTTGACTTTCTCACTATATCTGACCTTGAACTTTTCTGATGATCTTCCTTCCAGAAGGAATTGTAGTTTCTATCTAATCAGCTGGACTGAAGTAAATTGCCGTGCCTTTGCAGCTTGAGACGTTAGGGTAGATAAGCCATGTTTATATCTTTTTGACTTAGTGCCTTGCAAAAATAAAACATTTCTGTTAAGGTTACTGTCCATAACATTACATATCATATGCTAGGATCCTTAGCAGCCTCCCAAGTTTTACATAATGCTGTATATTCTCAAGAGCTGAAATTGGTGCTCCTGCTTGCCCATCCAGTTAGGCAAGAAAAACACACATCCAGTGATGTGAATGATACTTTGTATTTTATGTCCTGACCTATAAACTTTCATTTGGAGCCTTTATGAACAATTTCTGAAGTATGTATAAGCAATGCTATTTTTACTAGATTCCTGGCATGCAAAATCCATAGCAATGAGAATATTTAGCTCTTGATTCCTTTAGCTGCAATTTTTTGGTAACACTTGGCTACCAAGCCCGTTATTATTAACTGCACTATATAATGGTGTCTTTGACAATTGTTGATAGACATATTTAAAGTGAATATTATATCTTACATGACAGGTATACTTCTGCCAATGTACAAGTTATCTTATACAAGTCAATAAATTAGGGAAAATTAATGTCATCACGCACATATCATAGTCATAAAACCACTCTCCTTGTGTTAGAGAAATCTGTTTTGTTTAATCTACCATAATCACATGTATCACTTTCCAGCAATTGTTCAAGAATAATCTCTCATGCTTTTTCTTAGCCACTGTTACCATCATGTCATTTTGAATGGCAAGAATTTATCTCAGCCTTCTTTCACTCACTTTGAAGTATCATAAACATGTTATCCTGCCTACAAACCAATCAGTTAAATGAAGTGATAGCTGACTTCTCCATTTACTGAGATATTTTCAGTTTATTTAAGACACCACCTTGCAGTTCAAGGCCTTGCTGAGCAAGGTGATATATACTATTTAGTGCATGACTAAAAATAGTTGTTTTATTTTATTTTTTCTTTTCTGAGAGCAGTAATTTGGTTGGGTTTTTTTGCTTAGAAGTGTATAAGCTATTCCTCAGTAGAGTCACTGCTCTTCAAGCTATCTTTCCAATTATAATCAGACCAAGAGGATGTTTTTTTTTGTTTGAGCATAGTCAAAAATAATTTGTATCCAAAACTACAGCAGAATCTATTCATAAATTTCAGAACTACACAGTTTAGAGTACAAATGAAGAAAAAATGAAAGTATCTGAGAATTTCTAACAGGCTGAGGTAGCTGACATATGATTATTGAAAATATCTTGAAGAAATTATGTTGCCTTTCATTAAGACATCCAGAGGAAGTTGATCTACTTGTTTTGGAATTATTTTCCTTCTCATTTTTTAGCTATGTTTTAAACACTTCAGATCACTACACGATTATGAACATTTATTCTGTCCTTCAGTTGGTCATTATCCATTTGATAAGACTAAACTGGGACTATAGAAGGCAACACACACATCTTTCAACAAATTGAGACATTTGCCTGGTGCCATGATCTGATTTAGGCCTTTGGGATACAGTTAAGAAAAAGACAGGAAGAATAAAACCAACTTCTTAACTTGTTGATACTATAAAACTTCTGATTTTAGGTTTTGGCTATGTAACCCCCTGTAATAGAGAAAGGACTACTTAAAACCTAAAATGGTCCTTTTTGAAGTCCTTTTTTCTGAAAGGTTTTCAGGAGCTTTATTAAACCAGAGGCAGAGGAATGATAGCTTATTTCAGCTGTAGAAAGACAGAGAGGCTGAGAAGTCCATGTATAGAGTTAAAATGATTTCACAACCTTTGCAATAGAAGTAAGATCATGGAGAGAAAAAGCAGGCGAAGGAGAGACATGTGATCTTTAGCCAGGCACCTCGCAAAGGGAGCTTAATTTTCTGAGCTATTTCCCAACCGTGGAAGCTGAAGTTCCATCCATATTGCTAACTAAAAGTCCAGGGATTGATCTTTTGCTGAAAGGCTGAGTGCTGCCAGCTGGCTCTGGTCCACAGTGTTTAGGGCTAACCACCTCTGTAAGAAATTTGTCTTGGAGAGAGCAAGCTGGAGTATTCCCATAAAAAAGAGCCAGGAAGTGCTGTTAACAATTAGGCAGTAAGGATGCTATGGTCCAGTGCTGACCTCAGTCTCTGGCCCCTTTCTAATACAGTACAGAGGTACCCAGCGAGATCTTTAGCCTGGCCTTATCCACTGTCAGCCATCTGACTCTTCAGATGAAAGAGACACATTTTAAGCAAAGATCAGTATCAGTATTATATAACTAGCTCTAGTTTAAGTCTGTGTCCAAGCTGCATTAACTAGCATAAAAATGAAATTCTTCTATTCTTTTGGTTTTAACCTAATCTCAGAAGCGTTTCTGATGCCTTTCCTGATTTAGAATGATCAGGTTTTCTGTGTTCTTATTGTTTTCACTGTTATAACACAGATCATGTTGAAAGCCTTGAGCTGACTCTATGCTTAGGTATATGGTTGATTTTCAATTCTTCTGCTGAATGTAATGAGAATATTAAGAAATATTAAGAGCTTTGCTGGATTGAGGCCAAGATTAACATTGCTAGATAGACTAAGCTATATTTTACATAAGCTTTAACTGAATGTTCATAGTCTTTCTCTGTAATGTTGAAAATGGACGAGATTAAGAGAAAACCAGAACGACAGGTACCCAGAAATCAGCCCCAGCTAAGTATACTACAGATATTACACAGTGTACCACAGCAGGAAGGGTAAGTTGAAGGTTTTCAGTTTGCTTAATGCTGAATAAAAACAAAAAGCTGCTCCTAAATGTTTGAAATAATAGGACCATCATGGATCTCAAATCCAGTTTAATCCTCTTTGGCAGCATAATACTTTTGTAAAGCCATATAATCGAAGGGTGGGGAAGAAAATGATCAGGTTTAACATATAGACTAGAATTTGGACTTCTGTATGAAATCTATGTTTTATATATAATTTAGCAGATTCATTTTTCTTATACATATTCCTATATATAAGAAAATACACTATTTATTTAAGACTTTCTATTGGTGATACAGTCATTTTCCTTTCTTCTGTGTTTTTTTATTTGTCCACAAAGCACCTTGTTTTACCAAAATTTTCTTCCTGATGAAACAACCTTTCCCATGTGTCTCCTGAAGGGCTGTGTTTTATAGTGCTAGCTATGTCAAGCTGATTGTAGGCATATGTTGCAAAGCTAGATCTTTCAAAAGCAAGATTTTATTTCCCAATATTGAAAATAATACATTTGGTAAATTTTCATTAAGGGTCACAATTTTTATTATTAATTCCTGGTGACCTGTGATCAGTCAGGAATGGGGCTACATTGCATTAGGTGCTATATGCCTTCCCTAACCTTATTGCAGTCCAAATAAACAAGAAAAGAAGGATCAAAAGAACAAAAGCAAAACACACTGGAAGATTAGTTTTGTGGCAGACAACACCATGTTGGGGGTACCATTTCAGGAAGGGAAACTGTAGGAAGTGATTAGCTAAGTGCTTAGATAAAGTAAAAGGAGAAGAAGTGTGTGCAAATTAATGAAGAAAGTGGAAGAGGAAAGAAATAGGTCAGAAAGGGACTGCTGGAGTGAAGCCAAACCAAAAGTAGTCTGAGGATAGAGGTCAGGGGGAACAGGACTGAAGTGCCCTAGCACAAAGCAGACCAGTCCTTACCAGACCCTCAGCCTTTAAGTCTCTGCTTTAGCTGATTGTGTACTCCTCCTTCTAGCTCAAATTGGGAAGGAAATACTTCTTTAACTATTCACTTTTTGAATCTCCTGTGTGTGAAGTCTAATTTTCAAAGGTCTTTATATTAGAAGGGAAATCATTGAGGTTAATACTCCGTAATATTAATTCACTTTTTCTGTTTAGCCATCAACAGTTCCAGTATTGAAAAACATTATGCTTACCATCAGCTTGTGGACTTGGTTCATTTGCAGAGTTGCAGATTAACGACTTCATATACACATTGACATAGTTCCTGTTGTATTTTATTTTGCCAGTGATCCCTGTGATTAAGGTCTGCTTAAGCATGAAGTGATGGGATCATTAATAATTTTTGTACACTTTGTAAATGATCCATGGGTAAGGACAATTTATCATGTATTTTGATGTGATCATAGAGTCTAAAAAATGGTGGTAATAAATTTAATATAAGAAATATACAAGTTTCACTTAATTGTTTCTGTGCTTTTAATTATGTCATGCCATAGAAAAATAATAATAAAATCTGCATGAAAGAAAGCTTATTTCAAGACATACAATTTATAACTTCACAGAAAATATTCAGTATCTGTACTTCTTTTCATTATATTTGTTCAACTCTTGCAAGAATTTGGAAACAGTTGTTTGGTTTCATATCTTTACAATCTAAATTATTATCATTGCCGTCAAAGAGAATTCATATGAAATAATTTTGTACAAATACATTTTGATGAATCTGGCAGGAGGAAAATATGCAGACACACATATTCAGTTGTGTTACATACAATGTATAAACTAACGGCCGTTTTGACTTCCAGTGGGAAATACTTCTTAGGTGAGTTAGTTAATTTTGAAAATGAGTCATATTTTACTGAGGAATTTCAGGACTTTTGAAAACTCTACTCAGTAAACTGAAGACCCCAACATATCAGTCTAAATTAATCCACAATTTCAAAAGATTAAAAAGGTGTACATATCAAATTTCATGCATGACCCAGATCCTGTCTGTACCAGCCTATTTTCTGGTGGTAGAGATGTTGTTAATTGGTCTTTGTGGAGAGCTGTTCAGATCCTCTTCAGCTGCATTCAGGCATGTTGCTTAGGAGTTCAATGGTTTTGGTAGAGTTTTTCCTCATGTCTCTTCCCACGTTGTTGCCAGATGTGTTGAATGGATAGGTCTGTTAAGTGAATACACAAACTTTTATTGCTTACCTGATGTAAAGTGATGTTCATATCATCTTTGTATAATGGTCCTGTTTGGGATTCAAATTATGTTAATTACTGTCATGAAATAAATGGAAAATTCATCCATCTTATCCATGGTGCCAATTTAAGAAATAATAGCTTTTCTTGGATTAAATTATCCTTACCTGTGTGCACAGCCTAGTGTAGATTTTGAATCAGAACATGAATCACAAAATTACACAGTAATTTATATTGCAAGGGACCTCTGGAGATGATTCCTCTTTTGAAGCAGATCAGGTTGTTCAGGGCTGTGTCAAATCTTGAAGACCTCCAAGGAGGTAGACCCCACAGCCTCTCTGAGCAACCTGTGCTGATGTTTGACCATTGAGATGGTAAAAAGAAATTTTCCTTTTATCTATACAGAATCACCCTCCTGCAAGATGCCTGTTGCAGTCTGTTTCTATCTTGGACATGAAATATGTTGGGGACTGTTCTGTAGTGCTGAGGACAGCTGATGTGGAACAGACCACATTCATAACATTAAAAAATCTTGTCCTGCAAAAGCAGAAAGCTGCACTCAGACTCTGTTGTGAGTGGCTCCTAGCCCACGTAAACTCTTGTCTAGTCCTAGGAATGGTTTAGGAGCCACATACGAAGGCCAAAAATATACAAAGGACATACCAGGGATTCTACTTGTTTAACAGTAAAGATCAAGTTCCAGTGCTTGGAACTAGCACTGCTTAATTTAAGTAGCTGTTCCCTAGATCCATTTAATTGAATAATATAAACATGACCTATAATTCTATAAGAAATATGAGATTGTAGTGTGTAACCATTACGATGTGTCACATCTACTGATGGGGGTATTTTTTTTTCTTCTACAATAACACAAATCTGGTTATTGGCACTCCTCAGAATGATAGGACAGTCTTCCAGATATGGTCACGCACCAAACTTTCACCTTCTGAGAATATGTGAAACACGGCTAGAACACAATGTTGCTACTTTCTCCTTAGCTTCATTTGCTGTGTCACATCATTAGTACCATTAGGTAGAACATACTATAGTTTCTCTGACTTGGAGACTGGGTCTTCACAAAGCAAACACAAGATCTGTGGAATAAGATCATGCATTTTCAGCATCTCTGCTCTCTTTCAGGCTCCTTCTTCTCAGCTGCTGCTCACTTGCCCCTGTATTTTGACCAGATTTTTTTTTCAGGTTTCACAGAGACTGTTGCTGCAGTTGGGCTATGTTTTTAGTATCTGCACAGCCTTACCTATATCCTGTCAGACACTGTTACCATGTAGGTGTATAATGTTTACAAAACTATCCCCATACAATGCTCTCTTCGTGACCAGATGTGTGCACCAGATAAGGAACTCGGGAGAAATTTCATGGACTGCCTCTTAGCACTTATCAAAAAGTTTATTTTAAATGTAGCTCTTTGACTATTGCCAAACGTTAGTAGCTGAGAACTGGCCAACCAACCTGACGTGAATTGTTCTTTTTCAGAAATCAGTCGAATTGATGTAGCATACTTTTGCTTAGTGGGAAATACGCCAATTTTAGCTGAAGGCTGGTTTTAAAGTCAGAGGAGTCATCCTGAGGAAAGAGTGACTAAGATATAACTTGCAATTTTCATTTCTTAGGGACTAGTCAGTTGTTCAGATCTCAGCTAAACAAACAGGTTGTTAAAAGTCATTACAATCCGTACCTTTTCAATGACTTGTTACTGAAATGAACTGATGGAAATTATCTGTTTCCTAGTAAGTTTATGGGCATGAGACCAATAGCAACTAGTGCTTTCATTAGTAGTTTTATGGGAAACAGACTTGAAGTGGAGCTCCTGTGTCATAACTGAACTCATCTCAATTCTGCCTACCTGAAAGACAGATTTTTACATTTCCTCTTTCACTAATTTGCCCTTTAGGCCCCATTACAAGGTGATTCCAAGGACCTACAGTAAACACCTATCCAAGTAGTCCAGAAGAGGTTATGCTGAAGAATTACCTCTTAAATAGTTTAAGTTAGGTAGAAGAAATTCTGTGCTCAGTTCCTATGGGTAAGTCACCTAAACCAGACTTTGTGGAGAAAAAATTCTGAAGATGTTTCCTGGCTCTCCAGCATGTCAAGCCAGTTTCTACAGTGGCAATCAATAAATGTGCCTTAATACAGCTCTGAAATTAATCAGGGTTTAATTTTCATCATGGGAAAACCAGAATTAATTTAACTGTAGGTTGTCATTCTTTATAATGATCGTTTTTTTCGAGTGAAAATATACACACAAGACCTAGAACATTTTTTTTTCTCTGAGTCTAGAAGTCAGAGTTCAGAATAGAGATGAAGTGATTGTCATAAATAGTTTAATATTTATGTTTTAATATAAGCGACTAACTTTCAGTAATGTACTTGAAGTAGGTTTCCATTTGATGAAATGTAACACCAGTCTAGCACTTTTTTGAGCATAGGTACTCCAAATTACTCTGCTGTTGCACACAATCAAAATGCTTACTATTCAAGATTTATTTCACATATTTTTATTTAGATCAAGTTCATGCAGAGTTTGTAACATGATGAATTTGGAAAGGCACCCAAACTCCCAAAGTATCCAGAAATACTCTATGTTTAAACTATCTCTAATTATTACTGTAAACGTATTTCTTGTTTTTCCAGCGAAGCATACATTATAAAAATAACATTAATATTAGTATGAGTCTTGAGTTCATTTAGCATTTTCAACTTTTTAAACTTCTCAGAAGTTTAGTATATGCCTCTTCCATTTTGATAACAAACTTATATCTGTTATAATGATTCAAAGAGCTTTAAGGAATATAAATACTACAGCAGGGATGTTAATTTTTTACTTTCTAGAAAGTATAACATAGCTAAACTTGAAACTATTGGTGTAATGAAACTATCAGCAAGGTTCTGTGGTCTACCTGATGCAAGAAGTCATATTCAATTATTATATTCTGTCTTGAAAGTTTGAAATCTGTATACCTGTGGATGATTCCAAAGAGTAGAGCTCAAGGGCTGTTTATTTTAGCTTTTCTCTGGAATTACATTTAGTTCCACATTCCAGTTTTGTCCATAACATGTATATGTGTTCTGGATCTGGAACTGATCTGGAGCCTATATTAAAGGAACCTGTATAAAAGCAGGAAGATCTAAACAGGTGTCTTAACCTAATTTAATTTTTTCTGTTACTACCCTGTTTAATACAATTAACTCTATGTCCATGTGTATGTCCTTCTCTCTGTGTGACTTCATTATCCATAGCACTAAGTTTTAATTTTTGATTAAATTGTTCCATGTGTTATCTATGCATCTCAGCAAGTAAGAAACTATACCATTTGAACATCCAGCAAACTTTCTCCAGATTTATCTGTTGCAGAGACTCTCTACTGCCTTTCTGCCCTACAATTGGCCTCTCAAATGCTCTTAAGTCTGAGCGCTATATACTCAGAGCGTTGGAACTTTGGAACTTAATGACTGTTTTGTTAAAGTGGGATTTCTTTCTTTCAACGTAATGGAATGTGTTTTAATTTTGTAATTGATGCATTAATATTAACAGTTGCTGCAATATGATCAGTAAGTATGCTTACAATGTTAGCTCCTCTTCTAGAGTGTTCTGTCTTTTTTGAAGTCTGGCAAATATAATTTAGTGTACCAGTCAGTAATAACTTTAACCCATAATGAACTTTGTATCTGTATATGCTGCTTGTTCATAATATATAGGTAGCTAAAACAATACCTACATATATAAATGTAACTCCCAATATCCACTCTCAGCAGTGTTTTGGGTTTTAACATACACATGACACATGACTGAAAATTATCAGTTCTTCATCTGTGCTCTTTTCCTCAATATTCTTTGTGCTCCAAGTGTGCCCATTTGACCTGTAGGTTTTATTTTCTTAAAAGCCCCTTTGATCCTCAGCTGTTTAGCTTCCTCAAATGGAATCCCAAGAAGTTGGCCATCAAGAAGTCTGGAACAAAAATTCCATGCACCAGTGTGTGTGTGTGTATAGAAGTGTGCGTATATATATGTATGTATATATGTGTATATCTATATCTATACATATATCTATGTATATATCTATATATATTTGGAGATAGATATAAATAAATCTTCCATCCATCAGCAAGTGTGTATATATGTGGCTGTGTATGTCTATAAAAAGTTGTATTTGTACATACAAAGTCTATGCCTTAGGCTGAAATAACTGACACAAGAAGCCATAATATTAGGGATGTTAGAGAGAAGAACTTAAAAATTTCACCACGTGGTCAGTTACACACCTAATCAGTGGTTCAATATTTAAAGGACTTCAGTTGTGTGAGAGACACAGACACTAGATAAAAGAAGGGTTTTTTTATTATTTTTCTCATATATAATGCCACCTGACTCTAAAGGATAATGCACAACTTGTTCTAACTAGTGTAAGCTAATTATTAGTACAACAAAGTTCTTTAGCATGCGTGATTTCTAAAGTTCAGTAATCTCTATCTTATTCCCTTCATTTAAAGCCAAATATTTTTGCCAATATAAGTTAAGAAGAAGAGATATTCTATATTTTTAAGATTTACTATGTATGGCAAAGAATCATTATTGAAGCAATACTGTCGTTCCTTGTATAGGTGGGTAGTACGGAATCATGCCACAATATAGAGATATTGCAGATAAAACTGAACTGGAATAGATATGCTGCAAAAATTTATAAAGGAGTTGTTACGGTCTTTTAGGTATTGTATTTTGAGTTTATCATGGTTAAAAGATTACTTTGAACACCTGCCTTCTTCTCTGTCCAATCTGCTTGTTTAGTCATTGTGTCAAGACCACTAATTTGATCCTTAAAGTTCTTTTCAAAGTGTTGAGCTGTAGGAAACTTTGGAAATTTTGGGCAAATGCTAACATTTTGGCACAGACTCAGATCATTAATAAGAGGATTAAAGTAAGAGTTAGGTGGTAAACTTTTACTATGAGTATTATCATTCCTAGAATACAGCCTGAAATTCCATGATCAGCTGCTGCCTAAGCCTGTTTTTTTAGGTGTGCATGTTTCACCTCAAAAAATTGTGAGGTGTTCAATCATGTCTCACAGTACCCAACAAAGAGAATCTGAACACACGTGAGTGGGTTACCAATAAGCCATGTTCATTTTTTCATGTGTTCATCTCTCTGGCCCAATAAAAATTTAATTTTTTCCCTCAAAATGGAACACTTCAGCTTGAATAGTTTGGTGAGCTCATCTATTTCAGATCCCTTCAGACCTGCTTGCTGAGTTACTAGTGATTCGCTAAGCTACTAGCTAGTAAGATGGCTGTACCTTCTTCTTATGTGTACACTATATGTGCACTTGCGATACAAGTACATTCACAATGGATGTGTATTTGACTGTACTGCCCATAGGTATTTGTATTTATATTTATATATATTTCCTTCTGCATTTTGTGAAAAAGGACTAACTGGAGGACATTGATTGGGACTGTGTATTGTAGCTAGAGGTACATCATTGTGTAACTGAAGAGCTGTAAAAAAGAACAGTGAAAACTAAATGCATCCCGGTTTCTATTGTCGTGTTCTCCTGAGTATTCTAGCTGTTCCCTGCTCAGCACTGTTGCTGTGGATTCTCTTTCTCTCTATCTCTCTGCATGCACTTAAGAAAAGCTTTTGTTACCTAAGTTAGACCTTCAGTTTTCGTTTTTGTGTGTCTTCTCACACGTACCTCACATCAGCAAAACTAATTTCATTTCATCAGGTTACTTTTGATTTATACTGGAATAAACAGAAGGAGACAGAAGCTTTTAAATCTATTCTTTTCCCTGAAGAATCGGGTTTTGTTAACTGAGAGATGAGGAAAACAAATACCTCAGTTATTACATGATGTATTGACTAGACTCCAGTTAGCATATTATGAACCATATTAACTCCTACCTCATATTGATTTGGATAATCCAATCTGGAACATAAATTTGTATACATTATAATGAAAAAGTAGGCAAATGGTTATTTTCCCCTAGGATGTAAGGTCTGTAAACTGGGCTGAATATGAATATGAATATTAACCCAGGCTTTGCGCCAGAACTGTGTGGATAGCTTCAAGGAAGACATGGTTCTGTCTGGGCAGAAGAAGGAAATAGGTGCAGAACTGAAGTCAGAAAGGAGAGAAGATGCAGAAGTTGAAGACGGCTTCTTGCTCTTTTATTGTATATACTGGTGTGTTAGGGGGGAAAAGAAAAGGACACCTATTTACTCTTTACTCTCTGTATGTAACTTGTTTAGACCTGTGACTGCTCTATGAAGATGTCCTGAGTCATAGCTGTGTCAGAAGAGGTTCAGTTTTGGACAGCCAAGTCAGTTTCTCCTAGAACTATAATAGTCCTTATTCAGAGTCCTCTCAAAACTTTAGGAGTAAATGTACAACCAAGGCTAGGAGATATGTCTATGCATAATAATTGTGACGAATAAATGATTTGGAATAATTTTCAGTATTGATTAAAGGTAAATATGATTCATATGTGCTTCTACTTGACATAATACATGGTTACGTTGCAGTCCTATAAGGAAGGAAATAAATACCCAGAAGGAGAAAGCACATTATGGGTTTTGAATTTATGATTTTTTGAATGAGGTTATTGTTTCTTAAATGTATTGTGATATACCATGTGATATACCATTTAGTAAACATTAAGATAAAGTCTAAAATAGTGTGTCATATGAAGACTCGTGTTATCTTTGAATATACTTAAATCTGTATTTAAGCTAACTACATTTGTCATGCTGTTGGCTGGATATTACCACACGGACAGGCACTTGAAAAGGATATTTTTGTTTCTGCTGAAACACCAAGTTGCAGATAGGATTATATATCTTCATTCTCTCTCCCTTGGTATATTACAAATTCATATTAGCATAATTTTATTTTTCATTTTGGCTGCTTTCATTACAGTTCCATGACATGCTTTTTCATTATGTTTAGCTCAATTTATACGTAACGCTAAACTTCCTCTGTTACTTTTTTTTATTATTATTCTGGCAAGAAAACATGATCAGTTCTGCAACTTGTACGTTTTTATTCTGATAGAAATCTTAAAACAATTATTTTCTCTGCAGTTTATAATTTCATAGAAATTTGTAACAAATGCTACCTGAGGTTTTTTAAATACACGACTTTCAATTCATGGATGCATTCCTTAGTGCATTATGTCCATGAGTATACAAAACAACATTTAAAAAACATTTGTTAGGTAAAGACTCAAATCCTTCGGGGTGTACCGACTGCAAAAAACCCCCAAAAAACCCTCCTCTATTTTATTGTTGTGTCAAATAAAACCGAGAACAAAGATTTAACCACTAACATTAAAGAGATTTCTTAGAAAACTTTAAAATTAATGAAGTATGGTATTTTTCTGTGCATCTTAATTCAATTTGTCAGGGCACCTCAAGGCTGGTGGGGGTTCCCCGTGGTGGATGGTGGCAGGGCCTGGCAGCCAGCGCCTGTCCCACCCCCAGCCAGGTGCAGGGCAGCCGGGGGCACCGGGGCAGCCCCAGCCCTGGGCGGCAGGCACCCTCCTGGGGACAGGGACAGGCTGAGGACAGGCCAGGACATGGGCCTGTGGGTAGGCTGGGCTCAGGGGGCCCATGGCCGGGCAGGGCAGGGCTGTGGGGAGCTGGAGTCCGGCCCTGCTGCGGCGTCGCTGGGGCAGGGGCTGATGGTCCTGGGGGGCTGACATGGGGTGCTGGGGCCTGGGTGGGGGGAGCCCCGGG
>VYXH01007137.1:0-76141 GCA_013397275.1 Burhinus bistriatus | reverse complement strand
GCAGGGTGGGGGGAGCCCCGGGGGGCTGGGCAGGGACAGGCAGGGCTGGTGGTGCCCAGGCCAAACACATGGCTTGTCATGTTAAGAAATAGTAGTAAATTCATGTCATTTTTCAACAGTTTTTTTAATCGTATCTGTTTAATTGTATACCGTTGTATTCACCTTGAGTTTTGCTGCTGTCATACTGATTTAGATGAGGTTGCAGTAACATGGTATTTTTAGAAAAGATCTGGAATATTCCACATTTGTGGTATCATTTTCCCCCTTATCAGCTGAAGCTTGCCTTCTCCTTCTCCTAATTCAGTCAATGAAAAAATTAGTGATTAGGTCAGTAGGAGCAGGATTTCATTAATAATTAGAGCAAGTATGGGCATGCTTTGTATCTGTGACTGCATGAATGTGCATGAAGTTAAATTTAATGTATCTACCATAAAATACAAATGGCATTTTCTTTGCATTGCTGATTTTGAAGCAGAATCCTAGTTGAGGTGCTGTTCAGTCAGCATATTTGCAGCTTTGGCAATATAAATATACAGGGAAGTTTAGACATTTTTTGTTCATTTAGGTTTTTCTTTTCCCATAACAGAAAGCCTTCAATTTTTGTTATTACATTAAAACATACAGAGTTGGCACATTCGTCAAAGCTATTAAGCAAAAATTGTCTTTGACAGATTATACTATGGAAAGATTTGACATGAGAACAAAGTCTTGAACTGAGAGAACAGTTATAAATTAAATGAGCTGAAGGCTTGTGGTAGAAGAATGAATGTGAGGCCACTCTGATAGAGTCAGAGATCCACAGAGAGCTCTGTATAATGCTTTGCAGGACCTCAGAAAACAGATGTCTCCACATTCCTGTGAGGAGGAGTGATGTCTCTGCTCAAATACTGCAACAGAATGGTAGGTGGGATAAATAGATCTTGCCGTAAAATGGTAAGAAGTTGGAGGGACGACATTTAATGGCAGGGCTACAGAAGATGTGCTAATTACCAGGTTTTAAGACAAAAGGAACATTTTTTTTTTCCTTCTTAATTTTGCCTTTCCGTGTATAATGCTAAGAATCTGACCATTTGTTGTGCATGTAGGGGATTGAAACGAAAGCCACCAGTTCTATTTTAAAGAGATTAATAAGTACCTAGCAAAAACTAATGGTCTCAGGCTTTCAGAATATTACTGTTGGGAGGCTTAATCTGAAGATTTGTCTTTGTCTATATCATGATTCCCCTGACATGTAAGTCACATCATATTTGTCTGTAGCTGTCATTTCTAGAGAATTAATGTCCAGTAATTCTAGCATTAGCACATTAATTACCAGACTTCTGTTTACTTTATAATATCTTTTGTACTAGTTTCCCAAGAATACCTGCAGGAAAAAAGCTAGAAAGATGTTTAGAATATATAAAGGTTGATATGCTTAACCACTAAAGAATATTGATTAACAATCTTTCCTGCAACTATATGAGATCTTGGGCCTTTCTTTAAAAGCAAGCTAACAAATCAGCCTAATACAGATTTATTTTCGGCTACAGTGTAGTGTAATTTGAATGTTCTTAAAAACTCAGTTTCTTATACTTAGGATTTTTTGCATTTAAAAATATAGTAATTTAAGGATATGTAAAAATACGTATCTAAACTATCTAATTCTCTCTATATAAAGACATATAGCTCTTTAAAGACATATAAGCTAATGACCTAACAATTAGCCTAATAAGGTGTATTTTGAACTCCTTAGGAGATCAGAATGCAGAATCCAGTCAAGTGGAAAGTGAAAACAGATTTGTCATCTTCCTTCTTTTTGCTCATATCAAATAAATTTTACAAGATTAATAGTCATGTAGCTGCTCAAAACTTGTTTTTAAAGTAGTGGAACACACTAAGAAGACAAGGAATGTACAAAGGCATAGGAGCTATGTGTATTACAGAAGGTTTCATCTGACCAGGTAAAAGTCTAGTTTATCTCTCCATTTGAACTTATCCATAAAGTGTACATAGTTATTAAAGAGAAATAAAGTTGTATATTTAGACACATACAAGTCTATGGGGCTGGATGGGATCCACCTGAGGGTACTGAGGGAGCTGGCAGAAGTGCTCACCAAGCAACTTTCCATCATTTATAAGCAGTCCTGGCAAACCAAGGAGGTCCCAGTTGACTGGAGGTTAGCAAATGTGACACCCATCTACAAGATGGGACAGAAGGAGGATCTGGGGAACTACAGGTCTGTCGGTATGACAGACCTTCTGTTGCCAGAACTCATTTCATTTTAGCTTTTCAAGTAACACCATGAGCTTTGAGCAAGATCTAAGGAGGAAACTTAGATGTTTGAACAAAAAAATATCTAAAAATTACACATCTGGCCCTGGCAAAGTGACTCAGGGAAATGTAGTTGAACACCTAATCATCACAGATAAAGAAGAGAGAATTTGGTCCTCAGATAGGTAGCATCTAAAAAGCCAGATCACGAGTAGGGAGCCAGTACAGTTCTTAGGGGACATTAAACCCAAAAATGTGTTTGCTGTTTTGGCCACCTCTAAGACAGCAGGAGAAGGAAAGGATCTGTAAAGGAGCAAATAAACACAAATCCAACTCTTTCATGATTAGGGACTGAGTTGAACAAGGAGACTTATGTTTTCAGTTCTCTGTTGCCAAGTTTAGCTTTGTTTATATTTTATTACTGGAATGAAAAAGTGGAAAATTCTGTGAGTTTAGGACATAGAGTTCTACCAGACAACTAACCTGCCACTGCCAGCCATTCTCTCCCAGTCCTGTTGGCCCTGTGTTCTTGACTGATTGACAGCCCAGGTTGACATCAGGCTCCTTCCAGATATCTTGTATGCAGGTAATTAAAGGATTCTCCTGGGAAATGAGCCACATGTATTTCATCATTCTTAGACCGTTTGCAGTCCAGGATCTAGATGTTCTTTTTTTCTGAACACTTTCCTGCCCTCCATCAGAATCTTCTCTACTCTCACTTGTTCTGTACTGTAAGCAGGAATGCAGAAACATTTTTTGGTGTTTCTTTTTGAAATCAAAATAATCTAAGTGATCTGGTTTATGTTGTGGCCTCATAAGCAATTGTATTAAGGATGGTGAATATAGCACTAGCATGAGAATGAACGCTAGAATAAGGAGTGGGGAATGGGACTTCTTTAGCTAACTTCTCCACCAGAGAGAATATATTGTGTAACTGAACCGTTTGCTACAGTAAATGAAGATTTACCAAGCCAAGGTTTTGAAATATTTGGCTAATAATTGAATTGATTACCTGTCTAAAATAATTAGCTGTTGATAGATATAGAAGTATTATTTTACAAGAAATACAGTGCCTAGAATATTAGAATTCCCTACCAGATGTGTTTTTGTAAATAGGAAATATCTTGTGGGGTTTGATTACCCATTTCGGTTGTATAATAGTGGCTATTAGCAGAATTTTATTTGTGTATTTATTACTTTAAATGCAAAGGTCTAAAACAGGAGTAGACCATGCAAACTCATTGAAGTGAATGATTTATTCAGTATGTTTAACCTTGTTAAAACTCATGAAATATCCACATGTGAGCCCTATAAATTTCTTCATGATAGATTGGATCTTTTTGCCATGAAGATAATTTAAAACACACATCAACAATTTCCGACAGAAACAATGAACAATTTTCAGCAAATTATTGTTTGTAATAATTATTACTCCTCCACTGGATAGCTAAAATGTTTGGAATGAAGAGGGAAATCAAAGTGAGTTCAAGATGGCTGATGCCAGTGAAGCTACAACACTTGATGCAGCTATTTTGTTATTGATACAATTATTCCATTAGAATTCTCACAAATAATATCAACAAAACACACACACACACAAACTTTTATACACATGCATATATACATAGATGTCTATATTTACATCACTAGTCACAGAAAATGAAGAAAGGGGTTATGGATGCCATGGAAGTAAATTCACTCTGGCTGTCTTCCCCAGTGTTGACAAGTGTTCTCGTATGTACTCATATGATAAGAACTACATAAGAACTAAGAAAATGAAAGACTATTCTTTCATAACTGATTGCAAATGAGCAATGATCTGCAGGGATTCACTGAACCCCAGAAAATCCTATTTTATAAAAGTGATCACAAGATCACAGATTTCTCCAAGCAACTTACCAATTTGCAAAACAAATACGAAGCATTAAAAATGCCAGGATCCCACTGAGCTTTAGAGGTAGAGCAGTTGCTACATATAGATATGCAGAGTACTTCTTCAAAGTGACCTGTGCATTGAGTTTGACGTGTGGCTCTATGTGTTTTACTTCCATGAACTCATTTTTCTTTTGTGAGCATTTCTGTTAAAGTTGAAAAGTACCATTTGTGGGGGAAACCCTTTGCTGATTAAATGGTTCACAGAGCTGTAAAGTGTCTCTTCTTTAATGTGGTAGTTTACATATATGCTTTGCCTAGGCATAAAGGGCTGTCCTGGGATTCAGTCTGCTGCCTTCTGTGTCACTGTTACTACTGCATTGAGGGAGACGTGTCCTTAAATTTATTCCAAATTCACATCTGTTTCTCCAGTTGGATAGATTTTTAAGATTCAAATGTGATGGTGCAGCTGTTGGCCTTTTGCACGTGTTGTCTCCTCCTTTGAGGACCAAGAATTAATTTTCTCCTTTTACAAGACAAAGATGCAAATAGTTTTCTTTAGGGGCTAGTTTGCATCAGGCTTTTCAGCACACTCAGCTCTGTGGAAAGGCAATTTGCAGAACATTTTCCATCCCTGTGCAAGGTTCAGTCTCTGCTCCCTAGCTTAACTTCTGAAGGAGGGAAGGCACCACAGAAGGTCAAAGCCACAACCATCCTTTTGCACAATTGTGGGGTAGGCCAGGTGCATTGGAGGGTGGAAGAGCAGAAAATAGTTTACATAGTTGCCTGCACATAGAGAGCTGTGTATTTATGATGTGAATCTGAAGTTCATTTTGGAGACCATACTGCATTAAAATACCACTGCAAGCATTTGTGGTCACACAGAAAAATGTGTTTACATATGCCATTTTTTGTGTCAAGCCCTCTTGTATATGTACCTGATACTTTAGCTTTCTTCACTTTCAAATATGTGGTGACTTGTGTGCATGTGGGAGGCTCGGGGAGGCAATTTTCACAGTGAGTCACTGGAAGACTGAAAACACGAGGGAAAGTTAATTACAGTAATTCCTTCATTGAAATGTTTTAAAGCAACAAAATAATATAAATGATGATTTCACCTTCTTTCAACTTATTGATAATACACAGTAATACTTTCCTATGGAAATTTATTCTAACAGTGCCGTTTGAGAGTGAAATTTTTTACTGCTCTTAATACTGTTTTATAACATTCCTTTGTGTTTTAGTGTGTATGCCAGGACGCTGTTGGAATTAGGAATGGATAATTTCAGCACCCTGAGAGAACTAATGAAGATTAGTATAAGTAGTTCCATGAGGCATGAAAAATAGTGAGATTTTGGAAAGAAGATGACAAATCAAGGTTAAATTTTGCCTCCACAAAAAAAAGAGGAGTGTAGTCAGATTATCTAGCAAGTGCTATAGAATCCTTTTTGGGGAAAAAAAGGAAAAAGCTTCTTCATTACATTCCTGTGATTTGTTCTTGTCCTGCTGACACAGGCTATTAAAAACCTTGTTTATGTTTTAGAGACTTTTTTAAAGAGCACTTT
Organism: Burhinus bistriatus; assembly: GCA_013397275.1. Taxonomy (NCBI): domain Eukaryota; kingdom Metazoa; phylum Chordata; class Aves; order Charadriiformes; family Burhinidae; genus Burhinus; species Burhinus bistriatus. The sequence goes on along the minus strand of VYXH01007137.1, from coordinate 70,453 downwards.
GGGGCTTTATAGTGTTTGTAGAATGTTCTTTATAGTTAAAATTACATGCTGAGATGGCAGGCTGCTGAGCTAATATATTGTTACACTGATTAAATTGATTAAAAGCTTCATTTTTGACAGGCAAATTGTAGAGGCTGAGATCTCTTTATTGCACATTTCAGTAATTCAACTCATGTCTTGTCCTATCTAATAATCACTTCTCTGCCTCCCTGTTTAGGAATCATCTCAGCAGCGGGTACATTTTCAAACAGCATATTAGCTTCAGATCTGAATTACATGAGTCACAGTGCATTGGCATTACAAAAGCCTTATTCAAGGTAATGGCTTATTCAGTGAAACACTTGAAATATAGTCCTTTTTTTTGCTGTCTCGCTATACTGTGGACAAAGGAAAGGACCCTTGATTTTTAGATTATAAAATAAGAGATTGCTTTTACTATAGCTGTTGATTGACAGGAGAAGTCATACTGCAGAAGCATTTTACGTCCTACTCAGAACAACATATGCTTACTTACAAATGTGTGACAGAGTAGAGCATAAAACCTTACAAGAAATCAATGAAGATATAACAGGAGATAAAGAGGAGGATTCAACAACTTAAACCAGCTGCAGAAGAGATATTTTGCAATAAGTATGGAAATAAGGTGAGCTTTTTCCAAAAAATGAGGAAATCTCAATTGCTTTAAATAAATGTAAATGCCTACAGACAAATTTGTAGGCTTCTGATGGCTGTGCAAAGTACAAGTGTTCACAGCTTGCCAATGGGAAAGACTGAAGACAGTCCAGAAACGTGAGTCAGCCGATAACACTACACAGATATGGGTAGTCACTGCCAGCCACAAACTGCGCTTCTGCACTACACATTCCTGATTTGACATAAGCATTCAGCAACTCTTCAGGGTAAGAGCAGAATTCTTTAGCCAGACTTCAGTGCCCAGCCCAGTGACACTATTAAATGAAAAATACACTACTTTCCTATCTTACAGCTTGAAAGGTAAGAAGATGAAGTGTGTCACCTATCTAGAAGAAGGACCAGAAGTAGGATCTGGGGAACTACAGGTCTGTCAGTCTGACCTCAGTGCTGGGGAAGGTTATGGAGCAAATCATCTCCAGTGCCATCACACAGCACGTCGTATAACCAGGTGATCTGGCCTAGTCAGCATGAGTTCACGAAAGGCAGGTCCTGCTTGACAAACCTGATCTCCTTCTATGATAAAAGTGACCCACTTAGTGGACAAGGGAAAGGCTGTGGATGTTGTCTACGTAGACTTTAGTGAAGCCTTTGACACTGTTTCCCACAGCACTCTCCTGGACTAATTGTCTGCTCATGGCTTGGATGGGCGTATTCTTTACTGTGTAAAAACTGGCTGGATGGCCAGACCCAAAGAGTCATGGTGAATGGGGTTAAATCCAGATAGTGACTGGACACAGGTGGTGTTTCCCAGGGCTCAGTATTGGGGCCTGTTCTGTTTAATATCTTTATGAATGATCTGGATGAGGGGAATGAGCACACCCTCAGTAAGTTTGCAGATGACACCAAATTAAGCGGCAGTGTTGATCTGCTTGAGGGTAGGCTGCTTCTACAGAGGGATCTGGACAGGCTGGATCAATGGGCCGAGGCCAATGGTATAAGGTTCAACAAGACCAAGTGCTGGGTCCTGCACTTGGGTCACAACAACCCCATGCAGTGCAACAGGCTTGGGGAAGAGTGGCTGGAAAGGGGCCCAGCATAAAAGGACCTGGGAGTATTGGTCAACAGCTGGCTGAACATGAGCCAGCAGTGTGCCCAGGCAGCTAAGAAGGCCAGTAGCATCCTGGCTTGTATCAGAAATAGTGTGGTGAGCAGGACTAGGGACTAGTGCCTGTACTTCGCACTGGTGAGGCCCCATCTGAAATACTGTGTTCAGTTGTGGGCCCCTCACTACAAGAAAGACGTTGAGGTGCTAGAGCGTGTCCAGAGAAGGGCAACGAAGCTGGTGAACGATCCAGAGAACAAGCCTTATGAGGAGCAGCTGAGGCAACTGGTGTTGTTTAGCCTGGAGAAAGGGAGGCTGAGGGGAGACCTTATTAGTGTCTACAGCTACCTGAAAGGAGGTTGTAGGGAGGTGGGAGTCGGTCTCTTCTCCCAAGTAACAAGCAATAGGACAAGAGGAAACAGCCTCAAGTTGCGCGAGGGGAGGTTTAGATTGGATATTGGGAAAAATATCTTCACTGAAAGGGTTATCAAGCATTGGAACAGGCTACCCAGAGAAGTGGTTGAGTTACCATCCCCGGAGGTATTTAAAAGACATGTACACATGGTGCTCAGGGACATGGTTTAGTGATGGACTTGGCAGTGCTAGGTTAACGGTTGGGCTTAATGATCTTAAAGGTCTTTTCCAACCTAAACAATTCTATGATTCTACCTGGTTCATAATGAAGCTCCATTAGCCTAGTACCCTGAATTTCTGATGAAGCTTATCTTTGTATTTTACTTTTTGAAACTATTTACAATGTAGGCCACCTAGTATCCTGTGACAGTTAATTCAGTAACTGAATTATGTTCCATATTAAACCTGTCATTTCATTTGGAGACCCATTTTTCTTTTATTGTGAAGAATGATGATTAGTCATTTCACGTCTTACTTTACTCCTACCATCCGTCACATCAGAGAGCTCTGGCTGTCTCTGTATCTTATGCTGGTAAACCACCCCAGATTACAGTAGTGTTTCCAAAACTGCTTTAACAACACTGGCAGCTGACAGAGAACTTAGTGCAGGTGTAAAGATAGCTTAAATGTTGGTGTCTTTCCCTCTGCAAACAGGAATCTAAAAGGGGAAGTGTAAAGGAAAAATAAATAGCTTGGGGTTGGCTTGGAAAGAGGTAAGGAAAGCCTTGAAGGCATATAGGACTCTAAGCCACATGAAAATCTGGGAGACTGCATCTCCCAGTAGGTAGAAATTGACATCCTTTGATTTTAACATCTATAAACGCCTCTGGAAAGAAGGATAGGGAGGTGTAGTACCTAACTGTACTTGGAAGAACCTGCTGTGAAGCACAGGTCACTGGGATCTGACATGCTTGCCTGGCACTAGTAGAATAGACACCGCCCACAGAAAGTCAGGAAAGGAATTACAAAGCCTTCTGACCTTTTTTTTTAAAATTGTTTTCTAACGAACAATGAAAATCACAAGTACCTGTAAAATTACGGTGGAAATCCTGTGTCATAAGTGCACATTAGATGTGATACACAGGTCATAAGGGGTAACATAATGAAAGCAATCAGTTTAGATTTCATGCAGGGCAGAAATGGGGACATGTAGAGCTGATGGTCACCCTAGCAGCCTTTTGACTAGTACCAACAACACGCTACCAATCCCCAGAGATGTAGCATCTAAAATCAGTCCTACACAGTGCTGGGAATTACTTACAGGAACTTACCTTATTTTCCAACCCCATCCCTAATCTGTACGTGTGTGTGAACACATCAGATATTTTTGACCCCATCTGCAAAAGATAGCCTCCACAATCCACAAATTTGGAACTCCTTAAATCAGCTCAGCTCTCAGACCAACAGTGAATTACATGCCTTTCTTTTCTTTATTCAAATGAAAGAACTTGCTTCATATCCTGTAAAGCAAATAAGGGGTTATTTTGGGATTACTTCATCCAACGGGTCTTCAGCAGGTCATTTTCTGGTAAATCTGAGCCAAGATAGTGGTGCATAAACTCCTAATATGTCTCCTTGAGTGAAGGGCATTTGGGTGTTTCTAAGTGGTAATTTGACCTGCTGTATAGCCCTTGTCAGCAGCTAGGAAAACCCTTACAGCATTTATCTGTAGTTAGAAATGCAGCACCATATAAGTCTAAGAGAAAAATATAAACTGCAAAGAAACTATATGTCCAATAAGGCTATTTCTTCCTTGATTAGCCACTATAAGAGACTAAACATTGAAGCTTTTTCATTTAAAGAGGTAGAGATTTCATGCATTACCAATGCTAGATCATCCCATACACTGGGGGTTTGTAATCTTTATTGACTCTCCACCCTTCCCCTCCCATAATCCAGATTTTCTTCACCAAAGGTCTCCTTGTGAATAAGACGTGGCATTTTAGCCAATATTTTAATCTCTACAATTTGTGCTGTTGCACACCTGTAAAAATACATTTATTATTTCATTAAAGAGACTCAAAGGAGAGCCAGGGGAACATTTAAGCAACAGTTATTAGAAATTCTGTTCTTCTGTAGGCATTTACCTCTCCTCTGCCTTTTTCCATGTTTTGTATTATCACCTGTCAGTCTACTTTCAAATGGCAAAGTTTATAGAAAATACAGGCACTACAGAATCAGAACCAGAAGGTTTGCTGTTATGTTCCTCACCAGAAGTTTGGTACAGAGGCCAATTTTAAGAATAGTGGAGGCTCTTATTCAACCATAAAATTATTCCAGATTATTGTTTGTTTTCAGTTTCACACAATCTAATTTTTCTAAAATCAGAAATTTCACCGTGTTTGTTTTGCATATTCAGGCTATCTTCCTTTTGATTGCTGTGAGGAATTCCCAGAGACTCATTTTAAATGCCTAACTTCAGCTTTCCCTTGCTTTCCTGCAGATATAGTGATTTTGAATAGTCTCCCTCTTTCCAGTGTCTCTGTACGGATACTGATAAGACTGACCTCCTGATATAGACCTATTAATCCATTTCCTAAAGGTAAGTGATGTAAATATCACCTTCCAGAAAGAACTGGCTTTTTAAACAAGTGCATAGTTACTCTGGGACTTGGGGACCTACTGAGGATCTGAGCGGTATACAGTAATGTGTAGACAATAATTTAGGCATGGGTTAAGTGTATGTGTGTTTGGTTGATTGCACCTTGCTTTCTATTACTCTGATATGTACCTATTGGTTTCCTCTAAAATTTTGAAATCTGGACTCAAATGAAAAGATTTCCATGATTCCTATCCACTTATCTCATTCCTTACAGTTTGGGCCATGGCCATTTTTAACTGATGTTAGCCAATATGGAAGAAATACTACTTTGTCTCAGGATCTTGATGATTGTTAATACTTACAGAATGATGAATATATTTTAACAAGTGTATATCCAGCTGGCTCTGGACACCTTGGAAAACAACCACAGATGTGTAGAAAAATGAGTGCAAAGATGAAGCAGAGCAGTAAATTGTGCATGACATTCTTCTGAAATGGTCTTGCTTTCTGAGGTCAACCAATTGGAAGTAATTGTTGGGACTGTGTATGACATAGCTGGGGAAGGATACGGGGAAATTCAAATGGAGAAGATAACATTCTTAGAGTTCTCCGGAGCTGAAGTGACATATTGTCTCAGCAATAGTCTAAGATGTCATTATTAATAAGCCAAATGACCTGAATACCTACTAATCAGTTTGAATTTGCTGGATGAGTTATTTGAACTCTCTTTACATAGATGTGTTTCTTATCAAGAATGGGCTGACACCCCTTGATCATAAAGCTTGCAAAGATATAAAAAAAATCAGCATCCCAGATTATTTTAGGTCACTGCTGGGATCCATGTACCTTCTCTTTACTTACCCATTTCTCAGCAGAGCTCAAAGGCTTAAGAAAATTGCCATTGGCATATATTTATCAGTATTGAGGCAGGGCACTGTAGAAGGTTCCAAGATTCCATTCAGACTAGACATAAGGAAGACATTTTTTACAATGAGGGTGGTGAAACATTGGAACAGGTTGCCCAGAGAGGTGGTAGATGTGCCGTCCCTGGAAACGTTCAAGCTCAGGTTGGACGGGGGTCTGAGCAACCTGATCTAGTTGACGATGTCCCTGCTCATTGCAGAGGGAAGTTAGACTAGATGGCCTTTAAAGGTCCCTCCCAACCCAAACTATTCTATAATTCTATGATTATTTCCAGTGAGAAACTGAATTATGCTAGTAGAAGCACTATGAACATTAATTTATATTGTGATTCTTCTTCCCATTCTGAACGGTGCAGTCAGTTTTCTGATTCTTAGATAAAGGTAACATGGTAACAAGCTCAATTTATGTACCACATAGCTATCTCTGAGAACTTTTGATGGATTTTTGGTGGAGGATCATCAACCTACATTTAGGGCAGAAGTCTAGCTCTGAGGAGGCCCCTGGGTCTTGCATTGCTTTTGAAACCCAAGCCACTGAGAAAGATCTAGAAAGATGATCTCAGAGACAGTGCTGAATAATTGGAAAAAGATATGGACTGCTATTAAAGTTCACTAGTACTTTCTCATCTGAAGCTATGTGGTACACTCTTGTGGATAAACAGGGATAGAGATTTCCTTGGATTTTGTACTACTGCTTCCAACCTAAAAACCTGGCCAGAATTAAACAAAGATCTGGAATGAATACTGAGCCACTGAAATGTCTTTTCATTCATTTCAACACAGTTTTCTTTATTCCGTTCTTTACAAAAACACAGTTTGCGTTTATAGAGTACTTGTAAAGTAAAGAGCCACTGTTTCTGAACAAATTCTATGAAGAAAAGACCACAATCAAAAAAAAATTCAAAGAAATTGGAATCTGTTTTCAGATTAATGTAGTCTATCTAAAAGAAATGCTGCAAATATCGCCTACATACTCAGTTAGTTCCAAGTCTAATAATGATTTTATCCCATATATTACTGCAGTCTTAACAAGGACTTTATTCGGTTTTCATTAGCTTAACATATGACAGGTACAGAGTTGACAAGGTGATCACGACGCAAAGTAGAATTATGTTTTTATGTGGGCAAAGTGCATGGACCAGGAATTTCATGACAGTGAATGCAATGGTGGCACTTCAGCATCAAGTCACAGTAACTGACGAAAACACCTCAAAAAGTTTTCTAGAATGCGTATGGTCATGATTTGTACTGATCAGCCAGGTAACATGAGTTAGTATAAGGACAGCCATATGCAGAAGACTGCGAGATGCAAAATAGCATGTGAATGGAGAAAATCATGACTGCAAGTCTAGCTTAACTTTCAAGAAAAGCAAAAAAAAAAGCTTTACTCTTTTTTCTATTTGTATAGATAACTGTTCACACATGAGAACATCAAATGTTTTCTGAGATAAGGATAAAAGTGATGTATGGTGCTAAACCAAGATCTTCACGATTGGGAAGCTATTCTTCAGTGACTGAGAACTGCTTACATTTCTCTTAGAACAGTGTTAGAACAAAGTTGGATTTTTTTTCATGATACAAGCTAGAAATCAGAATTATTTATCTCATACATGTCAAAGTTTATAACAGAATGCATAAGGGCAAACTATAACAACATCAACAACAACAAATGAACAGTTAGTGGATGCAACATGGGAGGATATGCTATATATTGGCTCTTAAATTCCTGACAATGTTTTGATTTCAGCAGGCATAATTACTCTAACTAGATTTAACTGTATCTCTGAATAAAATGCTAACTTTACAAGAGTTCACAAGCACTATTGAAGGGTTGAGTCTTGACAAAGACTGGGTATGATTGATTTATATGAAGAATATTATATACTGAGATTTTGCATGTGTGTGTGTGCACGTGCATATGCATGCACTCACATGTTTGCATGGTTCAGAAATCTTGCATAGGAAATGGACTACAGTTAAGTTTCCTAATCCAACTTCTCTGAATATCATTGAATTTACAGAATTTATTATGTACAGGATTTATTATTATTACTTCAAATGCAGCATTGGAAAGAATATTGTATAAACAGACTTGGGCAGATTGCAGAAACCTGCTAAATATCAGTTCTATTAAGGCTAAGCTTCAAATCCAAATCAATTTAATTATGATTTTTTTCTTTCTATTCCCATCGTTTTGCTAATTTACTTGCAGTTAACAAAATGTGTTGCAGTGAAAAAAAAAATTGCCTTTTCTTTATGGCACTCATAATTCAGAAAAGTTATTTGAAGCCACTGTACATGTAATGGTTTATATGAATTAATGATGAAGTGTATTGAAATATATTAACTTCAGTATCATTTTCAATAAGAAGCTGAAGGTTGTGATAATTGAAGTATATGGTTGTTGGAAGTAAAAAGGTTTACTATATACAAGTTTGAAACATACTAAGGGAAGGTTTTTATCCTGTAAGGTGTCATTTTGTTTAATATTTTACCATTTATTGTATTAGTTTCTAATTTGCATTCAAGAAAATATGGTCACACAGCTTCTGGTGACTTCTGAGGTGGGAGTTGAGTACTCTTTTGAGGAGAATGGTACTCTCTGCTGTGTCATCATGACATGATCTGGATGGGTAAAACACTCTGCAAACAGTTACCCCTGAGTTGTGTATGACAATGAGACATCTGACACTTGAAGATGCAAAAAAGCAGGAACCAGACAGCGTTTCTCTGACTTACCTATAAACAGTGATTATGGAGAAAGCTGTTTTAGAGTCAGGTGATATAACAGACCAGTAAAGGGATTTAAGCTCCCTGAAGTGTGGCAGATATCTGGAATAAACTTTCTAGATCCTGTTGCCTTGGGGAAAAAAACCTGGGGTAGGAATTTCCCAGAATATAAAAGTTAGGTATCTGAGAATAAGAAAAGACTTAAATTAATTGCATTTTTCTCAGGTCTTGAAAAGAGAAAGGCCATGTCTTTTCTGCAAAATGAGAGAGACCATGAACCATTGTCTGGCTATGAGGCTAAGTGGCAAACCATGATTTACACCCACAATCTTAAAATCTCTCCCAAAACATGGTAGAAACATTTGAATTGCCCTTCTGGAACAAACTCTAAATGCACAGGCATTGTCTGGGACGTGGTTAGTTGCCAGAGAGGCCAGAAGTGTACCAGAAAGCTAATCCAAAGGCAAGGTAAGATGTAGAGTGTCAAAATTCTTCTAGAGTAAGCTGCTTGTATGAAGTTTGGTGCTGTCTGGCTTCAAAGAAATAAAACCTCTGTAGAGATCATTCTTGAGAAAAATATCTCACTTTATATCACGTATTCCTTCTCTAAATGAGGAACAAATATTTTAAGTCTGAAAAACATTCTATTTTGATCTTAGCCTGATCCTGCAAACAGGGAATAGTGACAACAGAAGTGAATCCAGACTCTCAGTGGGTTCAGATTTCCTACATTCTTTTGTTTGTTTAGTTTATGCCATTTTTCATTTTTGTAGCTTACCATTATGCATTATGTCATAATTCATTCAAAAAAATCCCTTCCAGTTAAACATCAAAGGGTACTTTAGGCTAAAGAATGTGTGTTTAATGGATCATACATTTAGATCCAACTGCAGTCATTGGGAAGCTCATGATTCAAAATAATGGCATAATCTTCTGCTTTGGTCTGTGGACTGGTCTCTTGGCTGTTTTGACAATGAGATGTTGATTCACAGCCTCAAGACAGACTGTGGCGTTGTACGCTACTAAGGAGGAGTAGTTGTTGGTTAGTTCTACCAGCAGCAGAATGATATTGAATGAGTGGGATGCGAGACAAGAACTGTGATACAGCATAAAGGTAGATAATTTTGTATGGGCGCTGGAAAAGACTGAACTCCAGAGACATTTGTGTTTTGAGACCAAGACAACAATAAGTAATTGTCTACAAGAAAAATTCAAAACTGCAATTGCAATCGTTATGATGGAAATACCAAGCAGGTTTTTAGAAAGCTTATTTTCATCCAGGCCATTTAGCAATTCAAAACAGTTTGGAGTAAGGCTGTTTTAATATCTGTGATCAGTATAAATAGCAGATGCTGGAAGGGAATATTGTCTCAGTTGACCGATGCTGTTATTTTGTTTAGCTTAGTTTAGTTTAGTTTCTTGCAGTATCTCATTCAAAGTGCAAATCAGATGTAATCTCTTTGGGTACGTTCATACTCAGACGGGGAGAAACAAGCAAGGTCTTCTCCTTAGAAGCCATAGTGTCACTCAGTTTCTATGCTCCCACTTCTGAAAGGTGGGAGGGGAGGCTTTCATGAATCAGACAGTGAGACACCACATGGGAAGAAAAGAAAGAAAAGAAAAGCAGAATAAATGAACTACAGGGAAAAAGAAAAAGAGAATTTGTGAAACTTCTTCAGAAAGATTCTGGCTCAGACTTATCTGGAAATGGGAGCTCAAGGGACAAGGAATCATCCTTTCTAAGCTGCTGGGAAGCACAGGGAGCTCTCAGAGGAAAATAAGTTACCAAGTTGGGAAATGTCATTAACAATATATCGGTCTGTTCTCCCTCTCTCACTCCTACTTTCTCCCTGTTTCCAATGATTTAAAGTGAGCTGTGATTAGCCTGGTGACCCTGGTGGGTGATTTCCCTGAAGAGAAAGTAAACTACAATATTTAAATGTAGTGATTGATATAAGCATGAGCCAAGCCTCACCTTTTTATGGCTGGAAAAGAAGGAAACACAAGAGACTTATGATTTCACTTTAATGGTTGTGCTAATAGCCAGATTGGCTGGTGTCAGAGTGTGCCTGAGACAAGCCTCAGCATTTTTCTGGTGTAAAGGAAGAAATCACAAGAGACGTTCTTTTCGCCTGTCATAACCAGGTGTTTGTTACTTGATCTTGGTAGTGGATAGAATTGTGTATCCTCTTTTTTTCCCCTACTTGCATGTATTGAGTGTTTGATCTCTCTTCACTGAACTGTGTTCTTTAAGTTTTTTTTCTGGTATCCATTGAAAGCAAGAAGAGAGCAAAAAGACTTTTAGCTGAATACTAGCTACACTGGACAAGCTGTAGTTTTGTGCTCCACAAAAATTAATTGCCAACAATATACTTGTGAACTATGAAAAAGGAAGAGAAGTATTTAGAAATGTAGGGCTTGCCATACTAGGTCTGGCTTAAGACCCATGTTGTCTAGTATTTTGTCTCTGGGAGTGGCCAGAAGTTAATTAAAGTAGTGTTTTTACAGAAAATTTAAACGTGTGATTCTCTGCTCTGTTGCCAATGTAACATCAGTTTTGGCAGAGGAAATACATGGCATGTGTTAATAGGCAAGCAAAAGGAGCTTTATGAAGGAAACTAAAATAATACATCTTTGGCTTTCTTTGTGTAAAGTAATTCATGGCTAATTGTAAGCAGATCCTACACTTGAGTACTGGGTTACACCCTAAGCTGATGTAAATCTCATAGCTCCATTGCTATCAGCAGGGCTATTCTGAGCGACATATGCTAACGGTGTGATTCATAGTGAGAAAGATTGACTATGATAACAGAAATTCCAATTTAGAGTTAGATTTTCATCACTTTTTCCCTCTTTTGAAGATTATTTTAATGTCCTTTTTTCTCTCATTTCAGAAAGTTATACTTCATTTTAATTTATAAAGCAAGCTAAAAAGAAGCTTAATCTTGGTCTGATTCTCTGCTGTCCTGTACCCTTTGTAACGACTTCACAATAAATGTGAAAGGTTTCCACTCATATTTAGCAGTATTTAGTATTTGTTTCACCCAAGTATAAATGACAAAAAGGACAGAGGGCAACATATGATAGAAGTACAAAGCCCTAGTAGAAGCAAAGGGAAGCAGTGGCTGTTTCTGTTTGTGATTCTTTGATGGCAGTAGATTCATCACAAAAAATAGATATGTGTTTTTTGAAAAAGAGGTGAACAGTACGTTCCACACTATGTCAGAATGGTCTCTGTATAGGATTGGTTACAACAGATAACCAAAAAATGAATAAAACTATATCAGCCTTGAATGTAAAATATCAATGCTAATTCCATGTAAATTGATATATACCTCCAATCAAATTATGTATTGAAAAGTCAGACTGGTTTCAAAATCCAGAAAAGCAGAGCTGTTCATGGTATAACCTCAAGTGGTTTAATATATTCAACAAGACTTTTACCTGTGTTTATATTACATCTGACTTTAAAGATATTTTCTAGAAATGCCATACAGATAAATGCCACCAAAATATGAGATACAAATATTCCTGTACATGTGATACAGTTAACTTTTGATTTCTTGATGTCTTAAGCAGATTATTTATCAAGGCTGAGGATTTCTAGCAAAACAAGTAATTTATCTGCTATCAGCTTTCAAACTATTATTTTTTTATTGCTTTTTGCATTGTGTACCAAACATATCAGATATTCTACCACATGCTAACACTACAAATTGGTTATTTCAAACCTGTTAAGATATGTATACTTTGGCAAAGGAAGAGAGAACACTGCTAATAAAAGACTCAGCAAATATGGAAAAGGCTTTTCATAAGTTCTGAAGAAAAGTTAATTAACAAACCATATGGGAGTAAATAGGAAAGGAAAAAGATGCTGTGCTAGTGTGAAAACAGCGGATTGAATAAAGGCAAACATATGTGCATTCCAGAGGTGAAATAAAAGCACTATCTTTCCACTCAGAAAGCACCTCTGAGTCTGATACAATAACTCGGGTAATAATATCTTAGTGACTTATGATCAAATCCAAAACAGTGTTAGGTTTTTGCATTGAAAAGCATAATCTAGAGAAACTTTCCTCAGTAACTCCCTGATGAGGGAAGCCGTCTCTCAACTGAGTTCCCCCTGCACCTGCAGCTCAAGTCTATACATATTACCAGGGCTGCCTGGCCGCAGAAGCTGGTTTCCTAGCATTCACCTAAATCTGGCTAGATCTGACCCAAAAATCTCTATATCAATCTCAGTCTGATCACTTGAAAAAACATCATCAATACCCATGACATTATGGTGTGCAATTGAAAGCTCACAGAAAAAAGGATTCTTCTCATTAAATTACAAAGGAAAGGGCAATATATGTCATCACATAGCTAATACTAGTGAGCTGCTGCTAGAGGATCAGCATGCAAGAAGGGATCTGATGCCCCATCCAGTTAGAACGCCAGAGTTGGGGCATCTGGCATCAAAAGTCTTGTAATAGTGTTCAGCTCAGGTACAAGAGTGTTTGAGTCTGGTTCCTGCTGCTGAGGTTGTGGGGGTTTTGGTGGTGGTGGTTTTTTTCGGTGTGATGTTTTGTTTCTTTGTTTGTTGGTTGGACTGTTTTTTTGGGGTTTTTTTGTTTGTTTTTTTAAATTAATGTGATGTTTAATTCAGAAAAAAAGAAGGGAACTGGGAGATGGGAAATCTGTGTATCCTTAGGCTGAATCAGGAACTAAACCCCTATTTTTTACTTTTTGGACAAAAAGTTTAAAAACCAAACTAGTATATATATAAAATGCAAAGCTGCATTTTAAGTAATGGAGACAATAGTAAGTATGGGTTTCTTTTCTATTTTTTTTTACAATCTCTCAAATGTCTGTTCTCAGGAGTAACTTGAATGCTTAGACACACCTACTCACATGTGACTAGGAGCCCAACTACCTTTGATGAATTTCTACTAAGTCCCTAGATACATTTGAGGGCTAAAGACTGAAGATCCCAGGTCCTATTAAAAGTCAGTACCATATAGCTTCCTAAATATGCATCAGTTCAGTAGAAGGGATTGCTGTTCCCCATCAGAGACACCCAAGCCTTCCACATGCTCATTCCTTACAAGTGACAAGTGAATTTCAGCAGAAAGATTCACCTGGAAACAGAGACAACATTTTTAGTATTATATTACAGCAATTACTGAAAAGACTTAGTGAGTCATATGGTACTCATTTATGATGTTGTTACCTTTGTGGATATGGAAAGGAGCTCACATAAATATTTAATGTATACCATTAACCAAACTTATAGAAACTCCATAAAGCATATGTTTTACCTGATTCCGTTATGAGTAATTAGAGTAGCGCCTAGCAACCATAATTGAAATCAAGGCTTGTTTGTATGAAGCAATACGCAATCATATAATAAGCGATGGACCTGACCTCAAAAGAAATGATAGAAGGCACTATGTATCAGCATTCTTGCTATATATTATAATGTCTTACACAAACTTCTCAAGGACATCTTTAAAGTTTAAAGAAAGACAGAATAGAGTATTTTAGGATGTTTAAAACTATTCTATTCTATGCCAAACCTTAGCGGGGGCATAATTAAAGTAAACTCTACTCCATGACATTTATGAGTTAAGTGTAAAGTTTAATGTTAATATTCTCTGGCACATTCATGTAAGGTAAAAATGTGTACATTTGCAGCTGTGTCTATGAAACATGTAAGTCAGATGTCCTTTTGGACCCTAAAATTGTCTTTGAGACAGCTCACTGAAAAAGTGTTTTCGGTACAGTGGTCAACAACCCATTTGATGTAATCTGTAGCATCTTTATGCAAATGTTTGAAGTCAGGAGTTTAATGTTACAAATCTTCAGGAACTATTAGGGGAACTTCAAGTTTATTTCCTAGAAAAATTACTATAGGAGAAACTCATCTAATGTTGAAGCAAAAGATCTAGCTCAGGTTAATTTTTAAGTTCAAAGGCACATTCTATATTTTCAAGTTCCAGATAAGCTCTGAAATTGTATAACAAAGTGCCCCAAAACTTTGACATAGGGAAGATTTCTCTTGGTGTGGTTTGGAAAATTCCTGTGCTTTTTTTTATTTTTTATTCTTACCACCTAATTCAACCATGTGTGTTAGAAGGAAATAAATATTTGTTATTGCAGGATCAAGATGAGACAGAAAATACATAAATGTCTAAATTACATATTGAGGGAACACGAGGGAAGAAAGCTTTGAAAAACTAGTGCAAATACTCACTTTGAGAACTGCTGTGAGTGTTGCTGGGTCAATGTCTCAAAAACAGGCAGGCGACTAGTTGGGAAGGTCTGTAGAAAGGCCAGAGCAGAAGCCATTCCTGCCCAGAGCAATTGCTGCAGGAGGAGGTATCACATTGTGTGGCTGGGTACAGTTCCATGCTTGGGCAGCAACCCAGCACAGCCCAGAGCGGGTGAGGAAGGACTTTTCATTAGGCCAGCAAGGCACTTCTCATGCAGCCCACACCCAGAGATTGCAAGAGGCAGAGCTCCCATGAAAACATGCAGCCATCCAGGTCTCACGCTGCAGGGACTGCCAGAGCCTTTTCCTGGTAATGGATGGCAGTAGTGAGAACAGCTGTGTGAGGTGTGACCAGGTGAATGATCTGCTCAGCCTCGTGGCAGAGCAGTACAAGAGGAAGTACAAAGGTTATGGAGCATCAGGGAGTCTGAGAAAGAAAGAGACAGGTGGAACCATGCTGAATCTTCCCTGAGACAGAAGCAGGAACAACTACCAGGAAAAAACCAAGATCAAGGGATCCTGTATCCTCCCCCGGACAGGCTGAAGGCAGTAGCTCAAAGGAGAGGAGTGAATGGAGGCAAGTACATACTTGGGGTGGCAGGCGAACCCCCTCATTGCCCACTCTGCCTTCCCAGGTGCTGCTGTATAACAGGTATGAGGCTCTGGATGTGGAAGGCCAGTCAATGCATGATGATGTGGATAACGGTCCATCTCCACCAGACGTGCTGCCAAGGTCAGAATGGCCTACCCTGTGTATCATGACAACCTCCATGAGGAAGAAAAGATGGGTTATAGTTGTAAGCAACTCCCTTCTGAGGGGAACAAAGGGTCCAATATGTTGGACAGGCCCTCCTCTTAGGGAAGTCTGCTGTCTCCCTGGGACCCGAGTTAAAGACATCACTAGGAGACTTGCTAGCCTGGTACCATCCTCAGACTGTTTTGCATTGCGGCTCTTCCATGTGGGTGGCGATGAAGCCACAATGCGTAGTCCAAGGGGGATTAAAAGAGACTTCAGGGTATTGGGATGGTTGGTAAGGGAATCTGGAGCACAAGTTATTTTCTCCTCTCTCCTCCCAGTTGTAGACAGCGACACTGGAAGAAACAGATGAGCCCAGTTTATTAATACGTGGCTCCATGGCTGGTGTCACCACCACAATTTTTTATTTTTCAGTAGTGGGATGGCCTACACAGTACCAGGCTTGCTGACGTCAGATGGGGTTCACCTTGCTGAAAGGGGCAAGAGAGTCTTTGCTCACAAGCTAGTGGGGCTGACTGACAGAGCTTTAAACTAGGCTTGAGGGGGGAGAGGGGCAATATCAGGTTTGCCCTTGCCAAGCTGTGGGACAACAAGTAATATGGCTTCACCAAGGGCAAGTCCTGCCTGACCAACTTGGTGGCCTTCTGTGATGGAGTGACGGCATCAGTGGACAAGGGAAGAGCTACAGATGTCATCTGTCTGGACTCCTGAAGGCCTTTGACATGGTCCCCCACAACATCCTTCTCTTAAATCGGAGAGGTATGGATTTGATGGGTGGACTGTGTGGTGGATGAGGAACTGGTTGGATGGTCGCATCCGGAGGGTAGTGGTCAATGGCTCAATGTACAGTTGGAGATCAGTGACAAGTGGTGTCTGTGTTGGGACCAGTACTGTTTCATATCTTCATCGATGACATAGACAGTGGGATCAAGTGCACCCTCAACAGGTTTGCAGATGACACCAAGCTGAGTGGTGCAGTTGACATGCCTGAGGAATCAGATGCCATCCAGAGGGACCTGGACTAAGCTCGAGAAGTGAGCCCATGTGAACGTCATGAGGTTCAACAAGGCCAAGTGCCGGGTCTTGCACCTGGGTTGGGGCAACCCCTGGTATCAATACAGGCTGGGGGATGAAAGGATTGAGAGTAGCCGTGCCAACGAGGACGTGGGGATACTGATGGATGAAAAGCTGGACATGAGCCAGCAATGTGTGCTCACAGCCCAAAAAGCCAACGGTATCCTCGGTTTCATCAAAAGAAGCACAGCCAGCAGGTCATGAAAGGTGATTCTTCCCCTCTACTCTGCTCTGGTGAGACCTCACCTGGAGTACTGTGTCCAGCTCTGGAGCCCTCAGCACAAGAAAGATGTGGACCCGTTGGAGTGGGTCCAGAGGAAGGCCACGAAAATGATCAGAGGACTGGACCACCTCTCCTACGAGGACAGGCTGAGAGAGTTGGGGTTGTTCAGCCTGGATAAGAGAAGGTCCCAGGGAGACGTTATTGCAGCCTTTCAGTACTTAAAGGGGGCTTGTAAGAAAGATGGGGACAAACATTTTAGCAGGGCCTGTTGCACTAGGACAAGAGGTAATGGTTTTAGGCTAAAAAAGCATAGATTTAGACTAGACATAAGGAAGAGATTTTTTACCATGTGGATGGTGAAACACCAGCACAGGTTGCCAAAAGAGGTGGTAGATGCCTGATTCCTGAAAACATTGAAGATCAAGTTGGACAGGGCTTTGAGCAACCTGATCTAGTTGAAGATGTCCCTGGCTCATTGCAGGGAAGCTTGGACTGGATGACTTTTTAAAGTCCTTCCCAACCCAAGCTATTCTACGATTCTATGATTCTATGATTTTATGATTCTATGTTTCTATGAGTCTACGCTACTGGGAAGAGAAGCAGATGTATGAGCAATTCACATTCCTGTCAGGTTTTGCTAAGCCGTGGGATGGGGAAACATTTTGCTGTACAGCTAGCATTCAAAGAAGTTTATAGCCTGCGCATGTAAAGAGCAAGGACAAGGTGCAGCAAGGGTTGCAGCAAGATTACAAATGGCAAAACCCTCAGTAGCATTTCTCTGTACTCCTCTGCAGTGTCTGTGCAGCAGTTCTTTTTTGTATGACTCCAGTGTTAAAATATCACAACCTGCAGCATTAGAAAGCGGGCAGGAAACTTGCAAGCCACATAATTGGGAAGAATATGGTCATCCTGGGTCTCTGTGTTTCTCCCATCATCTTCACATCTCTCAAATCTTGGAGGCTTGTAGGAAGGCCTGGGGTTAAAGAGGCATACAGGGACCACTGTGTCTCCTTGCTTCTGAACTGCAGCTTTCACAGCTGAACAGAGATCAGAGGGGAAAAATTTATCCCGCTGAAGTGGATTTTTCAGTTTAGGCTGAGCACTAGTTGACTGCCCTCTGATTTCAAGTTTTGAAAGAACTAGTTTGAGTATATCCGCACTTTGCTATTGTAAGCACCTGGGATGGTAATTTGGGAAGATAACAGTGCATCACAATTGTGTAATTCTGTCTCATTTTTACTCAATTTAGGTAAATGCTGATCTAATTCTTCTGAATGTCATAAGTATTTAAAAATGCTGACTGGCACATAAAAATAGATTTTAAGGCCCAATTACAGATAAGACTTTCACCTCATTTAAAGATCAAGATTTAAATGTATGATTAATCTTAAATTAAATTTTGCTGAATATGGTTGGCTTGCTGGATAGGCATCTAAATGACTTGACTGAGGAGTCAGGTGACTAATTCCTTCAGATGCTGCAGCATAACTTGTGCTGGCAGCAGTGCTACCAGACTAGGGCTCTGCTTCTGTTGAAGGTGGGAGGCAAGATCAATACCACAGCTACCAATGTGGCATCATTTCAACATGAGCAGCAAAAACACAACCTAGAAGTGTTCTGGATAGGAATGCCAGGGAGCATCAAATGCAGACAGAATGCTTTGATCCTGTCATATTGAAAAGTAGTAATGCAAGCCAGTTCCCAGACCTGGTATCCAATTTGGCAGAACAAATAAAGAGTAAAACAGGTTTGGAGACAAGGAATTCGCAGGAAATTGTAGTCCAGCAGGTTTGTAAGAAATTATTCTCTCCAAGGTATCCCAGAAGGCAATGGTGAGATGGCTAGTGATTGTATAGGGCTCTGTCTGAGAACTTAGGTACGGAATTTGCTCAAAATAAACAAAAAGCTGCTTAGAAGGGGTCGGGATAGAGTTGACTTTCCTACTAGCAGCTGGTATAGTGCTATGTTTTGGATTTGGGATGGGAATAGTGTTGATAGTGCCCTGGTGTTTTTGGTTGTTGCTAAGCAGTCAAGGCCTTTTCTGCTCCTCACACCACCCCACCAGCGAGTAGGCTGGGGGGGGCACAAGAAGTTGGGAGGAGACACAGCCGGGACAGCGGACCCTAACTGACTAGAGGGATATTCCGTACCGTATGATGTCATGCTCAGCATATAAACCTGGTGGAAGAAGAAGGAAGGGGAGGGACGTTCAGAGTGATGGTGTTTGTCTTCCCAAGTAACCATTATGCGTGATGGAGCCCTGCTTTCCTGAGGATAGCTGAACACCTGCCTGCTGATAGGAAGCAGTGAATGAATTCCTTGTTTTGCTTTGCTTGTGTGCAGGGCTTTTGCTCTACTTATGAAACTGTCTTTATCTCAACCCACAAGTTTTTTTCTCACTTTTACTCTTCTGATCCTCTCCCCCATACCAACTTGGGGGGTAAGCGTGTGGCTGCGTGGTTGTAGTTGCTGGCTGTGGTTAAACCACTGCAACACCAAAAGTGCAGTAAAGATCCTAAACTAATAATAGGAGAAGAATAAACAAGAAAATACTTTCCAAATTTCCAAATCATTCCCTCTGAAGTATCACATTTTTGGTCTTGAAAAGTCAGTTTTTTCTACATCTACTAAAATCTGGATAGCAAGAAGAAATTCAACACAGAGATATAATAAATGGGAAGTTAGTTGGTGCTAGATTATAAATCGTGACAGAATTTGAAGGCAACAATGATGTCTCCACCAGGGCTATAAAGTTAATTCCTTCTTAAAGATTCTAAGTTGAGGCAGCAAAAACAAATGTATGACAAAGTCCAATCAAATAATATTGCTAAAGAATATTTATTATAAAACAAAAATGTCAGGGTAAGTGGTTCAACTTCACAGAGACTCTTTTTTATTATTATTATTATTTTTTTTTTCCTTCTGTAAGATTAATATGTTGCTAGCACTTATTGCTTTTCCAGACCCAGGTGGATTACTGGTATGCTTTGTTAAGCCTTATTTGTGTTGCATTTTCTCATAAAGCTTAAGTAAAACTGAGAAATGAAGACTGCAGGCAAATCTATAAATTGTTGTCCACTGCTGATGTTCTTGGAACTACGACCTTAATAGTGGCCAGCTACAACAATTATAATTGCTCTTTTTATTAGCTCTGCTATTCTCATTTTGCACCTACAACACTGCCAGGCCTTCTACGTTTCCAGGAAATCAAGGAAGTAATGCACATTGGAGTCAATTAGAGCTTTTTGGCACATGTTTCTACTATACATGTGTTTCTTAAACTGGGATTTGGGTTATTTTTTGGGCAAAGAAATACTGAAAAGAAAAAAATAATAATTGAACCTCTGTAGAACAGACAGGAATATTCAGTGCGAAGAGCGAGAATAAGTCAAAAGGTCACTAAGAAGCGAAGTGGGATACAAAAAAAAAAAAGAAAAAAGGAAGGACATGGAAGGTCACAATACAAGAATTTTGAATACAATTGCAATGTGTTAACAGAAGGAGTTTGATCTCATTGAATTCATTCCTTCAGCTCTGTGCTGTGTAACCTTAGTGGTTTATTTTCTATGAGTGCCAAGACAAACATTGTGAATAACAATGGCAGTTTAAAAGCCCATCTGGTCAAAAGATAAAAAAGATGCAGTATGTTGAGTGTTAATGTATACTAACCCATTCAGAGAAGTTATGTATTGTTACTGCTCTGTGCTTACTAGCTCATTCCTTATTATGGTTACGGCCAAGCCTTTTCTCGGAAATACAACTTTCTGCCACACTTCAAATTTATTCAGAACAGACTAGCAGGTATCCTGGAACAGATGCATACACAACTCTGCTGGTAACTTCCCTCCACTGTAACCACCTATAAATTGGTGGATAAACTTGATTCTCATCTATTAAATGTTCAATTTCCATAACAAACTTTAACAAAAGTCTGATAAATTACTTTTGGACACTCAAGTAGGCTATATCAAGGGAGTTTTCCTTATAAGCACTAATGCTGACCTCTTTGAAGAATGATAATTTGTTTTTGACATAGAACTGTCAAAAATGTATGAGAAAGACTGTGCTTATGATTGCAAAGGAAATTATATTTTTCTGTGTCCATGATTTCTAGTTTTACTATAAAATTTCATATTTGTCAGAGGTTTATTTAAATTAGAACTTTCTAAACTTCTTCATAATCCTTTTTTTAATTAATATTATTTAATGCCATTTCTGTTTAGTAATCATCCAGGAAAAATTTGCTTCCAGATTTCGATTGTAATGTGGGAGGATATATTTTAAGATAAATTTTCATAGTTTTATTTCTATGTATTTAATTTCCATGATAATAACCTCATGCCACTATGTTTTAGTAAAGAACTGTGTGAGTAATGTAACTTTAAGTTCTATTATATTTTTCCAACAATAGGAAATTAGTTTTGAACCTAAAAAAACATTGTTTGTAACATTTAAGTAACACTAGTTGACACACTTGTCATCATTATTGCTGTTGATGAAGCTGAGGATTATAACTCCTATTAAAGTCACACCAATATAACAAGCTACAGTTAAAATCTAAAGCTTGCAAAAGGAGTATGTGCCGTAATAATAATAACATTATTTGCTATTAATAGTCATGGAATGTGTGATCTGCAATGACCTATTAATTGTCACTGGTTCTTTTTTCCTTGAATGCTTTGGTTAACATTTTTTTTCAGAAAATTGGCTTTTTTTAAGCTGGATTTTGACATAATATATAATGACAGTTTCATGGCACATTTGGAAACTGCTATTGATTTTTTATGTCATTGGCATAGGGATGTTCCATGTTTTCCAATATTTGATAATGCTATTAATAATGTGAACATTGTGGTATTTGTGTGTTTTAGGACAGTGTTGCTTTAACACATAGGAGGAAGATTTTTTTTTTTCCTCTCTGTCATTCATTTTTAACAAGAATGACCTATGTTTGTCTGTTTTTGGATGTAATTTCTGCACGTTAACTTTTTTTCATCAAGGCATCCTGAACTGATTCTTTATGAACACCAAATTTTTATATCATACAATTCCATGAGTGATAAGCCCACCAACAGCCAGCTTCCTTTTCATGAAAATGAGATCTGAGGTTTTGATACATTTTTTGGAAAATGTGAAAGAATAAATCTTGCCAGCCCTCTAGTGCACTATGAATACAACAGCAATGTATTTACCAAAGTGCATCTCCTCATGACTGAGAACAGACTTAATCATTAATGCATTAATCAGAATGTTTCTTAGCAAATACCTTTCAACCCATAGGTTATTTGAAAACTCTTCACTACAATAATTTGTGTCAGTATTTCACATTCTCAATCTGTCCTGAAGCTTATTCTTGAAGCTTCGTGAAGTGAGGTGTCTTGAATGAGGATAACCTTGAAACCTTTTGTGACAGAGTGTCAGTGACACATAGGTCAGTCTCTGACTATGTGAATTGTGAAATCATAAAGGACTCTTAGGTTGTCAGCAGTGTGATTGCCACAGGAGGAATGGTGTGCATTCAGATTATCCTAACCTGGAAATGAAGAATAGGGCAGATTATCTGTCAAAATCTTTTTTGGCTTTGTTTTTGTGATTCTAAGGAGCTATCTGTGCAAACAGTGTACCTAAATACATTCACACAACTATCACTGATTATTTTCTTTTTTTCTACAAACTTTCTTGGGGCAAAGGAAAAAATAAACAGAGAAAATGTTAAACAAATATTTTTTCAGCCTCAGAGAATGTGAGTAATATTTTGTGCATATTTCAGATTCCCTCATATTGCAAATTCAATTTTTTGAAAATAAGAGATACTATTTTAGCTGTTTCTTCACTTCTGAAATTTATCTTTTTGAGACTTTGACAGTCTCTGCTTGCCATCTTTTAAGCTGTGACTAACAGTTTTATGGCATTCTTTGTTGACAAATGCAATATTACAGAGATTTCTTTAGACTTATCCAAAACAGCTTTTCAGAACATCAAGGTCTGAAAAGCATATGTCATACAACACTTGATTTGAACATTATTAAACAATAACTTTAACTTAATTAAAATTTACGAACAAGAGCGGGTTTGTGTTGGTGTACTGCTTTGAAAAGCACAATAAATTTTTTTGAAAAATATGTCACAACCAACAGGATAACTTGTTCATTACATGCAATTCCAAAAAGATACATTTTATTGAAAGCATGTGCCTTGTTCCTTTCACCTACTAAAATGTCATGTTTGAATGTGCAAGAAATAAGGTATTAAAAATGCATACTGTTGTGAAGAAATAGAAGAATCATGGTTGAAATTCTGGGCTACTTTATGCCAGCAAGAAAGCATCTACTGACTCTGACGGAGTGGGTCATATAGTTGATAGAGCAGTACGATAATTTATCATAGGTGTCTTTTTTTCAGCTGTCTGTTTATATGGAATAAATCCTAAGAATATTCCACACACACACCCCCGCACCCCCTCCGTAAAAAACCCTAATCTAAGGTAGCTTCACAGGCACCATTACTTTGAATGGACACAACATCAAAGACAGCTGTCACAGGTATTTCACGAATTAACCTATTGCAATTTTGGAAAGATTCTGTGGGCATTTCAAAGAATAAGAAATTACTACTTTGTTTTCATGACAATAATCCAATGCTGAGAAATTTAATTCAATTTATATACAAGACGGTGATTTAAAATGTGAGGTTGAACTGCTCCATGTTTTTCAGAGAGAAAAACTACCTTTCAATAAGGTGAAACTGAATTACATATTCCAAGTACTTCATCTCAAGGACTTGAGATAGGAGCAGAAAATAATAAGGCACTGTATTGTAAATAAAGACAGCAAGTGAGATGCCATCTAAAAAAAGACTGTATCAAAACAGTGTACCATTATAGTGGTCACATTATCATATTGTTCTATTTTTTAATACATCTTTTAATTTCCCCATCTAAATTGCAGGCTTATTTTAATGGACTTTTATTTAAAGTGCTGTGAACATCAAAACCAAGTATTTGTTACTGTTCTCATACTTTTAATCATAAAATCAAATTTACTGCTAATAGTAAGAGTTTCTGAAAATATTGTTATTATAGTTGTGCTTGGAGGGATGCCTATTCCTCTTACTGAATGTCTTTTTCACAGGTTGTCTTATAAGATTCAAGATATTGTTCTTGTACTTGAATGTTTATTACACCAAATTTCTAGGTCTAACTGAAATTTCTGAAGTTGATGATCAGAAATGGAGCTGTTTGATCTCACTAGTCGCTTCTGGGGGAGGGAAAGAAACTTGGCTAAGGTGCAGAATTTTGATGTCTGTGAGAGAGCAATTTGGAAGACCACTTGAGACCTTTGCTGCTACCTGAAGACAGTCTTCCACATTTGACACCAGTGTCTTGGTTTGAGGTAGAACAGATCCAATTTTCCTTTTAGTAATTCTACTTTTCAGTTAAGTTTCTTCTGATTGAACAATCAGTTAAGAAGGCTGGAGAGAAGATGAGCACAGATTCTCCCATCTGCGCAAAAGCGATTCACAGCCATGTTGTCCGAGAGCTTTATAGCTCCTTGCTTAAGCCTAACCTTTTTGATTTCCCACTGGATCATTAATGTTCCAGGCAAGGAAACTCTCTAAATAGGTCAGGTAGTATGGACTTCGTAGGGTAAATGTAAGTGATGCTGAAGACTGAAGCTCACCCTCCACACAGCTAACAACAACAACAGCAGCACAGCCAAGAGAGCAGAGGGTGTCCATAGATCCCCTAATATTTCCATGTTCAGTGTTTATGTTAGGGACAAAGAAAGGTACTTTAACTCCCTTCCAACATATGTCTGCTAACTGATCTGGAAGGAGGATCAAAGGCACACAACAGGCAACGCCCTGGCCTGCTGAGTTCAGTGCAATGTTGCAGTAAAGAGCTGCAGGTCCATCGAGGAAGAAAAGAGACTTCTGCTCTTGGCACAGAACCAAATCCTGTGACCTTCATTCATGTAAACGTTTCCATTAACGCCAGTGCTCTCTGACCTCTGGTAATAAATCAACGTTAGTCTTTGCCCTGCAAAATCATTATTGCTTGCATATGTATACCCCTGTAAAAAAGACTGCTAGATGAATCAATATATACCCAACCATGGGAATTCTTCTGAATTTTGACAGCAAGCAACACATTCTTGCTATTCTTTCCTGTTAGCACTAGTGACTGAAAAATTACTTTCAATGACAAGAAAGGATTTCCCTGTACTGATAATAGTCAACATTCACTTTATTTGACTATTTTGTTACAAGAATTTTCCATTTTTCTCAAGTGAGATTTGTATTCTGAGTTCTTAAGTATATTCCACAGTTATGCACTACCATATAGCTCCCCAGGGACTGAATTCATATACGCAAGCGGCACTGATTGCACTGTCCAGGGTCTTTCTCATTTTTACTGTATCCCACTAGCGCTGATGTTGTGTCAGCATTTTCACAGTTAACAAGCTCAGCTACCAGTTGTTTAGAACAGAGCGGCAAAAATTCTCAGAATGTTCAGAACTGAAGGGAAGAGCTTCAGGGTAGAGTTAACTGTGAGAAGTGCCAATGAAATAGTGTAGCATCTTAAACTATTTTGAGGGAATGCACAGTGTATGTATATGTGTGTAATTAGCAGTTGCAACCATTTTCTGATGTAGTTTTGTGCTTGGAATGGGATGTATGTAGTTTTGAAGTTTATCGTTGTTGATAAGGTAAAACTGTAGCTTAAATATTTTGTATATTCTAGTTGGGTATTTAAATATTCTGTGCACACCTACAGTCTTGACTTTGAGTGACCTAAGTGAATGAAGCTGGAGTCACAGATATTCATACAACTTCTGAAAGGGTCTTTCTAAATTCTTTTCTAAATCGTAGGAAAAGGAAAGAATCGCCTTCCTCAAGAGAAAATTTTTGATCAACAGAAATTATGTGGTCCAGAGAAAGGCCCCCAAGACAACGGGGCTGGAGCACTTCGCCTACAAGGAGAGGCTGCCGGAGCTGGGCTGGATCATCCTGGAGAAGGGATAGCTTTGGAGGGAACTAATAGCCTTCCAGCATCTACAAAGGGTCATCAAGGAGCTGGAGCTGGGCTCCTCACAGCAATGCAGGGTAGGAGGGTTAGAGACAAGAGGTACAAGTTGCAACAGGTTCAGGTTAGGTATAAGGAGAAACTGTTTCCCCATGAGGACAGTGAGACAGTGGAGCAGGTCACCCTGAGAGGCTGTGCCACCTCCATCCTTGGAGGGTTTCAAGCCCTGACTGGTCCAAACCCTGAGCAGCCTGGTCTGACCCCAGAGCTGGCCCTGCTTTGTGTAAGGGGTTGGACTAAAGACCTCCTGAGGTCCCTCCCAACCTGAACGGTTCTGTGATCCTTTGTGATCTTTCAAGATAAACCATTTGTTTGTGAACAGTTATTTGGTAACTGCTGAAAATCAAAGCTTCTTGTTTTCTTCAGACTATTTTTTCAAAGAACAGATGTAATCAAGAGAAAATGTAANTCACTGAGTCCAGTCTGAGACTTCCCCAGCGCCTGCTGGTGACGTGATTGTCATCCTGAGATACCTTGATACGATTTTGTATATATTTCATTATTTTCTTTTTATTATTTTATTATTAATATTTCATTAAAGTAGTTTAGTTCCTTCTAAACTCTTAAGTCTCTCTTTTTCTCTCTCTCTCTTGTCTCCCTTCGGGAGAGGAGCAAGAGAGAGCGAGCATCTGTCGTTTCCACCGGATTGGGCCAATCTAGCCCAAACCACAGCAGCTTCTCTGTCCATATTTCCCCAGACTGTACTGGCAAGCTTGAAGTGATGTAAAGAACATGAAGTGAAAACTTAAAAAGACAATTGTAGTGTCAGAAAAAAAAGATTTTTATAATCATATGTAGCATGTCCTTTTCAGGATAATAACCTAATATTTTATCTTCCAGTAATAATAGACAAGACTTTTAAATGAAATAAATAGCTGTAGTGTTATTCAAATTCATAGAACTATGCCAATTTATGCAGGCAGAAGATTAGCTGAAATTTATCTAGAGTTTTTAGCTGTGACTAGTTCAGCACCAATTGTAAAGCAGCATACAAAAAGGCATAAAAAAAATTGTGATGTGATTTTTTTTATGACTCAAATATGTGCAAATATCTTCTGATAAAAATGGCATAAAATCCTGTCCCTGATAACTTTTTCTAGATTTTTCCCAAATCTTTTTTTCTTAACTTACATTTCTGATAGTGTATCTAGGCATTCATTCAGAGAGAGAAGCATCTTTTCACTATTTGTCTGTCATTTCTATGAAGTCTGTCTTAGGACCAGAACCACTTAGACTGAAGGGTTCTATGACTGAAACAAAGGTTTATTGAAGGAAATATGAACACACTTGAATAACTCAATGCCTCTAAAATGAAACCTTGACTGTTAAAGTGAATGGCCAAACAGAAGTTGAACCAAGTCAGGCTGGCATAAGCCCCACGGACTGCATGGGTATGTATCACTTGGTCTGAGAAATTAAATGCAGTGATTGTGGTGGTCCTGTGATACATTTGTTTCTTTTCTCAATCCCTTAACCTGTGAGAAGGATATAGGGTTCTTGTTCATGATGTCCATGTTTCTATCCCAAGAAACAGATCAAATTTTCAAAAACTTGGGAGTTCCTAGCACAACCTTGACTAATTTGATTACCAGTATTTCCCCTGGAGCTGATGAGTGTTGAGGCAACAACCACACAGTGTTCTGTTATAATGGAAGGATTGGTTAAAGATGAAGTAACATTGTTTGTAGATTTAGTAAGGAGCAATTTCAGAAGGTCCAGAGGTTTTTCACCTTAATACTAAATCTTAAGACCATAAATATTTAGGTGTGGGGTGTGTGCCTGTAACATGGGTGTATAGATAAACATATGTAATCTTTTAAGTGTGTTTCAGGTTTTGTGCATATTACCTAGCCATAGTGAAATATCTAACATTTGTTTCTAATCTACTTCTTAGATACAATTTAAAACATTTTAGTAGCTTTTGAACTGCATGATACAGGACTATGCCCCAGCTATAGGGCACTGAAGTGAGAGTCAGAACTTCATGGGATATATTTTTTTTTTCTCTCAAGTTGCATTACATTTCCCTGGTTATATGTTTAATATTAATAATGCCTTATGAGTTTTTCAGTTAGGGAAAAATACCCAATATAAATACTGTAAGTAATGTAATGCACACAGAGTCCCAGCTCCTGACAGCTGGCTTGGCTTCACAGCCCAAGCAGAGCTGCACTTGTTATTTTTTGAGTGGCCCATCTAGTCACTGCTACAGTGGTTATCAGGAAATGCAAAGAGCAGAGAAGTTTAATTCTTCCAGGATTTGAGGTATGCTAGCTGCCACTAGGAAAAATACCAAATCACTGTCAGTCCTTGTAGTATGCCATGACAGCCAGCTCTTAACATTTTTTCTCTTCCCTTTATTCTTCAAGGACTGGTACACAGGTACTGAGGAGGGGGAACTTTTCCCAAACACAAGCACCGGTCCACAGGTCCTGATCCCTAATCCTCAGGAACACACCCATGAAAACAACAACAATATTGCCTCTGATTTCAATGGACTTTGGATTAATCTTGGGATAAATTGGAGATTTATTCCTTATTCCATTTTATGCTAAAACTAATGGGGGAAAAAAGACATTCTCGTATGGGACAGCAGTCTCGCTAACTTTTTCTTTCTCTTTTCTTGTTGTTCTAACCGTGATGTTTGAATCATCCTTAGACAAAACAATTTGTGACATCTCACATGACATTATTGTTTAACATTACATTTTCCAAATATTTCTGATGTGACACTGCTATCAAGTTACTATGGTAAACCACTTCCCTTAAGAAATCTGTCCTGAGTGGCCTATGATTTATATCCTTGTTCAGGGACAGCATTTTAAGTGAACTTGGACTCTGACCAAGATTGTGGTGTTCAGGTTCCTCTGTAGAGCTAGGCCTATTGCTATGTAGCCATTTTAATATGCCGTTGCCTGTGAAATTTAACGAGGTAGTCATAACCACTAATGCCTGCATCTTTCCAGCCTCCCAAGAAGGAAGAAAGCTCCCTTAAGATTTTGCATAGCCAGCATTACAAAGTAACCATCGTTTAATTTATCTTTTTTAGGAAGAGGGGTGAAACTTTCATGGGCAATACATATAAACTAAATTGCTCACTTTAGGAGAGATCACCAAGAAACATTTCTGCCACCGTTGTTTGTCATTCTGCTAACATGACCATCAGGAAGACATAATTAGTGAATCATCTAAGCGTAATACAGATGCCTCTGTATGTACTTTTCCTGCTTGCAACTGATGCAACAAATAAAAATTAATTCTCTCCTGTAACATCAGCTACAGAATCTTTGGTTACAGCACTGCTTTTATTACCATCCAGTGAGAGATTTGGATGACTGAGGAAGTTTAAATCTATCTGAAAATCTCCCACACTGAGATCAATTGGAATAAAGATTGGCTTCAAAGAAAAACTTGCTTCAGACTATCAGAAACACAGAAGTTGGAATGGTATTGTAAAGGTCAGGTTTTTGTAGCAACTAAAGACCTAGATGATTTACCTCTTTGTGATCAGTTCTGATTTTGTGAAAGTTTATTCGAACCTTCTCAGAAAACTTCTGCAGAGGAATAGGCATATTTGACAACCATAATTCTTGATCAATGAGCTTGCACCTGACATTTTTTGTCACACAAGGTGGCATTTATCTCACCTAAACCTGACTCTAAATTTCAGTCATCAAATAAACCTTCAACAGAGGGAAGCTCTCAGGAGACAATTTATTTGACCTCAGCATTTTCTTGAAGGTTGGGATTTTTTGTTATTTTAGAGGGGCACGTTTTAGATGAATCATATCCTGAAACTTTGTTTTTCTCTCCATCAGTTGTGAAGGGACTAGCTCAGATGAGTAGATGAGTATCATTAGCACTGTCCTTTCAGGGAAAAACAACATATTCACAGAACTTTCCATAGGGGTGTTTATTAGATACCATTTATTTTTGTCTGAAACTCTGAAGTGTTGAGTTCTGCCTTTTTGTGATGGGTTTCTTAATGTCTCAAAGCACTGTAGAGTGTCCCAGAGTACCGCAGAATGATGCAGAATGGTACTAATGCTACAGAGTTACGTACAGTTGCCATTTGGAGTCTGATTTCAAATGCAGAGTAGGTTTTACATCATATGCTAATGAGTACTTTATGTCATTCCCAGTGTATGTACAAACAGAATCTTGTTGTCATCTTTTCGGTAGCTGCCAGCTACATTTAAATAGCTTGAAAACTGCTCATGTATTTTGATATTAAAGCTTTCAAATATCTATTCTAAATATGTGAAAATGTGCAGAGCATCTCCTGCAACATGCTGAGAATCACCTGCTGTAAACATGAATTTGTATTTTTCCATGTAGATGAAACTATAAACATTTCCACTTTTTTTAAAGATTAAAAAGACCAAAAAAATTCTTTTAATAAGAAGTTAAATTTGCACACTACTTCCAACCAAAATATGGTTTGTTTGTCCTTTTAAGAAACCACTGAATAAGCACATTTTGCCTTTTGCTGTACTGATTGAATTATTTTTTTCATGGTCTTTTTAGCTCATGCCCAGATTGCATCAGCTTCAGAACATAGCTCTAATGAAATACAGTATTGTGAAAGTGTTCTCCATAGCTGTCTGTAATACATTTCCTAAATAAATACAAATTAAAATCATAAGAGTACTCTGTGCATCAAAAGCCTTCTTTCTCAGTTCTTGGCATCTGTGGGACTTGGCCAATATTCTGTTTTGCCAGTCAAACCAAGTAAGAGTTGGTATAATGATCCTTCTCAGTCTGACCAACATCTTTTGTGTATCCTTGGAGGTTTTTCTCATTGCTTATGACTTACAGTTGAACAGGGAAGAATGTTGCTCTTTGCAGCCCTCAGACACTGTGCAACACAGTGTCTGGATGAATAGTTCCCTTTAATAAAAAAGATCAGTGCAATTTTTTCTTCACATTCATATCTCCCACATGAAAGCAAGAGCTCACACTCTAACTTAATGCTGTTTCCTAGCATAAGAACTCCTCTCACTGATGAAAGGACTTATCCTGTTTATTCTTCCCTACAAACACAACTTGTTGAGGGGAAAGATAAGTCTATATTGTGTCCTGTCATCATGTAAAACCTTAATTTACATTGCAGGAGTTAAATAAGTAGTTAGATAGCAGAATGTAGACTATAGGTTATAAACATACAAATTAATGCTCTTCAACATTTTTTAATATAAAAAATGTAATGACTAAATGATAACTATTTTGTCTAAGTAAACCCATGAAATGCAAACTTACAGATCTAATTTATCAACTCAAATCACAGTGATTTTAAAGCATCCCCACTCTCTTTTTTTTTCCCCCCAAACTTAATTCCCTTTGTTCTTGAACAGAATTGAGTAAAGTTCACCTCATTGCTGACTGTGGCAGTGCATTACATATTTCAGCTATGCACACGGCTGACGGAGTCAGTACCATGTGCCTTCCTGAGACAGGGTGAACTCCCACTGATATTGCTGCAACATCGTGATGGGCCAAACTTTTCTGGATTCCAGAGGTAAATGTGAGATTTCATTCACTGACGCTGACATTGTTCAACAACACAGCAGGAGTTCATGAAGAAGTTTCTATGAAGCATGAATTTTCAGGAAGGAGGCTAAAAGGGCTCTAATTTTCGTAAAGGAGGAGGATAGAGATGGAGATAATACCTAAGTGGAGCAAGGGATAAAGCAAGAAACAGTGCCTTTCTGGAACTATTTCTTTTGAATCTGACTTAAACTAAGAATCATGGTGGCAGTTTTTATCAGCTCTGCAAATTATGGCTGAATTTGCATTGAAATTCTGTTAATATTTAAGCAGGGAGTTAGACTCAATGAACCTTGTGGTTCTCTTCCAACTTCAGATATTCTATGTTTCTGTGATTCTATGTTATGGGCTTTAGGGTCATAATGCAGAAGCTGAAACTCTAAGTATGTGTATCTTAATAGATACTGTAGCATAATGAAACGGAGTACTCTCTGGTCTTTCCGAAGAAGATGTCCTGAGCAAACTATCTCACCTGCCCTACTCTAGACGCAAACAGTAAGAAAAAAAAGGGTAAAACAAATATGACGAAGTGACACTAAGTCAAAAAATGCTCAGAGCAGGATCAGAGCATGCCGAATGTTGTCTTTGAATTCAAGAGGGACTAACCTGGGTCTAAGCAGTTATAAGTGCTCAAACCTGTATTCTGTCTTCTCAATGTCCAATGTTTAGCTCTCTGTGCATAAGCACAACTGGAAGTCTGTATAGTCTAGCAACTATGCTGTTCGGGGAAGGGCAGGTAAAACCAGAATAAAGTAAGATAGTTGGGATGCAGAAAGACCTGGCATTAGAAATGGTAACTGGACAATGGATTGTACAAGGAGGATCAAGAAGTGAGCAAGGTGGGAATTGGTATAACTAAATTTTAAGGTGAATCGTTCAGGAAATAAGTTCAGAGTGGCAAGCAGGGAATTAAATGGTGGACTCTGTTTTTGAAATAACTAAAACCAAATGGAGTATGATACTCTTATGAAGAGCAGCTTAGGATGGGTGCTGTCAAATAAAACAGACAACTTATACAAAAAATAGCTTCTTAAAAATATGTCAGTCAATATACCTGTCGAGGAAGAAAGTGTCTTGTAAAAGTGAAGACAGCTCCAAGTGGGTTGGATGTTATAGCTTCTATGGGCTTGACTCAGGAGCACAGTTAAACTAGACGAGTAGATAAATCTAGTCTGGTGGAATAACAGCATGCAACTTTGTACCTGACACAGTACTTGAGCAAGTGACCTGGCGTCAAACGTATCCTTGCACTGGAAGGTTGGGAGTTCAATCCCCAGCTGAGGTTAAGGCTCAGCTTTGGCCTCTGACATGAATTTAACTGAAATCTGCTCTGTCTTCAAGGACCTAAAAAAGCCTTGTCGTTTCGAGTAAATAATGGAAGATCAAAGCTAGCTACCTTTCTGTACTGAGGCTGCAGGGGAAGACTGATCATCATTTAGCATTATCTGACCTTTAGGCTGGATTTTCATACACCGTCTGATATCACTTCAGATAAAAGGACATTTTAAATCCCTCCATTTAATAACAAATTTGAACTGTAAAATACAATGCGTTTTACGGGTATTTTAAATGGAATTTAAATATATTCACACCTTTATGTGATGCACAAATCAGTAACTCAAAAAATTCCTCCCTCCTCCTTCCTGGTCCACTATATATTTTTATTGCAGCAAATGTGGTATTTCTGTAATTTAAAGCTGCGTTCTGGAATACATTTTGTTTCATTATGATTGTACAGTAAAAATGCCTCTTCCAACTTATGTCTGGATCTTTGAAGCTAGAGAAAAGCTTTGTATTTTTAGTCCACTGATAAAACACGTTTTAATGGGTGAGGAGTCAGAAAAATACTTAACAGTTTTGTAATTTCCCAAGGAGATTAAAAAACTTTGCTGTGCAATATTCCCACCCAAAAACATTGGAAACAAATCTGGACGAAGTCATAAAATATTCTTTCTTCTTTTTTACCCCTCTTTGCTCACACCAAGATTCCTGCTAAAGCTCAGCAGTGCATTTGAGCATTCACATCTAATTTACATGAATTCTACAGTTTCCTTTTTGTTATTTCAAGAGGACTTCTGGTGGAGGCACTCACGGGCACCTCTGGAATGCAAGCTAACCTGGTCACTGAGTGCAAGGCAGCACCCTGTAAACATACCAAATGTTAAAATAGAGCAGATTCTTTGGTCTTGCATGGCATAACAGACTTCACAGTGCAGTGGTTAATGCAAGTCACTTAGGATAGCCCTGGGTCCTAATCCTGGCTTCCAGGACAGTTCAAACACTTGGAAATTAAAAAGTACAACTGCTTTATCAGTTGCATAGCTAAGTGTGTTAGGCTACACATGTTTCTACTTTCTTTTCCACTCACCCAATGCATCTTTCATTTGTTTCTGTGCAGTATTACAGACTCGAGCACTTTCCTGAGATGCCTTTCTTCCAGCATCAGGAGAGGTAAGAGTCTGAATCAATATAAGCAGGGAATTTAGTGCTTCTCTGCAGTTTCCCATGAGCAGTAGGAAGGACCTTTATCTGCAACAGCAGCTCTTACTCTAGTTATATTTTTGAAGTGTGAGCCCTGATCAGTTTAAATTAAACACTATAGAGCTACCTTTCTAAAGTGATTACCAGGATGTGCATGTCAAGTCAATGAAGGTACTTCCCAGCTGCTCTCCAGCAGGGAGCAGAGTGGGAGGGAGCCTGGTCCTTCCTCAGAGACCAGTGTGCACCACACTGAACATCAAGTTCTCAGCCTGGCCTCTTTCACTCTGAGTACTCTGTGCAGCATAAGCTGTTTACTTGCTCAGTGTTGATGATACACTTGAAGGCTTTAGTAATTACTTGTCAATTCTTCAACTATCTTGAAAATTGCAATTTTTTTTTTTTTTTAAATTTATTTTTAACCTGGTGCCTCTCATGTTAAAAACTTTTCACTGCTTCCCAGCCGAGGGTCTTTCCAGGCTAGCTGAATCTCATATCTTCCCTTCATCACCTAGCTTATGACTCCACAGAGAGCACTTCTTGGCTGCCACATTTTGAAGAGTTTCATGTGCAACAGCACATTCATGTGCAATATTGCTCAAAATCTCAACAATATTTAATGAATGCTGTTAAATGAACTGGCCTATGTACACCCTGCTAGGTTTTTGGCGATAGGGAAAGCAAATAAGTGGAATAATATGGAAAAGAAAATCTCCCAAGCACAGATAATGGAAGCCAGCTCCAATATATTCAATAGCAAAATACTTGGTTTCACACTGTATCTGCCCAGCCAAAAACTTTGTTTACGAGCATGCCTGTAACACTTCAGGGTTTGTGATCTAGAGTTAGGTTTGAACTCAGTGGTATGAAAAAAACAACTTAAAAACCCTAAAAAAATCCAGTATTTTTTTCCTTCTAACTATTTTCACATTTTAAAGCTGTCAGGTAATTGAAAAATACATCTTACTATTTCAGCATAAAAAAGCAAGAAAATGCACACCCCAAACAAGGTGGAAGTTTCTGTACCACAAAGTATATATGCATGGTATAACAACATCTTTGATCAATCTAATTCCTGGGATATTTTTAAAAGCCTATCTTTAATACAAAATATTAAATAATAGAACACATTTTATCATTTATTACTGTTTTTTATTTCCTGTTTCTAAACAGACAGTTGAATAATCTTGAAAGGAAAACTGATATCTTTCCTTGGTCTTGCTTTTTCTGGCTTACTAGGATAAAATACAACAAACAAATATGTTTTAAAAACTCATCCCAATTTCTCCTTCTTTTCTCAAAAAAATGCTCCTATAGTTTAATGAGAATAAAATTACATCCATTCTGCAAAAATCATATACACATGCTTAATGTTCTGCACATGACTAGTTTCAATGAAGTTAATAGATTTTAGTTGTTATCGGAGGTAAGTGAGAATTCATTATATGAGAAGGCTTCCTCTGTTTAGAGGAAATAAAATTTAAACTACACAGTCTAGAAGTAATGAGCTTACTATAAATCAGCTATTTCATTGTAATGTTATGGTTGAACAAGAAAATTAAAACTAAGATCCAGAATCCACAGGAAATTAAATTTGATGAATCAGATCTTCAGCTAGTGAAAACTCATACAGATTAAAGGACGCCAAAGATGCACTGTTTGAACCATATGACTCTTTAGTGAAACATTTCCATAGCAAAATAAACTAACCTTTCCAGTTTCTTGAATATCTTGCAATTAATACATAGTTGCACGACTGTGATATCCCATGATTTATGCCTACTTTTTACTTCAGGTGACAATCAGTAGAATTAGTTGATCTGGAGCCCATGCATGCCTTGAGTATTTCTCTTGCATGTCATTTACTAATATTTCCCCAAAGACATTATTCTAATATGCAAAATTCTAAGTGACTTCAAATAGCTACAGTCATTTTGAAAAGACTATGAAATATATTATCTTTCTTCACATTAGAAGTCTATTAATTTCTCAACAGAATAAATCTGGTCTTAAAGCTCCAGAGATTTTAAATTCATGGACAGTAACAAATATGGCCTTGAAAGCTTCT
Source organism: Burhinus bistriatus (assembly GCA_013397275.1). Lineage (NCBI taxonomy): Eukaryota > Metazoa > Chordata > Aves > Charadriiformes > Burhinidae > Burhinus > Burhinus bistriatus. The sequence continues at coordinate 34,624 of VYXH01007137.1, read as the reverse complement.
GAATTACCTAGAAAACTATACTTTCATGAATAATATTCCTTCAGACCTGCCAGTGAACTCTGCCTATGTCCCACCAAATCCACATGCTCGAGGGTTGCCTATTATGAGATGCTTAGTGGATCCACGTCCCCATCCAATTTCTATAAAAATCCTTCTTTTTTTCCCCTTCAAAAATATGGAAGAGCATATCAGTAGGTTTGATCATGTACAAATCACTCTTGGTAACAATACAGATTAATAGTGATTCTACATTTCTGAAAACGAAACATTTAAGGATTTTACTAAAAAAAGGTACTTGCCTCATTCTGTTCATCTGTAGTGATTTTAGGATAAAATAAAAACATGATTTTAAAAATATTGGTGGCTTCTAACATAAACTCAGGTGAAAGCTCATAGCATGGAGTTGTACTATAGACAGAGGCTTATCAGAAATATTTGGCTTTGAACTATATCATGTGGCTATCACCTCTGGAAGTGAGATGTATATGGCGATATACGTGTGTGAACACACACAGTTATGTGCAGACTCCAAACATCATCCAGATACTGTTATTGTTGCCTATAGAGAATGTTTGTGAATCAAACACTTAACCACTTTTTCTGAGGTTGACCACAGCATGAAATAAGAAGATTGATTTTCAGAGTGTTAACGCTTCTTTAGAGAAAAGCTGCAACATGTAGAAGAATTAAAATGGTTTATAAACAACTTGTGTATTTAGTCAGCCTGGACATTGCCAAAGATTAGGGATCTTTGATACCTGCTGTTTGCTCAGTTATTGATGAGAAATCGAAGTGGGGTCTGCCAGAGGAATGACAGCCAATATGCAATACAGATCCTGTGTGGTGACACTTTTGTGGCTCTGTGAGGACAGAGGGAAGGAAAGGAAAGGAAAAAGATGTGCCTCACCCAGATGACGTAAGGTTAAATTTTCTGCATCTCTTGTATGAATATTTACGGCAAAAAGGAACATCTCCCTCTGTCTTTCTCCCCAAAATGGCAATCACATCCAAGGAAGTATAGGGTGCCACTTGTTCCTGAAAGTAGCAATGGTAGTCCGTGAGAACAGATCCCAAAACCCTCACCTAATGTCTTCACTGGTGTGGTGATGAGTAGACAGTTTAGGTTACAGAAAGCTACCTCAGGAGTGATAATACTGGAAGCTTCATGTTCAAGTGGACATCTAACAAAAGAGTCTTTCCATAGACACATACTTTCTTTGGTGGTCATTTGAAGGCTTTAGTCATTTTTTGGTACTCACAATACATATAAATGACATCTTACTTGGTCTCATAATTTAAAACAGTGTTGCATGGTTACAGAGGTTCTATAAACACCGGAGCAAGGCCCATGAAGGCATGCGCTGAAGACTTCTAACAGATGAATCATTCTCCTGTGCCCCATCTAACCATTAATAAAAAAATCTACATCATTCTTAATAACAACAACATTATCTTTTATTTTATTTATTGATTAAACAAGCCAATTGGAGGGGGGGGGTATGACTTGTTTTTTATTAATGTTTATATAAATGAAATCAAGTGAACAGAGTACATAGTAGTTAGTCCCTTATGTATAGAGCTAAGCTTGCTCTTTATAGTCATATTTATACCTTTGATAAGTGGACAAGTCTTTCTTTACTTTCTTTACAAAACACCACTGTACACTAATTCTTTGTCCAGCATTCTTTCTTTCACTTCCAAACCTAAAGATTTTTATTTTTTTTACCAAATGGAAAAAATGTCTACATAAACAGACCGCTCGATTTGTTTCAGAGAAGTCACCAGGTGCAGACCACACAGGACTTTGTAACAGAGACATCAGAGTGTTAAAACTGTCTGTATGCTGTACAGTTTGTCTTTTTCACCTTGGCTGATGTCACTTCTCCTGCCTCAAAAAGACAATGGGAACTTTCTCCCAGAAAGACAAGAGGCCCATGCTCACTAGCCTTTTGCCATGTCCTTTGTGTGTTAGTTAGGAGGCACTTCATGTTTGTGCTTGATAGCTGCCCTTGAAGATCTTTCCTGAACTATGTTCCAGAGAACCCAACGTTTACTTGGGTATCACAGAATGGTTATTTAAAATCTGTGGAGCTCATGTCCTTTAATTTCTGTGAGGATTCATTTAAAACCTACACTCAGCACTGTGATTCATTTGATGTTGCTACTTGTTATCCATTTCTCTCCTCCCTTTATCTGTTGTAGCATAGTTGAAGCACTCATGAAATAGCAGGAAAAAAAAGACATTTGGCTTATGTGAGAGACTTCACGTCCTGTAGCTGTACTACCTGTGATCTGGGCATAAAGGAGATTTGAGGATTTTCCGGAGTAGTGGATTAAGCCTGCCTCAGCAGTGAGGTCTGTCCAATGCCCAGGAAGACAGGCAGGGAGATGGGCAGCTGGTGCTTGGATTCATCTCAGCTGGTTTCAGGGTCAAGCTAAACAGAAGGAGTCAGAGTGTGTTAAAAAACACTGAAACATGAATGTTTAACCTGTGAGCACAGATTATATAATCACATTTTTAAATTTAATGCCACTGGGGTGATCACCAAAATACCATGCCATTTAGGGTTATTAACTTTTAAATGACTTATTGCTTGCAAGAAGTTATGAGAAAGTTTGATCTCACATTCCTACCTTAATTTGAATTGATTTTTCTTCGCCTTTAAAGAAATTACCACTTGAAAGGGCCTCTGTCGGGAGAGTGGAATGCATGTCAGTTTAGCAGAAACCGAAGGAAATAAAAAACACATCTGTCTGCATGTTGTAGGAGTTTGGCACTGAACACAATACTATCACTCCTGAGTGGTTAGTCACAAGGGTATCCAGTTGTAACAAAAAAAAGTTCAGAGTTGGCTTTAATTCAGGACCTACTGTTTTTCAGCAGGGCTGGAAATATACAAAACACAAAATGTTTTTGATGGTGCCAGAAAGGGTTTAATTTACACAGAACTCAGCACTATGGGTATGAACCCCCCACTCAAGTTTTGAGAGGAGATGCAGTTGTGCAGACTAACAGGCTCGACATTTAGAAAAGGTAAAAAAAAGTAATCGGCTTCCATAACCAATAGCAATACTCCTATTTTTATTTTACATTATTCATTTAGCATGAAATGAGAATATGCTCAAATAAAGCATATTGGATGTAATATTCTCTTCATGAATGAGGTTGTTATTGTGAAGTAGGAAAAATTTTCCCTGAAGCAGGAAAAACCTCACATTTTTTTCATGCTTTTTTCATGTTTTTCCCCTTTTTATTACACATCCTCCTATGAAAGCATAATAGTCTGCTATCAGCTTTATTTCTGTTTTCAAAGCTAATAATAATATTTGTGTAGAAAGATTACTGCTTTGCTTTTCTAGACTAGTTTATTGGAGAGGTACAAGAGAAATCCCTATGCATGTATTTCCAAGAGACAGTGGAAGATTTATTATTATTGTTGCTAGTGCTGGTTTTAAATGGACAGATATATTTCTAAAACAAAAAATAAACCATCTCTTAGTCCAGTCTTTCAGAGTCTGTTTTGATGAAGACAGAAAATTACGAAAGAGAAGTGTGCATGAACAGCTCGTATGTTCCGATATGAAACTTTACACCCCACTGACATGTATCATCTTTCTCTCTCCTCAGTTTGCTTTAGTGAAAAGTATTCTCTCGAGACTTGCAGCCGTGTACTTCCAGCTGGCTAGCTCGTTCCTACTTTATAAGTTGTTAACTCCACTTCTTGATAACTGCCACTTCTCCTCCTTCTGCAGGTCAGTTTGCTGTCAGCCCTGTCCCCTCTAGCGCTCATCGCTCCTACTCTTGTGTTAAATCAATCATGGGATATGTAGTCTCCTGGCCCTCTTTCTTACAGTTTCTAAATTTTCTGTCAGATTTGGTAGTAGTCATACAAAAAACTTTATCCTGTTCTTAATTTCTGCTTTTAATGACAGTATTTATATATAAATTATATAAAATCTTTCTCCCTTTTCATGAAATCTTGTTTTACTGTGACCTTGCTTGTGAGAAAGAATGGACTACAAATGTACATGTTACTTGAGTGTGTGTATTCATACAGGAGCTTATTCTGCAAATGTTCTTTGCCTGATGGCCACCCTGTCTGGTCTTTAGAGAGGAATAAAATCTTTTGGAAATTATGCTTTCAGAAGAACACTACAAAGGTAAGGAAAGTTGATGAATGTGAAGTACATGAAAACAGAGTTTTGACTCAGAACTGGCTGTATTTTAGACAAACAGACTATTTTTTGTGTTTCTGGACTAGTCTGTTTCTTTGTGCTTTGTCTCTTTCTAACATCTGGCTTAGGAAAAGAAAAAAGAGATGCCAACATAGTTCACACTCTGTCACAAAAAGACAAGTATTAAATGCGATTATAAGTTTCCATGACCCAGTGCAAATTTACTTGTTGCTCTGATCACGTACTCCAATGTCTGCTTTTGATATCTAAGTGTGCCTGAAAGCCACTTAAATTTTCCAATTCTAAGCCATGAATTTCCCACAGTCTGTAACCGTCACGTGCTTGGCTGGAGCAAGAGAAGCACTCAGGTGAGGCAGAAATTCAGTGGGGCATCAGCAGCTTACAGCACGTAGGGTAGCTGAGATTTTGATCAGGGTTGCGAGCTATCATACAGCCCTGAGGCTGTGATAAATAAAATAGAGACATGTCACAGTCCCCAAAACTTGCTGGGATGGCTTGAGGTTCAGTGCAGATTTGCTGTCAGAGCCCTTACCTAGTTTTTCAGGCAGGTTTGCCAGCACAGTGAACACTGAGCTCTGTGCTCTCATAGCTATACTACTTGCAGCATTCATGACTCCTATTTTAAAGTTAGGGCAGGCATGTGATAGGTAATGACAGCTTCTCAGCTGCCTCAGGCTGCAAAAGGGAGAGCAACAGAGAGACATCACAGGTAGGATGACACCTTTATTTTTATTTGGGCCCTGTACCTATAGGATCCAAGCCTGAAAATGCATATCCCACAATTGTATGTCCTTCTTACTGAAGGTTGGGAAACTGTAAGCGCCAGGGCCACAGATTCAGAGGCATACCCCAAGGAAATCCACTACTCTGTAAGAAAATTCTAGAAAAAAATAGTGTCCCGAAGACTTTTGCTGTGACAGCTCTACTTCCCAAGACTGGATCAACTGGTATCCATTTCTCCATCCCATAGCATAATGAAATCCAAGCTGCTGCTTTCTAGGTGTAGCACTGTCCGGCCCAGACCTCCTCAGAAAGTCTGAGATAAGATGGGAATAGTTCATACCAGACATCTAGTGATAACTTTCCTTGCACTGACTTCCTCTGCAACTCAGACCAGTAATTTAGGAATCAAAGCTATAACTGAAAAATAACCTGAAGATGACAATTTAAAAAAAGACAACTGGCTTGATATGTTCATCTCTTTAAAAAAAAAAAAANAAAAGGGCTTGAATTTTTAATTTTTTTAAAAAAAAAAAAAAAAAAAAAAAGAAACCACTGCTTAGCATTAGATTTTCCTCTATTCCCACCCTATTAGTACATTCCAAAAGTTGCTACGGTGCAACTTGTCCTGTCCTCTTACTGGAGAGTAAGGTGATGTATTGATACATTTCACAGATGTTTTGGTGTCCTTTAACTGCTAAGAGGAGTTGACCTAAGAATAGCAATGGTAGAAGAGTAAGACTGTTAAAATCAGATGTGAATTTACATTAATTTGAATTACATTGGACTATCTTAAGAACTTTACAATGTAAATTTGAGATTTCACATCTCTGTTTATCTAGTGATCACATTTATCTTGGCATACTTAGAACCTGTACATTTCAGAGCAGGTAGAAGCAACCTCTTTTTCCCAGCTGATGACATCACATTGAACTTACTTGTACATAATGTACTGTGAGAAAATATGAATTTCCTAGGAGTCATTTGATAAAAGCAACTGAAGGATTAAGGGCAGAAGGAACTTATCTATGAATATACCTAAATAATGTTATTAATAATAATGAGGGAGCACAATGAGACTGAATGGTAGAAAGAGGGACTAGGTAAACATAATGGAGGAAAATAAGGAATCAGAAAATATTGTATAGGTTATAGATAAGGAATTTCCATATGAAGAAAATCTTCCTGCTTAATATTAATCAGTCTATGTGTTTGCCTCCAAAGAGCAACTGAAATGTTGCTGAAAAATTAGAGGAAAAGAATGAAAATATTTGAGATATAAAATAGGGACATTCCATGGTAGCATGGGCTGACCTAAACACATGGGGTCTTTTCTATTTCTATCATTCATAGTCCAGATTGACAGATATGGACTTGTGCTTACCTCTTTCTTTTTCACCATGCCAACAATTTTTATTTCCTTCCTGCCATTCCTTTCTTGCAGATTACTTCATCTCTCCAGATGTTATCTCTAGCGATACATCTCTTGGGATTCTTTTTCTCTTACTTCTATGTTGTCCCTGTTGAAAAAGGTGTTATTGCAGTTTTTACACTGTCTTTATGATTATTGTTTACTGGGATCTTTTGTGAGGCAACAAACTGTATAAGAATTTATGCTTTTTGAAGCACTTTTCACTAGAAAGCCATGGTGTCCTAAACAAACAAGTATGCTCATGATACAGAGATGTGCACTGCACATTTTAATGAAGTCTTTTCCTCTCTTCTAGTGCCTTTCTCCAGTTTCATCTCTCTAGGCAGAACTACAGTTTTATCCTTTCTACACCTGTTTTCATTACCCTTTTCCTCCTTTTGCTCTCCCCACTTCTTTATTCCAGTTACTTTTTGCCTTCTGCGATACTGCTAAGCGAAGTGTGGTGCATTGCATCATTTAGCCAAAACCCAGTTTCAGATGACAGTGATAATTAAAGTCAAACAGTATGCTTGCTCTTATTTCCAGGAAAAATATGTGATAACACCTGTACTCAAAGAACACGTTATTTTCCCACTGTAGCCCACACAATGAGCTATCATGTAACGCAGGTCAGAAGGAAGGTTAGAAGGTGTCCTTGAGCGTCTTCACCAGGCAGTTGTTTCTATCTTCCTGTGAAAAGCTGCTTCTTAACTCCTTATCTGTTTGAGCATGGACTATAATGATTTCTTTTCAGCTGGCTTTCTGACCCTCTTCTGTGTTTGGTCCTTTTTCTCTCTGCTTAGATCATATAAATTGATTCCACCAGTGAAACATATCATGTTTTCCTGCTTTGCAGTTCCTTGCCCCAGACTCCTATTGCAAATTATATCTGATTTACAGTGATTGTCATATGCCTGTTATTTTCTCCTTTTCTTCTCACCTGAAAAATTTCCCTGAGAGTGAATTGCTGAAGAGATAGCTTTAGCGTGTTCTGAAGATCATGTACATTGCAGATTTCCAGTCAAACCCTCAAAATCTCAAAGCAGATGTACAATCTCCCCCAAGATACTTGACTCTCTACTTGGTGAAGGAGGAGGTATACAAGTGGTATTTGTGCATGTGTTTGCAGGAACATAAAACATTTATTAATTGCAACATATATTAAAACATTAGGAAGAGGCAAAAATAAATCTAAGAAAAATCATACTGTCTTTGGTAAGTGAAAGAGACTTTTGTTTTCCTTTACAAACTCTGACTAAAGATCTTTTCAAGCTGCTGATGTCATTCTGGCTAGTAGAACATGGGTGAAAGTTTATAGTGTTTTAGACAGAATTCAGGTTGCCTTCAGACTTAATCTTAACCTGTTTAGAACCTCAAAGTTTCAAAGACTCCAAGAAAAAACACGTCCTGTACTGTTATCAGAGAAAAACTCACTGAATCCTTTCAAAGCTTGGAACATTCAATGTTTCTCAATTCTTTCTATTTATTACTTGTCCTTTAACATACATTTTTGAAAATAATAGATGAGATGTTGTTATTGGACCACATCTTAGTAGTTACAACTTTTGGTTTCCTGTAATAAAAAAAAAGAACATTGTTCTGTATAATGAGACACTATTTCAAAAAGGCTAAAATGTGTTATTGGGCAAAGAATTCCTCTTCAGAAGCTTTTATTAAGTTTTCATGAAATGGCAGATCTTATTTTCATAAAGAAAATAAAAACTTTTAATTGTTTGCTTTGACTTTAGTGTCAGGAGTAATCAATGACATTGCTGGGAATATAGTATTAAATAGGAGGTAATACTTGTCTTCTTCAGGCAGTTTGAGGAGTGAGCCTCAGCAGAATAGTGCAACAGGCACCAGACTCCTACAGAATGATCATCATCCTAAATTTGATTGCAATTTTTATCAAAACCAGCATTATCTCTATGGATATAAAGGTGGGGTCAGATTAGGTCTCAATGCAAGATGAACCCACAAAATGGTTTTATATTCCCTCTCTTAATGCCCCATCTTAATGCCTTATATTTCTGAAGTACAAACTCGAGAGGTTGATGAACTCTACAAATAAGAAAAATCTTCTTACGTGAGCTTTTATTCATTTGGATTAACCTCTTCTTATTGCAATAACCTGAAACAAATCATGGATTGACAGGAATCCAAAATGTTCTTTCAATGAAATGTCGCAACTTAGAACAATCTAGAACTTCAGGCTACTGACATATTGTCGTGGTTTGGAAAACCATTTTTATATTGTCTGAACAATTACAGTGGATTTGTGACTGATAAATGGCTGCTGTGGATTAATATCGTAGTTTGTAACGTGGTCAGACTCAGGTTTTATAGTTGAGAAGTCCATTATATGTCACCACATTGATTCCACTTGTCTGTGCTTTTTTTAACTTCCAAGTTAAATCCTTTGTGTACCAAAATGTCAATGCACATATGTGATCTCTTATGTTGCTAAAATAATATATTTTCTCTGACTTTTTTGTTTACTGCGATTTTGTTAATCCAACTAGTTAATTTGCCTTTAGCCCATTTGCAATCAGTGGTGTACTGCAATCTAAATTAGGAAAAGTAATTTCCCTGTTTGTTTGGTTTTTTTTTTCCTGACTGGAGCTTGGAAGTCATTCTTAGAAACATAGAATCATAGAATGGTTTAGGTTGGAAGGGACCTTAAAGATCATCTAGTTCCAGCACCCCTGCCATGGCCAGGGACACCTCCCACTAGACCTGGTTGCTCAAAGCCCCATCCAACCTGGCCTTGAACACTTCCAGGGATGGGGCCTCCACAGCTTCCCTGGGCAACCTGTGCCAGTGCCTCACCACCCTCACAGTGAAAAATTTCTTCCTAATATGTATTCTGAATCTCCCCTCTTCTAGTTTGAAGCCATTACCCTTTGTCTTATTACTACACGCCCTTATAAAAAGTCCCTCTCCAGCCGCCTTGTAGGCCCCCTTCAGATACTGGAAAGCTGCTGTAAGGTTTCCCCTTCTTATATTCTTTTTCAGAATAAAAAGATATCCTCCCTAATTCATCTCCAGATATCTCAAGTCACATCTCACAATGTTATTTGGAATGTATAGAGATTCAAATATAGTGTTTAATCTGATAATAATAGTACTATTATTTGAGTGCTCCTGATTGCTATTGCTTCTAAGTCAGGCCTAACACACACTGAGTCTGCAATCATACTGGCTGCTCTGGAAAACTGTAACAAAATAATCAGAACTTTCTGTGAACAGCAAAGTGGCTATATAATTAAAGTTTTCCATGGCTGCAATAAATAATGGAACAAGAAAGAACAAACACCTCTCATGACTGATACAGTTGCATGGTTCTTCCTATTCAGGAAGAAATGCATAATCTAACTTTTAAATTCCTTTTGTAGTCAGACTAAAATGGAAGCCATAAAGTACAGAAAGATAAAATCTTTGTGAAATGCAGGTATGTTCCTCTCTAGAGGGGTGGCTTAAAACTTCAGCAAGTGCCCAGAATTCTAGAAACAAGGGTTAGAGCTTGTCTTTCGAAAAAACTAAGTTTCATGATCTGTATTTTGTAGTGACAATTTGTTTACCAAAATAATTCTAGATGGTTGACCCATGAATCAGTTTGAAGGGTGACTGAGATAGGCACAGCTGAATTACTGTAAGTCCGATCTCATGAACTGAAAACCGCACACTCAGCTGAAGGCAATATAGTTCCTGTCCCAAATGGGATTGTTAAGATCCTGGCTCTACTTCAAGAATAGAAGAAAACAACAAGCCAACAAACAAACAGAAGCTATGGGATTGCTCCCAATTTATTTGCATTCAATCTAATTTAAGTGGAACATGTGAAGAGGAGGAGAAATACATTACATATGTTCTGTGGTATGTGTAACATTAACAGCAGGAAAATTTGACTGTACTATCAGACTTAAGAAATTTGTTTGTAGGTGAGGATTATGCTTAAAATACAAGAGACTCAAGGTTTCCAAGGGTTGGTTGGGGTTTTTTTTTGGTCCTCTTTCTCATCGAGTAACATGGTGCTTTTTGAGACAAATGGCCATTTTCTGAAGAAACTACCATCAATGGGGCTGCAGTGGTGATTCGTCTAAACATTAGAGCTCCCCACAACACAGTCTGCCACTTTAGAGTGTCTCTTTCACAATGCCTTCCCAGTGGATTTAGTCTTACATTAAAGAACAGAACTTGTATTAAATTCACCAATTAAATACGTAATTGGCAAAGGGAGTTTCATTTTTGTGGCACTTTGAAAGAATAAATGGAAAATATTTGCCTCCTAGATTTGGATAAATGTTTCTAGCATTGCTTAAATTTTTCTGAGGGACACAGATATTCAAACATTACGAGAAGAGAGCTTTGTAGAAACAAAGTGGGTTTTTTCACTTGGAATATCTAGTGTTCGTTTCAGTGGTACAAGTATTGATGTGTACCTGAATACTTCTTTGGTGAAAAGGAGGAACTCATGGCCAAAATTCTTAATTTTGGATCTTCAACCTGATTTTAATTATTTGCTTAAGCTTAAGCATTCAAGTATGAATTCTGAAGACTTAATGCTGGCAATTAATCTTCTGCTTAAATTGAGTCATGTATTTTGATTTGTAATTCATTGGTTCTGGGCTGAAGCACCCAACTTCATAAGACAACGTTAATTCCTAGAGGTGTCCAAACATCTATTATCTATCTGTCAATAGAATTTCAAACTATCTGCATTCTGCTTAAAAGTAAAAAAAAATTAAAAAAAAATTAAAAAGCTACCTGAATGTTCAAATCAGTTAAAAAGCGAACATTGTGTCTCAGCATATAAGTATGCAATCATGACTTCTGGAGCTTTATTTCTGTTAGTATCACCCCCTACTTTGGTTTCATTTACCTCCCTTCCTGTAGTAGGGAAAGATTTCTCAATAAGAATAATTGCCATTGCTGATGAGGTGATGTGGTAGGTGATTTATTTTGCAGGATAACCAGATGCACATTTCCCATTTTTGAATTCAGAGACTAATCAGTTTTCATTGATGGATAAATAAAATCTGTGGGCTCCTGAAACCTCACTTCGAAAAGGGCAGTGATATTTCTGGTCTTAGTGTCAAACTAACGACACCTTTTTCAGGTGACATGATTAGAAAACAGGAAATACGTTTTTTTTAAGTAGGTAATGAAAGATGCTGTCCTAGGCTCAGACAACTTTAACATTTGGTTTTACTGTGAGGGAAAACTAAATTGTTTTCCTTTCCTTGTATTGTTGAAGAATGACATGGTCTCAATTATGCTTTATTTACAAAACTCATTTCCAGAGATCAAAACTACACTCTGAGAGAAATATGGCTTCAATTTTTTCCTTGGATGGAGTGGTTTTATCAGCACACAGAATTTCTTATAAAATATATCCTAGAGAGAATATAAAAAATAAAAGTTTAATGTTTTTTTAAATGCTCCATCTGACTGATGTATTCCCAGCAGAGTGATTTAACTGCTTCATTTCTGTGACCTGTACGCTAATTCTGATAGTAGAAATTTTACACATTTGAAAAGAAAAATGGGAAAATTTAGAATGAAGGAGCTGATATTTGGTACTGAAAACCAAAGGAAAAATTCTGTCCCCTCCAGAGCCATTGCCAATTGGACGTTTGACAAAGCCAATTGGATATTTGACAGGAAAACAATGAGTAATTCTACATTTTACTGTGTATTAGAGTACGTCATATTCATTTTGTTCCTGTAGTGTTTGACTATTCATTTCTTCTTTATCAATATGAAACTGTTTATAACTAATTTGCCTCGAGATTTATGTTTTGAGTTGATTAAATCTATTCTTTACACACTTTAGGGACTTAATTCGGTCTCCAGGCTTGCTGTAATAGCTCCTTAAGGATTTTTGGGAATCCTCAGATAAATTAAGTTGTTCTAGCTCTACTGGCTTAAATGAAAATATGATAATTTACAGCTGAATGTCTGTACCCCAACAATTGTTAACTTTAGCACATGAAGACCAAAATGACTAAGAAAATGGCCATTCCTGTCACAACTAGATCTGAAATGCAAAGCTGGCATCTGCAGTTGTTTAAGGTTATTCATTTCACATGCATTTATTTAAGAGTTTGGAAGGAACAGATTTGGGGAACCCGTATACATACCATAAAGCCTCAGAAAGTTACACTAAAGAGGTTAAAGCAATTTGTTAGTTATTCAGATTCTTACATGGTGCATTCCTGTCTTCTGTGTCTTCCATTAATAACGTAGTTTTAGCTGATAATGTCTGCATTTCTTGACAAAGACCCTTAATTTTATTTTCTGTTGCTTTGTTGTTTCTCATTTTCTTAAAATAGAAGAAATTTGAAATGTAAATATGTGAGTTGTTTCTAGTGTATGGAAAACTCGACCAAGTGAGATGAAGCTGATCAAGCATGCAAACATATTCCAGCTTTGAATAAAGTAGAACTTGATTTTATGGCACGTAGGTTAAATATTGTTGTTCCACCAAAAACAGTCTGTGAGATTTTTTTTCCATATTTATCTTTCATCACACCAAGTCACAATATTCCTGGAGACCCAGACAGAAAATTAAACTGAGGTCTTGAATGTGATTAAATAAGGGTAGGTTTTCTTAGAAATTAAAACCTAATTTGTTAGATCATATATATGTAATCTGAAACAGCAAAGAACAAAAATATAATAATGTTTTGATTTGATATCACAATGTAAATGGGAAATATGACATTTTTTGTCTTGTAACAAACTTGCTACAAAAATCACAGCATTAAAAAATGGAATTAAAATTTTAACTATCTATTTTAGCATTTTACTCTCTATCACTGTAGTTTCTGATATATTCACAGGGAAGTAGAAGGTTCACCAAATTATTTAGAAAAGTAGTTTTTATGACAGAGATGCTATTATACTTGGAAAGTCTATTTTCTGTTGCAAGATACTTAAGTCACTACATGGAGCTTTTTCAAACCTTGGGTGCTATGTTATTCATTGCAGCCCTTCAGAAGGTAACTGGCCCCGAGGAAGGTCCTCACTCTACGTCATGACACAATGATATTTTGTAATGAACTGCCTGTGTCATAAGCTTCAGTGTCAACCTTGCAGCTGATTCAGGCACTACTCTAGTCTAGAGTTTCTTCAGTCCTGCTGGGTTTTGTGTAAGTCTGCCTAGGTTTTTGACCTGATAATGGAGAACCTTGCATGTTGGCAGGGGCACTGGTGTTGCCTAGTGTGCTGTTGAGACTCTGACGTGCTGTGTTATCTCCTTACTGTCCATGTGCTTTGGCTTTTGTCTAGGGTGGGGAAGAATGTGCACCAGGCTCTTGCATGTCCTGCCTTTGTCAGACAAGTGCCTGGAAATCCAGGCTGGGCTGCTGGGAGCAAGATGGCATCATCTGCTGCATGCATGACACACACCTTGTGAGCTGTGGGAAGGTGATGTGAGGTATGACAGATGAAGAGGCACTGGCTCAGGAGCTATGAGGGAAAGATGGATATATTATGGTAGGAAAGGATGGAAGAGAATTACATTCTGACAGGGGTGGGGAGGAAGAATTTTTAGCTTTATTTTGGAATACAGGACTATTTAAACTATTTTACAGTGAAGATTTCACATGCACTGAAGACTGATGCAAAATATTCTTTATCAAAATCCTTTGCGAAAGCAATGCTGAAGGCTGTCATGCACTCAACACTTTTGAGGTAACTCATTTGGTGAGTTACAATTATTGGAAAAGAATTATAATAATCACAATCCTAATGACACTAACAGCAAAAAAAATTTAGAAACATGTAAGAAGAATTGAATTCAGATCCCTTTTTGACCATTCCTACACTCTTTGGCAGAAAGAAAATAAGGAAAAGAATCAACATTGGAGTAGTGATAGATACTTTGGTTGTACATTAAATTGATGTCATTTAATAGGTAAGCTAACTAAGGACAGTGACTATGACAATATCTTTTGGTGTTAAATAAAAAATGCCAGGGACTGACGCTTGGCCCTAAAGTCAAATAGCACCAATTCTTTTACCTCAAGCTTTTTAGTTCTTCCCCTCCAAAGCAGACTAAGCTTATGTTTTTTTTTCTGGACCCTGGATGATGTTGTGTGTCCCTAAAGTGTTTTTATTTTCCATGTGCTTTTGGCATTTGTAATGTCTGAAATAATGAGAGGGTTATATAGCTGTTTATCAGAGTGGCATATGTTCATAGTGTGAAGCGTAATGTGTCACAAAACTGAGGTGCAGTAAAATGCTGTTTGAAAGACAAAGCCTTTCTGGGATAGTGTTGTAGGGACTTCGGAGGGCAGGAGAACTAAATCTAAAGCATAGCTGTTGAAAAAAGAACATCCCGTAGGAGCAGTTCCAAAAAGAGACAATATGTTAAATAAAGTGAAAAGGTTGCTCCTGGGCTCTCTTTTGCTTAGCCGTGTGTACATACCCAGTGAGACAATTTATTAAGTAAAACAGTGAGTAGGATTCATTTCACCTAATCAAATATGAAATAGTTCTCTAGACCTGTTATATCACTGGAGGAAAACCTCTTGGAATATATAATTTAAGTCATCCTAACACAGATAGCTAAAATTAGTCAGTTAAATCATGCCTTAAAAGAAGGGTTTCTCTCAGTTGGCTTTCAAGTCAGATAGATTTAAAGCTTAGGCCTAGGCAACTGTATTGCAGATGCCTAAAACAAGGCTGGATGAATCCTACTACACCAGAGAAATGTATTAGAAGCTTTCCTTCTGTAGCATCATTTCACACTGTTGTGTGGATCGTTGTGTGAATTATTTTTCTTCTGTTATATCTTGCCTTGTTAGTACTTCAAGTAGCACATAGCAAAGTGATTACCAGAGAAAGTATTGAATGTTCATTTCCATTTACAGTAGACCACCAGAACCTCAAAGAGCACAACCTGAACACCAGCGGTTGCCTCAACCCATTGACTTGTCAACTGACAAGGTCTCCCTATATTCTGAGCAGAGGATATGTTTCAGCATAATGCAAAATAAATTAACCAAGATGAAAAAAAAGGAGTAGAAATACCACACATATAAAAATTATTTAAAATTAAAACATCATCTGTGGGTCAGTAGCTGAGTGAGAACAGATGAAATACGGTTGCTTACTCATAGACTTTCTGCCCATGGAGAGTGTGAAAACAAACACTGTCAGAAAATTACCTCATGTGTAATAATGCAGGCACAAAGATGCAGGCCAGGCTGCTTCAGAACTGGAGATTTTATCTGTTATCTCTGACCCTTCTATTATGATATGGAAGTCCTATCTTCTTTTATTGGTATACTACTGTTGCGATTAAGTTTTGTATTATTCTGATCCAACAGACATTTATTCCTTGTGATACAATTCACTTCATAGATGTAAGTTGGTTGGTCTTTTCAGTTAACTCCTTTTAAAGATGAATCTTAATCCTTTCTTTATCAGTATATGTAAAAATCACATTGATCACAGTTCACCTTTCTACTTTTTCAGCATGTATAGTGTAACCAGATGCTTGAACTGTAATTAAAGAAATAATTCTGCTGATCATTTGCATTCAGATAAAGAAATTCTCCACAGTACTTTTCAAGCCTTGAGATATTTCAGATACTTATGGTTATATTGTAAGTTAGAATAAGAATGCCGTTTGCCTTGTTCTGAGACGTAAAATATTAGATGCTTATCATGTAACTTGTGGGATTTTGAATTTTTTGGATTTTTTTTCATAAAAAACATGTTCATTTACACTGACGGTAGCACAATAAAAATATGTTTCTGAATGGCTTTCAGAAGTGTCTCCTGTAAAAATCTGAGATTAAATAGAACATAAAATTAAAACATACTGCCCCATACAAATTCCACAGTTTGGAAAATCTCTCTCCGCTTTCCTATTCCCACACAGTCAATTTGAGAGACAGAAGAACAATCCTCATCATTTTCTGTTGTCTCTGTTCATAATTCCTTGCAGATCTTACATTGTCATTCACGGTAGTATTCTGTTTCCAGAATTTTATAATTTTGTTCACTGTTAATTAATGCAATGTTGACTAAATATTATTGTACTTTATATATTCTTGGAAGCCATATGATCAATAGAAGTACTCATCTAGAAATGACTTTCAGTCTTTCACAGTACTCATTAAACCACAAAAAGGGAATGTTCCTGTTTTTTTAATTAGTTTCAGAAATGTTTTAGCAACAAGCTACTTAAAACTACTGCAGTTATTAATACAATTTAGATTAACTGTGATGTCATAATATTACATGTCACTTTATATACCTTAGAAAAGTTCTACTTATTCAAAGTAACACTGATATGATTACAGCATCATTCATTTTAAGAAGATAAAAAATATCAAAAATGCCAACTAATTGAAAAAAATTGCCAAGTATTTTTTCTTTTGTTCATGCTAGAAATTTGCTAGGATGCTTGGTTGAGCAAAGTGAAAGTCCTACTGAGAACAAGGAAAACAGGGTGTTTATGGTGTCAGGTTCAGGACTGTGTGGTAAGTTGGGCAGTGTGAAGATGCTCAGAAGTAGGCAAATTAATTGATTATGAGTTCTCAAGACCAGCAATTCTCTATACAGAGGAAGTGCCTGACCTGCATAAATGAGCATCCCTCCACGTTGTAAAACTGGAGTTTTCACCAGCATAAATCTGAACCCTCATTCTCCAGAAACAGTAATGATAGCAGTACATTTACCTTGTCTTTATATAAACGTGCCTTTTCACCCTTGCTCGTCAAACCACTGAACAGGTACACAACGGAGACGTCCACGGCCTAAATGAAGGGCAATCACTGTGGTATATACAGAGGGAGGATGCAGAGTCCTGACCAAGGAGGAAGACTGAAATACCCACATCTACCCTTAAGGGGTCTGCTCCATTTTAGCAGCTACATAGCTGCTCTGTTGATCTTCAGCCCTCATGTATAATGCTGAAAACTCCCAGAAATATTTCCATGGTCATATGGTAAAAGTTTTACTGAAAATTTTAAACTCACCATCATAGAATCATAGAATCATGGAATCATAGAATCATAGAATAGTTTGGGTTGGAAGGGACCCTTAAAAGTCATCTAGTCCAACCTCCCCTGCAATGAGCCAGGGACATCTTCAACTCGATCAGGTTGCTCAGAGCCCTGTCCAACCTGACCTTGAATGTTTCCAAGGATGGAGCATTTACCACCTCTTTTGGCAACCTGTGCCAGTGTTTCACCATCCACATCGTAAAAAATTTCTTCCTTATGTCTAGTCTAAATCTATGCTTTTTTAACCTAAAACCATTACCTCTTGTCCTAGCGCAACAGGTCCTCCTAAAAAGTTTGTTCCCATCTTTCTTATAAGTCCCCTTAAATTACCGGAAGGTCACAATAAGGTCTCCCTGGAGCCTTTTCTTCTCCAGGCTAAACAACCCCAACTCTCAGCCTGTCTTCATAGGAGAGGTGATCCAGCCCTCTGATCATCTTTGTGGTCCTCCTCTGGACCCACTCCAACAGATCCATGTCTTTCCTGTGCTGAGGGCTCCAGAGCTGGATGCAGTACTCCAGGTGGGGTCTCAGGAGAGCGGAGTAGAGGGGCAGAATCACCTCCCTCAACCTGCTGGCCAGGATTCTTTTGATGCAGCCGAGGATGTAGTTGGCTTTCTGGGCAGTAAGTGCACATTGTCGGCTCATGTCCAGCTTTTCATCCACCAGTATCCCCAAGTTCTTCTCGGCACGGCTACTCTCAATCCCTTCATCCCCCAGCTTGTATTAATACTGGGGGTTGCCCCGACCCAGGTGCAGGACCTGGCACTTGACCCTCATGAGGTTCACATGGACCCACTTCTCAAGCTTGGTCCAGGTCCCTCTGAATGACATCTGATTCCTCAGGCATGTCAACCACACCACTTAACTTGGTGTCATCTGCAAACTAGCTGAAGGTGCACTCAATCCCAGTGTCTAAGTCATTGATGAAGATATGAAACAGTACTGGTCCCAGTATGGACCCCTGAGGGACACCACTTGTCACCAGTCTCCATCTGGACATTGAGCCATTGACCACTACCCTCTGGATGAGACCATCCAAGCAATTACTCATCCACCACACAGTCCACCCATCAAATCCATATCTCTCCAATTTAGAGAGAAGGATGTTGTGGGGGACCATGTCAAAGGCCTTCAGGAGTCCAGACAGATGACATCTGTAGCTCTTCCCTTGTCCACTGATGCCATCACTCCATCACAGAAGGCCAACAGGTTGGTCAGGCAAGACTTGTCCTTGGTGAAGCCATATTGACTGTCTCAAATCACTTCCCTGTCCTCCATGTGCCCTAGCACAGCTTCTAGGAGGATCTGTTGCATTATCTTCCCAGGCACAGAGGTGAGGCTGACAGGTCGGTAGTTCCCAGGGTCCTCCTTTCTACCCTTTTTAAAAGTGGGTGCAATGTTTCCCTTTTTCCATCACCGGGGACTTCCCCTGACTGCCATGACTTTTCAAATACCATGGAGCATGGCTTGGCAGCTACATCAGCCAGTTCCCTCAGGACTCTGGGACGCATCTTGTCAGGTCCCATCAGCTTCTGTATGTTCATGTTCCTCAGGTGGTCACAAACCTGATCTCTTACAATGGGAGGGACTTTTCTCCCCTAGTCCCTGCCTTGCAGTCCATCCTCTAAAGAGGTGTGGGAAGAGAGGTTGCCAATGAAGACTGAGGCAAAAAAGTCATTGAATACCTCAGTCTTCTCCTTGTTCGTTGTTACCAGTTTGCCAGTCTTGCTTATCAGAGGAGGGTACACTTTCTTTGACCTTCCTTTTCTGGCTGGCATACCTGTAGAAACCCTTTTATTATTTTTTGTGTCCCTTGCCAAGCTGCGTCTTGACCTTCCTGACCCCATCCCTACACAACTGGGCAGCGTCCCTACACTCTTCCCAGGATACCTGTCCCTGCTTCCACTGCCCATGCATTTCCTTCTTGCCCTTTAGTTTGACCTGGATGTTTCAACTCAGCCATACCGGTCTCTTGCCTTCCTTGCCTGGTCTCTTACACCTGGGGATTGAGAGCTCTTGCACTGTGTGGAAAACGTCCTTAAAGATCTGCCAGCTCTGTTCTGCTCCCTTGGCCCTGAGGGCAGTTTCCCAGGGGGTCCTAATAACTAACTCCTCGAAGAGCTGGCAGTTTCCTAAAATTCAGGATCCTTCCTTTATTCTTCCCCTGACCCATATTCCTTAGGACTGCGAACTCCACCAGTGCATGATCACTGCAGCCCAGGTTGCCTCCAATCTCGATGTCACCGTTTAGCTCACTTGCATGGGTGACCATCATGTCCAGTATCACATCTCCTCTGGCAGGGCTGTCTATTACCTTGCTTAAGAAGTTATCTTCAATGCACTCCAGGAGTCTCCTGGATTGCCTACAGCTCGCCATGCTGCTTTTCCAGCAGATGCTGGGGTGGCTGAAGTCCCACAGCAGGACAAGAACCTGTGAGTACGATGCCTCGTGTAGCTGGAGTTAGATGACTTCTTCAATAGGCTCCCCTTGAGGGGACGGCCTGTAGTAGATACCAACCACAAGGTTCCCCTTGTTGCCTGGTCTTTAATTCTTACCCATAGGTTTTCAAACTTCTTGTGGCTATTCTTCAGAGACAGGTCTTCACGGTCTATCCATTTCTTTATATATAGAGGGCAATATGTCTGCCCCTCCTTCCTTGCTTGTCCCTTCTGAACAGCCTGTAGCTGTTGATAACCGCACTCCAGTCATGGGATTTGCCCCACCAAGTTTCACTAGTGCCAACTAGGTCATAATGACTTGGTTACAAATTACATTGTGTTTATTTGCTGTTATTGACTTTGCCTCACTGATGTCACTGAGTACTGACTTAGTGGTTCCGTATTTATAACTGCTTTACATGGACATCCTTTGAATTTACAGACCATGACCTTTTCCTTACTGTGGTGTTTGACTGTAGTCCCACCTCCAAGAGACTTCAATTACACCTCCCAGAGCATTGATTCTCCTTTACTTGTAGTGCAAAAAACAGAATTTCTTTCAGCCATCTGCATGAGTTCAGCTGGAAACCTTAGCAACAACTCCTTCAGTGAATGTCAGCTAATGCCTCACCCGTGTGCACAAGTGCTTTGGGAGGGAATAACTTCAGGAAGAGAGGTTCCTGTAGCAGATGGTCTGTGTGGAAGTGCTTCTGAATGCATTTTCCCTGACCCATTAAGTATCTATGAACATACACTGCCTGTGTAAGAACTGAATGGAAATGTAGGTTCAGTGACGTTATTTGAGCATCCTGCTATTCAGGACTCGATGTTCTCTGTCCATTGCATCGTCTGACTGATGTCTAAACTTTGTGCTGATTCTCTATATTTTAGGTAGCTTTATATTAACTAGTCTTAGAGGCTTAGTTATCTCTACAAACCCATATGTTGATAGAGGGTGGTCTTGTTCACATTATGATGGACTGTAAAGCTTTCATAGTGCTTATGTTGAACTCTTATGTTGAGTTTAGATGAACTTCATATGGCTCCAGGTTTGCACTGTGGTTTATTTATTTTATTTAATAACCATTTTTTATTCATATAACAGACATTTAGGATTTGTGGTGGGACAGGAGACTCAGTTTATAATTCAGCTTTGAAGAATCTCAGACCTAATAGATGACCTGATTGTTATATCTGTAACTAGTTTTTTTGTACTCTTGTTTGTAAAGTAAGCTAGTGGAGATTACCTGATTTCTACAGAACTATATGCTTTAAACATATAGGTGTATAAAACTGTTTGTTTTCTTACTCTGTATCGATTCCTGAAACAACAAATATCTCCTGACAGGAATGAAGAGGATCTTGCAGCAAACTGTCAGTCAAAAGATTGGTGATATGTATCCTTAGTTAAAGTACGTGTGTACTTATGCGTTTAGTTATGTTCTTTATAGACTATTCAATATAATTTGCTAAGCTGATGTGGACATGGTTTAGAACAGAAATTATTCATACTCAACTGATGCAGAAAATCTTTTGGCTGCCTCAAAACACATCACAATCTGGCTAGTTTACAAGAAACTACTTTCAAATTAACTCTTAATTCTAACAATTTCCAGGTTCACTGGATGTCCAAATGTCCATACTGTTCACAGTCCACACTATGGATAGCAATGGAGATGCAGAAGAATAACTTTCTCCTGACTGAAGACAGGACAATATTTTATATCATGAGTATTTTTCATTCCAACTCTTCCCTTTGAAACATAGATATTAGTGAGAAATTGATTTTTCAAAAATCTAGCCTGTTTCGTATATTCGGAGGGAATGGGTAGAGGTTACACAAAGGCCTTGGCAAATACCATCACATGACCTCATCAAAGAAATATGTACCTTTATTGTCAGGTCTGTGCACAGTCTGAATGATCCTCTGAGCTTTTCACTCTGCCAGAATTTCTTGTCTAGAGATTGAGATTAATTAAAGAGCCAAACCCCATAAAACTGATGATTTGACTGCGGTGATCCAGTCATTCAAATTCTTGTCTGGACTTCTGTAATTCCTATAGTTTGTACCTGAGCACACAATCCTTGCAAGTGTTTCACTAAGTGCAGAAACCAGCAGTAGTGTTTTTTTCTACATAGTGTTGTACTGGTGCTCAGACCCTTCCATTAATCTTGGGACCTTCTGCAGAGTGTTTCTGCTCATGCAATGCAACCAGCTCTTCTGAAAATTGTGTTCCACAGGAGCCAGGTGAACTTTAGAATATAATCCGCTTTAAAGGTGAAAGTGTAACTGTGTGGGCTATCTGATGAACAAATCCTAGGCCCTGAAGTATTACAAGAGGAAAAATAACATGATATTTGCAGACTCCCCAGCCTCAAAATGAATGTAAAATTCACTGGTTTTGATTCATCGCTTCTGTAGATACAGCTGGGAGTGTTGAGGAATAAAGCAGTAAAACAAAAAAAAAGGAAAGAAAAGAAGATAAGAGTAAAGAGAGTTAAAAATAAAAGTTTAATAAAAATGAAGTGAGCAATGGTGGAAGTAAGCAGATAAGAACAATAGAACCCACAGGAGTTGTACTGACTGTTTGTAGACCAGTACAGAAGAAAATGAGGCATCTTGGCTCACTTTTGTTATGAAAACATCCTGATGTGTGAATTGAAGATATAAACAAATTAAGAGGTGACGAATGGGCATGAACCAATCTTCTTTGTGGTGCCATGATCCACCCTATACACAAGATTTGTAGTTAATTCTGATATTTAAATTGTCCTCCTTATGGTGGAGTTGCTGCACAAATGCTTCAAGCTTGTAGGAAGTGTGTAACAAAGACAATCTCTTCTTTGTATAGCCAAGACGCAGAATATGGAAGGAGTATACAGAAACAAGAAAAAAAGTGCCATTTGCAAATCGTAAAGATAGGAAACATGAAGTTCACTGCTGGCCCCATCTTTATTCAAATATGAATTGTAGAGTCCTGATCCAGGTTTGTTGTGTTAATTCCCTGTGGGATTTTTTTCCCACAGCATCTCTTTAGCTAGAGCAACCCATTCATGCTATCAATTCCATCAGTGAGGCATAACTACAGTAATTTTAGCTCACTGACTGTGCACTTACAAAAAATTGTATATTTGTAGACAGATCTGTTGCAAAAACAAGGAGGTAAGCAAGCAAACTAACAAGCATACAGCAACTCCTTATCATAGTGCTCTGTGAGGAAAGTAATTACCACTTCCCACGCTTTAGGGGGAATACATTAAGAAAATGCTCAATAATTAAGCGACTTTCTCAGGGGTGAAGATGGAATAAACTGTATCTGAGCAATACCTAAAATTCAAGAAATTTTGGCTTCCAATTCCATTCGCCAATTCCTACATAAGATAAATCCAGTGTCTTGTATTCTGTGTAGATAACCACATGAAGAGATATTATATATTTAGTACTGAGAGACATTTAAAAACTCAACACCATTTTTCCAGCAAAACAGCAGAATATCTTCAGTTTCCTTAACCATTTTAATATGTTCTAGAAACACAAGATTTAGTCTTCAAAGGTGAAAATAAACTAACTGTAGCCTGAACAGCCCAAGGGATGATATAGGTTCACAGAAAAATAAACTGTGATTTAACAACCTTGTCTGATCTTGTGTGAAAGAGCTACAGTGTTTGGATATGTCTGGGCAAGATGCCGCCTTATAATTATGCATGAGAAACCCACATATTTCAGCTTAATCCATGAAGCACTCATACCTCCTTTTACAATGTTTGGATTTTTCACTGCATTAAAATGTTCGTTTCTGGTGGTAAAACAGAGGAATATGAATGTGTTTTTATCATAGACAAAGTAATGGTATGTGCCTAGTTCCAGCTGTTGTAAGTCATGAGGGTTCTCTGAATCAAGGGGCAAAGGGGTAAATAAGGCCTTAGAAGATGAAATACCTAAATGAACACAACAGACACCTAAGCTGCGTGATCCTGTAATATGCTTAACTTATATACAGGTTTTGTAGCAACTGAAAAAGCTGTCATTTTCAGGAAGGAAATATATGTGCTTTTTTCCCACTTCAGAACTCTGTAGCTCTTGCAGATGGTAACATAAAAAATGGAAATCTAATCATGTTCTGACTTGAGATATTCTGTAACTTTGCTGAGACATATTTTATCCTGACAAGATAAACTGTTTATGGCTGCTGGTATTTATATTGGTGTATATAACGGAGTTACACTCATCACTGATTCAAAGCTACCCAAAAGTTGGGGATGGCAGTCTCTCATCGTGCAAGATGAGTGACTCATTTGCCAAAGAAGTGGGATGAGATTTCACAGGTGAAGCACCAGGCGTGAGAAATGGTGACAGAAAGACACTGTGAGATATCTGTAGCTGTGCATTTGTTATATCATGATAAGTAAATATCCAACATGCTAAAGAAAGGTCATCAATGTTGCTAATACTTGCTGGAGGATCATATTACATCTGCAGGTGGAAAATATTCACAACAGGACAAGAAGTTCAACTAGTATTCCACAGATCTTTACAACTGTAAAAAGGAAGAGCGAGAATTTAATTTATAAAATCCAGTGACGGGATGTTTACTTGCAGAGTTGAACAAATATACCAACTAACATTTATTCTAGCATCATTGAATTAGACTGTGTTAGTGAAGAGTTAGAAGGATGTTCATGCTTGTAGAGCTATACACCTGTGCTCAAACTCATCCATTAATCTTTGGATTAACTAATAAAAAAAGTAAAATACAAATGAGCAAAAGTCAAGAAAAACTTTTATACTAAAGACAAATGGCAGACCAAGAGGTATACACACAAATTATACCTCATATCTGTTTCCATTCTTTGATATAAGTCTATGAAAACTTGGTTTAAATATCAGAACATTAAAATGAAAGCCCCTTGATCTATATTATAGGACATCAAACACAGATTATCACAATCATCCATTCCATTTTTCCAATCCATGATTTTATTAACATTGCTGTTGAAAAAGTTTGAAAAGGTTCAATTTCTGTGAAAGCACCTAATTCTTAAAGATAAATGAAATATATCATGGAATCACGGAATCACGGAATTGTTAGAGTTGGAAGGGACCTCTTGAGATCATCTAGTCCAACTCCCCTGCTGACGCAGGATTGCCTAGAACACATTACTCAGGACTGCATCCAGGCAGGTCTTGAAAATCTTCAGAGAAGGGGACTCCACTACCTCCCTGGGCAGCCTGGTCCAGTGCTCTGTCACCCTCACCGTAAAGAAGTTTTTTCTTATGTTTGAATGGAACTTCCAATGTTCCAACTTGTGCCCGTTGCCCCTTGTCCTGTCACTGGGAACTACTGAAAAGAGTCTGCTTCCATCCTCCTCCACGCCACCCTTTAGATACTTCTAAGCAAGAATAAGGTCTCCCCTCAGCCTTTTCTTCTCCAGGCTAAAGAGTCCCAGCTCTCTCAGCCTTTCCTCATAAGGGAGATGTTTCAATTCCCTAATCATCTTTGTTGCCTTTCTTTTAATTTAATGAAAGCCTTTCTTTTAATTTAATGAATGCTTTTCTTTTAATTTTATGAACAGTTGACTGGTAAGTGGCTAGGAGCAAAATTAAATGGTTATCATACAATTAATAACCATTAAATGTAATCATATTTTTATATATATTTCTGTATTAATTACATATAGCCATGGTATTAAATGGCTATTAACCGATGCTCAAATTTTATGGTGATTCTCAACCAAAGAGGGAAGGTACTTCCATAGTTTTACCTCCTTTTCTTTACCTGTTGGTCTCATCAAGAAATCTTTCAAAGATGCTACCATAACCCTATTTTGCCTAATTCTAGTGCTCTTCCTCTTTCTTGTCACTACCTGTATTCTTAAGCTTAAATTTATTTCCCTATTTTTTTTCTTATACTTAATCTCTTGTGATTCTTCAACTCCATTCATTTCTCACTGTCACCTAACAGCAAAAATATAGTACTATGAATTACATTGAGGGTAATCCACACTGTATCTAGCTGTTTGTCATCACTCTGTGTGCAAAACTAACACATCAATTTGATCCCTTCCTGCATTTTTCCCTCCTGCTCTATGTGAAATTGTATAGGGAAGCAGATGAAAAGTGGGTAACGCATTTTATTCTCTGAGGTGCATACACTGCCAGGGGTGTGAATCAAAATGTATTTTTAATTATATTCAGTGGACTGGAAAATAAATTTAAGCTGACGTATGATATTTGATTCCTTATGTTGCTAACAGTATGTTTCATAAACAGCAAAAGCCTTTGTGGAAAAAATTCTCCTTATTTGGGGACGTATTGATTTGTTCAATAAAAATTGCACTCATCATTAGGCCTGTTTTACTTTTTATCCTGTACTGATCTTTCTCTATGGAGCGGGCTCAGATTTTCAGAATTTCCCTCTTTATTCATTCATTGCTAAAGCTACTACTAATGTCTTCTTCATTTAGCTACTTTTTTGTTGCTGTAGTAAAGCAGAAGTGTTAGATTAAACAGCTGTGGTATTCAGATAATTAGTGGAGAGATATTGATTCATACTCAATGCTGTATAGACTAATAACTGCTACATTAGGTATTTATTGAGAGAGACATCTGTCTATAATATAATAGGAATAAAAATGTTACATGTCCTGCAAAATCAATTAAGGAAAGATCTATGGCTGAAATAGGAGTGAAAAAAATTACCAGCATGAAGAATTATAAAAATGCCAAATGAAAATAAAAATACCTTATTATAATATGAGATGTTATTTCTTGTTCAAGGGAACAACTGCTGTGCTTTTATTATGATTTTATATGGAATATAAAATACAGAATATAGAATACTAAAATGCAATATTTGTTGAAATGCTGTATAACTGCCATGAGGAGAACTCATCCTGAGTCTTTGGAGCCTGGAAGAGCACTCAAAGCCACTTGCACCATGAGCAGTAAGACTCCTGTCCAAGCTGCAGCCAAAGTAGGTCCAGCCTTGGAAGACAATGAAAAATTAAACAGTCAACATTTCTGACAAATAGTCAAAATGTAACATGAGACAATGTAGAGTCATATATCCAACAAAATGAGCATGGAAGGGAGTTCAAAACTCCAGGTTCTCTGAAAAAGTCTACACTGTACGGCAAATCTCTTATCTGTGACAGCTGGGATCCTTCTGAAAGATCTTCTTCAAAGAGGAGGAGTAGGAACTCACTAATTTACTGAAAACATGGTTTGTTTATCCTGTTAATGACATAGCCAGATCACATATGCAAGATCCAGGCCAAGACAATTTAGCTTTGCTAAGTTTCTAATTTACTTGTCAAATTGCAAACATGTCAGAATTGGTACTTTTTCCCCGTAAACAGTCACAAAGTTCTAGCTGGGAGTTATGTTTTCACAGAATACTAATGACAAAGTACAAGCTAATTACTCTTATCAGCAAAAGCTAATTCAACAAAAAAGAAATTGTGTCCTACAGGGTGAAACACAAATATTTCAGTGTCATGTTGGAAGAGAGCTCTGAAAAAGTGCTCTTCAATAATCTTTTCATATTTAAATTAGCATATCTACTATTTAATTTATTAACTATATATGTTATGTGTAACCCTACAATAAACTGGGGAACCATATTCTATTGATTTAATAGTTTATATAAGTATATTTGACATAAATGTTACATGTATCTTCCATTAAGTACCTTAAAGTTTTTAAACTAACATATTCCAAATTTTTTTATAGCACTGCTACATTAACAAAACCTAAATATTCTTTGTGTCAAAGGTAAATTATTCTTCACTCGCTGGTGACAGAATATTCTGGTGGATTGGGTCTTAGCCCTGTTAGCTCCAAACTCTTCTCTTATCTAAAGAAAAGTACTAAAAAGAAGACAGTTTTATGCAGGCAATAGTTAAAGCGGTCCTTATAATGACTTTAGAAGTTAAAGGCTGAAAATGCTATTGTTTCATACATTATTAATTAATAATTATTAGAGATCTCAAACAGCTGTTATATTGATTCTTTTTATTATTCCCCCTGAACAGTAGCTTTCTTCTTTATTTTGAACTTTGCTGGAGAATATTCCAGGAATTCTTAAATTTATCTGAGATGACACAAAGTACGTGTGTCCCAATCTAATTTTGGGAAGGTTTCGTTATTATCCCAGGGATGAGATTAAGACACTGGATTGAGTCAAAAGTCACACAACTTTTTCAGCTTTATTTTCAATGAACAGAGAGGAAGGAACTATATAAAGAGACAAATGGGGGAGCAGGGAATAGCAAAGGGAAGAGAGGGGAAGAAGAGAGAGGCAGACATCGAGAGATAGAGAGATAGAGGTTTCAAGTCGAGGAGGAAACTGGCTACCACCACTCCGAGTCCAGCTGTTAGCTCTGCCTACGGGTTCCAGGCTTCGCAGGCTTTGTCAAAGCAGGTTCCAGGAGATACATGAGGAGGAGAGGAAGAAGGAAAAAGCCCCCTCACCGGAGCGTGCATTCCCTTTTTATGGGGGTCTCATACTCATGCGCAGATTGTGATTGTGTACGTGCGGTTCGTGCTACACGTGTTGCCTCCTCAGGAAGCCTCCTTGTGCTTTTCCCTGCACTCTGGTCCTTGCACAAGCTCATGGTGATGTCTGTCTGTGGACCGAAAGGATGGTGCTTTCCAGAGCAGGATGCCGACGTTGGGAAATGGCAGTGTGATGGCCATGCCGAGACAAACCACATTCAGTAACAGTCCTTTACAACGTGGTACTGACTCAAAATTATATGGTGCTTAAAACAGAAAAAAAAAGTAAAATTTTTTTGAACAATTAAGACATTATAGAGTACTCAAAAACTGTCTTCAGGCACTGTTTTCATAAGATTTCTACTCCTCATGACTGATCAGAAGAAGTTTAAGTTAAAAAACAAACTGAATTATTCATCAAAACCAAACCTTTTAGTCTTTTGAAGTTTGTCTAACTTAAATTTTAGCTATTTCTCATTTCTAATACTGTCTACAGAACTCAATGTGAGAATAGAATTTCTTGAAGATCAACCATTCCATCTGGTCTAGTTTATATTAGTCCCTACTATGGTTATTCTTAGACATCCTGTTTCCCCACTGTACCCATACACATATCTACAATAGGAGGAGAACTATATAAAAGAGTGTGTGATTTGATTATTTTTTTTTCAGCAAGAAATATCATCCATTATCCATGTGCAATGCATTATGTGGTACAAACATGTAAAAGTAAACTTAATCATTAGCTTTACAGCTATTTGAAAGATAGGAGATAGATAGGTACAAATACTCAGTGGACTGAATTTCTAATTTTTCAGCCTGACTTATAATTACCATTGCCAGGGGCAATACTTTCAAAGCATTTCTAGTCTTTATAACAATAAACCATTTTCTCTAAACTTTAAAAATGTACTCAGAGAATATTATGTTGCCATATTTACTTACTAAACTGTCAATTGCAAATACTTTGTAACAGATAATAGAATTCTGAGGAAGTTCTGGACAAAATGCTTCGTCCTTAAAGCATGCTGATTTTTCAAAAGTAAAAATTTCCATGGGAATCAAAGTGAAATTCAAAGGTATAAATTGGAATTTTTATGAAAATAAAATCAAAAGGGAGAGTAAGGCAAGGTAAGGGAAATTGTTTAGAAGAAAGGAACATTGCCCACAGTTTTGGAAAACTAAACGAAACTTCTGATCTGATTTTCAGTTATGCTATATCTTTTGATTTCTGGAAAGAAAAAAACCACATCTTCTACTTTTCTACTTAAACACATCTATGATAGTTTACCCTAGATCTTTTTTTCTAAATGAAACACTTTTGTGGATGTTATTGCTTTTTTGCTAGGAACATAAATGCCCAGTATTGTGTTTTTTTCTCAGCTCATAGCAAGGCTGGTGAGACTGGTTGGTGGACCAGGAGATAACCCTTGGGCTGGAAGAGGGTTTGGCTTGTCATTTGGTGCATCCTCCAAATAAGTATTACTTAATGTAAGCAATGAGAAAGAAATGATTTTGAGGTCTTGGGCTTGGATGTTATTAATTCAGGACCTCAAGCTGACTGTGACTGATCTTGGGCTTGAAGCTTTTCAGCCTTAAGAAAATACCATTTTGATCTGAAGAATAAATTTTTAAAAAGATGTTTTTACTGTAATTACCTTTATCATTTTATCTGAGTACAGTTCTAATGGTCTTTAGTGTCAATCTGAAATTGAGTTAGTTTAGGGGAATAGGATATATTTTTAAAACACAACCAGAAGTAGTCAGTGGTTTGTCTGAGCCAAAGCAATGTCAAAGGGTCTACTGACAATAATGGAGCTGGCAGTGATGAAAAGTGAACACTGAATACTTGAGGAAGTTGAAGATAACTAAAGCCGGTACTGAGTAATGCCATTAGAAACATTAAAAATAGCTGGAGGAAGGAACATTTTTTGGTCCTTACTTGTTTATGCTAACTTACATACTGAAAACTTAACATGCCCAACAACTTCAAGCAAGGAATTATGTGTAAAAAACATATCACTTTTTTGCTGGAAAAAAAAAAAACCCAAACCTTTCACCTTATAGATCTATTTCTAAATCTTCAGATTTCTATTTCTTTACAAGTAAAAGGGAATGTCTTATTGAAGATGAGTTTTTTTGTTACTTTATTTTAAGGTGACAACTCTCAACAGGCCATCAGAGTTTAGCTTTCACCTGCAAAGGAAAGAATTAATGAGTAGTGCACATGTGAAACGGTGAAATATGGGCATCAATCAATTTGTTTTTCAATTGCACATTCCTGTTAATAGAAATATTCACCCACTGTGTGTTTGCATATGTACCTTAAGTTTCCGTTCATAGAATCATAGAATCATCATAGAATCATAGAATCATAGAATCATAGAATAGTTTAGGTTGGAAGGGACCTTAAAGATCATCTAGTTCCAACACCCCTGCTGTGGGAAGGACACCTCCCACTAGACCTGGGTGCTCAAAGCCTCATCCAGCCTGGCCTTGAACACTTCAAGGGAGAGGTCCTCCACAGCTTCCCTGGGCAACCTGTTCCAGTGCCTCACCTCCCTCATAGTGAAAAATTTCTTCCTGATATCTAATCTATCTACCCTCTTCCAGCTTGAAGCCATTACCCCTCGTCCTATCAATACATGCCCTTGTAAAAAAGTCCCTCTCCAGCTTTCTTGTAGGCCCCTTTCAGATACTGGAAGGCTGCTATAAGGTCTCCCTGGAGCTGAACAACCACAATTCTCTCAGCCTATCTTCATAGCAGAGGTGCTCTAATCCTCTGATCATCTTCGTGGTCCTCTGATCATCTTCATAACATTATAATGTCAATGGCAAACTCTAAGCACATACCATGCCTCACTTTAATTTCAAACTTCTATTTAAAATTTTGTATTAAATATTAATTTTATTGTAATTTTATTTATAGTAATATGTCAAACTATATGATGACACTTAAAAAATATGAAAATGAGAGAAATGTAAATGAGATCAGAACTTGAGCATTTGAATTTTAAGGTAGAGATTCTTTAGAGATTCTATGCTTTTCTTTAGAACCATTTTTAGCTGTAGTAGATGAAGATGTAATGACTCTAAACACTTCTATTTTCCTTTGCTATCAAAGTGTATCAAGCCTGCATTAATTTTCTGATACTATAAATGAGTAGACATCCTGGTGCATCCCAGCAAGTCAGGCTCGTTTTCAACCTTACATATTATGAATATGAACCTTGTGACCTAGCAACCTAAGGAATTTAATAAGGAATAGGAATGATAATTTATTGAGCAAGCAGCACTCTATGGGTGGAAACTATTTTGAAATAAAGCTGAAGTAATTTGGAGAATCTTATATGAAATACTAATAAAATAATACAGGCTGTGACAAATGTGAGCAAATGAATTACTGTTATTACAATGTTCATCTAACAGAACAAAAACCTGGTTAAAACCTATTGGCCACCTTCCATACACCTTTGATAACTGCATTATTCAGCTGATATTAAGTGTCATTTTTCTTCTTGCCATAGAAAGGTTCTGCCTTAATTGTTGCTGTGTGCACTCACTCTCTTACATGACAACATGGAGAATAGAAAACTGAATGAAAAGTAGAAAGTCTCAAAACCAGGAAGAACTATATACGAACGGAAGGGAAAAAAAAAAAGAATGTAAAGGGGAAAGACTTCATTGGGTGGAAAGGGGAAGATGTCAAGAATGAGGGGGAAAATGGTTGACTTACAGTAACTTTGAAATAGGATTTAATAAAATGGAGAGCCAAAACATAGTGATTCATGTTGTCCTAAATGATTTGTAGCTTATTCTGGTGCACAAATGCTAAGCAGTCTTTTGGGAAATATCTTAGTCACAAGCCAGTCTGGCAGACTCCACTCCTTGAAACAGTCTTTTTTTAACAAATGTAGTTGCCTGAAATTAAGTTTTGAATTACAAATAAATCTTAAGAAGTGCCAGAAATCCAAAATATTATCAAAGTCCTTATGAGCCATGTGCATTCAGCAGATTTTTGCTTACTTGTGGATTTAAGACACTGACTTTAGAGACAAGCCTGAAATATTTGGCTGAAGTATTTTCTCTCCTTAACTATACTATAAAACTGGAGAAGATGGGAATTTCTGAGGTTAGTACAAACCTATCACCCTGAGAGAGTTGTATGCATTGTCAACAGCAAATTGCCAATTGCAGTACTTGCTAGTACACTGTTGAGAGAATTATCAGCATCTGGTGCCTCCAAAATTTAGCAGTCAAATTACCTAATCAATTCGACTAGGAGAGAATCATTAAAGTAGGAAAGGTAATGTGGTGTGCAGATATGTTCCAAGGGAGAGGAAGGAGAATACATAACCTCAGGGCAGATTTATTTAATTTAGGGAAATATTCTGGTGTTGATCCACCCACACAAAGGTAACAATGAGGTGAAGTTTACAGTGCAAACACAGTAGCGCTAATACTGACATACTTCATAAATTATTTTCAGTTATTCATTTTGTTCATAAAGTTGTCTAGTTAAGTGAATTTCACAATTTTTCCCTTTCTTCAGCAAATATATTAATTCTCTAATTCTTGGAGTGCAAGGAAGAGCAACAGATGAATATACTGATTGTCAGGTTGATTGATAAATAACAAAGAAAACATCCATAACAATTATGAATGAATGTTAGAAGACAGCTTTCATATTTAACTCAATAGCAGAGAAGAAAAGCAAGTGACAACATGCCGGCAGACCAGGCAAAAGCAACATAAACAGGCTGTTGATTTTCTCCTTTCACATTTTCACCTTGAATTAGACAGGGTGAATCCCGTATTATTTGCCCTGTGAACTGGGCAAATAATACGAGATTTACCCTGTTCCTTCAGCAACAGACCAAGACGCCTCTGATTTTATCATGTCTGCCTGGACTTTCTCCCTGGATTGTCATAGAGGACTTTACCATCCGAAGCTGTGAGGCTGCTTTTCTTCTTATTCTAGAATAAACATCTAAAACTGATGAGATAAGTTACAACAGAGAGGTATCTGTTCCCCTTCACCAACTGCAAGCAGGCCAGTTGTAGTATGGATTAAAACCATCCGAGAATCCTGGAAATACAAAAGCAAGTCATTCTTGCACTTTATTGCTTATGCTTAGTATGAACAAATATTCCTAAAGGACAAAATTATCTGCCATGAATCACAACTGAAGACAGAAAAGTAAGAATATGTCCTGTAAGTCATGGAAGAAGTTCTTACAACAGGACTCCAAGTTGGGAGCTTCATACCATCCTTTAGACTACAATTTTCTTCTTTATTCTTATTACCCCTTTGCTGGTGCTAAAAGATATTATCTTTGCGCTTCTTCTGGCAAACATTACAGAAGCTGCTGGTATAGATCGTCAAAATGGGAAGCTTTTTATGTCTTTTTAACACATATTCATGACAGACCCAACTCAATTCTGGCCTGCAGAATTCTCTGATTTCCACAAGTGATTCAGAAAATATCCTGTTCAGGTTTTGCTCTCGGTTGCTCTTGAAACTGACGTTTGTGGAGAGAAAGCAATGAAGGACCCTGCTGTCAAGGTCATGGAATTTATAGCACTCTGTTTTCTGCTGCAAATATCAGCCTCTCCACCACCCAGGCTGCCTTTAACAAGACTAGAATTGGCAGAGTGTCTAAGGCCAAAGGGGATAATGGTAACTGTTTTAAGAGTATGGTTGTAACAAAATCCATTAAAACCCACTTTTGTTAATGATCGATGAAAATCGCATGTTAGTAAGCAAGCTGTTATTTTATTGGCAAAAGACCTTTGATTTTATAACCTTCACATCAGTAAGTGAAGCTATGTATTACAAAAAAGTTAGACAGCTTTGACTATAATAATTCTGTTGAATTTAACCATGAAACTGCTTTTGTTGCTTTAATTTCAGACCTCTCCCAGAATTACAGCGTTCTATGAGATAACTGAGGACTCAGATTATGTACTTAAACTGCCCCAGGAAGAATTCAGCCAAACTATCAACATGGGATCACAGCTGCAGAGGATGGCCACTATGCCCACTCTGAAAATTCAATCTTCTTCACTTCCTTTTGTTGGACTCTATAGTCCAAGCATTTGTAGTGTGCAATTACCTTAAAGTTTTCCTAGCAGCTTTTGCCTTTGGTTTGGGATCTTTTGTGCTTTGTTTTTCTTTTTCTTTTCTTCTCAGTTTAGACCCAGCCCACACATCAAAACGTGAGTAGTAATATATTAATTCTGAAATTTTTAAAAATCTTAATTCTTTAATAAAATGCTTTTTATCTTCTAGCTATTCATCAAATCATACCAGGACACTGTCTCCCATGACATCCT